>JAYESA010000006.1:200487810-200967810 GCA_036927795.1 Iris macrosiphon
GAATGATGTGTCTTTACAAGAATCGAGAAGTCTTGCAAGAGTATCATCATAATTATCTTGGTTAAATGTGTGTCATCAGAATAATGTTCAAGTCAAACAAAAGATGCTTCTTCATATCATTTTCACCTTTCTCCCGAGTTACATTTTCAATGATTTGTTATGAGAATAAGGGCCAATCACCTACTGTCCCCACGGTCCTGAACCTAGGACTTCCTTTTCCCCTACCAAAGGTCTCAACCATTTGGTTGTCCAACCTTCGATCATTTTCAATGCTTTGTTAACAAAGCAAAACTCACGTGCATCTTGCCTAGTATAAGGCAGTTTCTTCCTCATCATATACCAAAAGAAACCGAATGGAAATGAGCTTGCAATAGATTACTGCACAGAAAACTCAGAAGTACTAAATAGGACATTTTTTATTATTACATTTTCAAATTGAACATTGAATCCAGAATAACAGAGTTTGGAGTATCATATAATCTTGATACTATCCACAATTCTATGTATGAAGAGCTAATAAATGCAAACTATGAGGCTATGAGCATGCAATAGATCAATGTAGAACAATCAACTGTGAAGTACTTAAATCATGTAGCCTACATCTTCATTAGAACAAAAAAAGACTTACGTTTCAAAAGGAAGATTAGCACAAGTCCAGCCACAGACTGCCAAAGCATCATGGTAAATGCGGCATTCCTCTTTACTTTGGAGTTTGAATCTGCGTGCTTTGTTGCACTTGGTACATTGAATAAACACGTCGCGATGAAATTGACGTGCACTTTGACCTTTAGAGTTGCCAGCTGATTTTGATGCTTTCTCATGATATTTGAGCATACTTGTCCTCAATAGCGGAACCTTCTTCCCGTTGACCATGACCCATATATTGTATTTCCATCTCGTTGCATATTCCCTTTCCGCATACGTCTCAAAAGCAACTGGAGTCAACTTATCTGAACATTACGATCATAACTGATCAATCAATTTCAAACCAAGGTGATTATCATTTAGAATGCACATCTAAGGTAGATCAGTGCTCACTCTTCGTTTGGAACATACAAATATGATACATGCAACAACAGTACAGCCCCATCTAATGCTTCACACTTTAACTACAGGAGTTTTAAAAGTTCTAAGCAAACAGAATAAGCTGTGAGACCAAGGCCACAAAACATCCCAAATTGGCAAGCTCGTGTAACAATTCTTCTAGAAACTTTAAACAACAAGCATTCTATAGAAATAACTACTAAAACTGAGAACTGAACTTATATACAAATAGTAACTACATGTAAAGTATCTAGCATAAGCTCAAACTAAGCAACTAGTAGTCCAGAATCACAATACAAATTAGACACGAGGCTAGATAACACATACAACAGCCATGGTTGGATTCCGCAATGTTCAAAAATATAAAACTCCCACTCTCCTTATAAACCAAAGAAAGCTAATTAAGTTACTCAAGTGTTGTTTAAGAAAACAATATTCAATAACGCAATCAAAAGGAAGACGGGTTGCACCGAAAAGCATGAAACCAAATGACAGAATCCATCTCTAATATGCGTCATAAACGATACAAACATGAGCCATATCCAATAAATGTGTAGCTAAAATAAGAAAATTGATATACATAAGTGGCAATACAAGGAAAGGTAGTTTGAGATATTTGTTTGTGAATTTGTGTTCAGGAGGTTGCTTGGATTGAGGATTAGCTCAGAGAAAATCATTTGAGAGAGTTTAAGGTAGATTGTGGGATAATTGGTTGTAGTTGTAGTTGAAGTTGCTAAAGGGGGGGAGGGTAAAGCATGGATAGAAGATGGACACACGTTGAAGTTATTAAAACAATATCGGACTTGTTAATGAGACGGTGGAGATGCTCCATAATGGCCCCAAAAGGAGGAACTGTTTTCACGTGGTCAACCAAATAATTGTGGGAAAAGGATGCATTGTTGTTGTTGAGATTTTATAAGATGAGATATAGAGACCCGAGAAAGTTTATTACGAGCGGAGGAGGATTGTAGATGAACATACTTATTACAATCTACATAGGCGCAAAAAGGTTAGTCCGGTGGGTAAGACCTTTCAAGATTTATGGGGAAGGGTTGAGAGACAGCACGTCCCTTAAAAAACATTTTTTTTCTGCTTAGTATCCATATAAGGAAAATAAATTACTATCCTTGGAACTATGTTGGTCTTTACTAGAGGATCTAGTTTCAAAGACCGATAACTATAAGACCAATATTGATCTTTGTCGAAGGATCCAGTGTTGAAAGAGCAAAATTGATGCTACTAAAATTGTTTCAGTGAAATAGAAAGGTAAAATGAACTTGATTAAGATTCCAATCTTCAGAGAAGGCCACAACCACTACAAGCCAAGCCAAGATCTGAGAACTAATCATGGAGATGTTCAAATGAACTTTTAAAAGTAACACTTGCACACTTAAAAGCTCCTCCTGGTTCCAACTTTCCCATCAATACCTATCCCATAATAACTAATAACAAAATGATAATATTTAGGAATGCATATAAAAAGTGTCCCAAAAACCAAGATCCATAGCATCGAGCTGATCCTGATACGTATCGCCCGTATTGTATTGTTTTAGCATGTCCCGATTAGATACTAACCCCTACCCTTGTCGGCTGGTACTGGACGATACTAACATTAAGACTCTCTTTCTTAACCAATTCAATAAATAAAAAGAAAAAAAGTACAGGAACAATCAGCGTAGACACAGTGATACCATTGTGTTGAAGATCGAAATGCTATATTTTGTTAATAATATTTATTATCGACATATTGTAACCATTATCTTTTGTCAAAGTCGTATACTAATATACTATAACAACATGTTCAACCATATTAAAATTGTTCCATTCAAAACTATATATTGTTTATGTACTTTGTTTAAATGCAAGTAAAAAAATAAAATATATATATATATATCTACTGCGGATGAAGTATTCAACAATGTTCAATATTATTTCATTCAAAACTAAACGAAGCAATAAATGCTACATAAAACTATGCCTAAATATATCATATACTTTTATAGGCTTTAATACTTTTGTTATTATTTGGCTTTAGGAAATAAAGAACTTTAAAACTCTTAAAGCATCAATATTAATACTCATAAGAATTTTAAATTAATACTGATACTATGAACTATGCTAAATACTTGTGGACATAGTTGTCATAGACAAAAAGCGCACCTAGGCGGTAAGGTTCTTTGCAGCTAAGAAGCAAAGCGCAAAAGTGTGGAGTACGCGTGAGAAAAGGAAAGCACACAAAAATAATAAAAACATGTATATTTAAAAAAAAAAAAATCTGGGATCAATTTGTTCGGTAATATTCACGTCTTTGACTTTTAGAAAATGTTTGCTTACATTTTAGGCTCTTAGCATATTTTTGTCAACATTTTAGATGAGGTTGGTGGGGGAGGAAGAGTGCAGGTGTATTTTGGAGTAGAGGGGAGGGTGGACCTGATGTATGTTTCGACTGAAAGAGGAAGAAGATTATGGTGGAAGACAATAGGTAGTCGAGACAGATAAATGTTGGCATCAGTTGTAAGTCGCAGGAAGGCCTTGGCGAAAACTATCAATTTTTGTGATAAGAAGATCTCAAATGTAGGGATTATGTTATAGATCAGTTTTGGTGTAAGAAAATCGATGTTGTGATCCCCAACCCTCCCCCACCCCCCCCCCCCCCCCCACCCCCCACCCCACAACCAACTCCACCCCAAACCCCTTGGTTATGTAAATGGCTTGGTTTGGGCCTTTTTCAATATAACAAAATTAAAATCAGTCAGGTAAGTTCAGACGCACGTCTAAGCACCTTATTGCCTCATCCTAAGAGCACGTCTAGGCATCGCTTAGGGTGTCTGAGCATGCTTCGTGTGAAGCGAAGATCCTCGATGCACCTTGTGCCTAGGTGCGCTTTTGATAACTACGCTTGTGGAGAGTCCATCATACGTTGCTTGTACTCATTAACCTAATAGTTGAAAGGTACCCTTTCCCCAAAATATACCATGTGGAAAAAGCATATATATATATTTATATATATATATATATATATATATGTGTGTGTGTGTGTGTGTGTGTGTATGTGTGTGTAATTTGTAGCTATTGGTGAACTCTCTTACTTTCATTTACGGACAAGGTCTCTCTTTAAGATGCTCGTTTATAATCTCAAAAGTGGAATACTGATTCGAAATCATGTGGAAATAAAGCGAGTCTCTCATAAGTGCATAATAATAACATATCATAGTTAATGATCAATGAGACTAAATAGACATTTATTAAAATTTCTGCTTTACATCAATAAATTCCATAAACGCTTTATAATGCAAAAGAAGATAATTGTAAGAGAGAAAAAGAAAAATATCCGAAAGCATGTCATTTCATTTCGTCACAGAAGTTCTGAACCAATAGATTTAGCACAATGTGTCATGGATCCTTGTTTTTAATCGACCGAGTAAGGAGCTCATTTCAGAGCAAGCTTGTTAAGGCGGTGCGAGGCAAAGTGATGGCAAAGTCCCGAAAGGTCTAGGTGGGGCATTAAGACGACAAGACGAGCGCCTCAAGTCTAAAATTTGGGGTGTGCATTAGGTAAGTATTAGACAAACATGTAGTTTATGATTAAGACTTTTAATTGTGGCGTGGCCGTGTGAGTTCTAATGTTCAATTTCTACTTGATATAATCTTTTGAACTTTGTTCATTGTTATAATGTCCCATGTTCTTTCATGTTGTTTCAATGATATTAAGAATATTAAAATCTAGACATTGAAGTCGAATTATCGTTAGAGCCGTTGGCAACTCTCCTTCCCTCTCCTTCGAAGGATTAGGGCAAAAGGAGTGATTTAGAGTTAAGAAAGGGGAGAGTAAATCAAAATTTTGGAGCTCTCTCTTTTCTATTTTTTTTTAATGTGGTTGAGCTTGATCTTGGGCCTGAACATTTTCCAATTAATAATGTGGATTGGGTTCAAATTTAAGGCAAACTGAGGCGCTTAAGGCGGGCATCTCAGTAGCTAGACTGCTGCCTCATGACCAAGCTACCTAAATCCTTGTTGCCTCAGCGCTAGTATATGCAACATGCCTAGGCAGCAAGACGACCACTTTATAAAAGCTAGTCATATCCAGAGTTAGGAGTTAGAAGTTGCTCGTTCCTCACATCATGATCAGGTTGAGGCTAAGTATGGAGCATTGGTGATTCCACGTGAAGGTTCTGATTAGTATTTTTGTGCACTACCTAGTAATATCTTTTTGCATGACTTGGATATTTTCATCCAGAACTATTCAAATGGAAACATGGGATGTGTTACACCTTCGATGTGCCTACAAAGGATGTAGCACAACATGCTTTGATCTTGAAAAAAGTTGGTAGAGAAAGATGGTCTCTTAGTGTTGGAGAATAGGCTCATTGGCCAACTTTTCCGTGACTTACCACATGCAGGAAACAAGTCATCTAGATAAAGAAACCAGAATATTACTTCAGTATAGTCGCAACTTCGCAACTTATGAAAACTTCAAAGATAATATGGGGGAAGTCGTTGCTTTGTTGACTGCGCTCCTCCATTGGATTTTTCTTTTGCTTCAAACGCAAAAAAATGGCCCTCCAACAACAATCAAAGATGTATGATTATGTAAGAAGCTCCTCAAGGATCATCGTTGTAAGATGTAAATCACCCTTAGTAAAAGCCAAAAATTGGAAAAATAATAATTAACATCACATAGAAAAAAGGGAAATTCATCATTTCTGAGTTCAGTTGGTCAGAACTTATCATATATTGGATCTTTTAGTGCAATGGCTCTCTTTGACCCCCCACTCTTTTACTATGTTACCCCATACTTCACATATTTGTCACTATTAAGACACAAGAGGTATACCATGTATACTAAACCTACCATCTTAATCCTTACTTATAGTTATTAAGACACAAGAGGTATACCATGTATACTAAACCTACCATCTTAATCCTTACTGTTATAATTACTATAAGTTGACCAAATAGAAAAACTTGGAAACATTACGTTATTACAAATGTAGCTAAAATTAGAAAGTCGAGATACATAATATAAATGCCAAACAAAAATATTAGATAGGTTAAGAAATGTGTTTCTATTTGGGAGGTTCGAGCTAACTTCGTTCGAGGATAAGCCAAGAGATAACCTTAAGAGAGCTTAAAGGTAGATTGGGGGAGGTTGTTGTTCAAAGTGCTACAAGGGAGAGGGTTAAAAATAAACATGGATAGAAATGGGCATGGACATCAGTAAAAAATGTCAAAAACGACGTAACTTGTCAACGTAATTGAGGAGATGTTCCTTAACCAGGCCAAATAAAAACTGGTTTCACATAGACAACCACAAAATTTGCAACAAACGTCTCTTTGGTGTTGTTGTTATTGTCTTCAATGTATAGACATTATAATAAGATGAGATGAATTGTCAATGATTCATCAAATATTGGAGGAAGTTAACTAAGAGTAACAGAGGATATTACAATTACTAACTATGTAGGGTCCAAAAGAGGAGAGTCATGTGACTAAGACCTTTGGTGGGTTATAGGAAAGTCCCAAGCTCAAATCAAGAAGGGGGAGGCAGTGTTGAGTCGTCGTCGCTGAAAACTCATTTTTCACTACCCATATAGGGAAATAAGTTACTATGCCTGGTTTATATTGATCTTTGCTAGAGGAACCAGTTTCAGAACACCAAGATTGATCTCTATCAAAAGAGCCAATTTCAAAAATACCAAATTACTACAAATGTTTCAACTGATGTAGAAAGTACAAGTGGAATTAATTAAAAATATGAGGATGCTGACTCTAAAATCTAAATACAGTCAAATACATAGTTTCGTACCTTCACGTAAGGATAGCATCTGTTATCATTGTCTTATATTCAATCCTGCCTATGTTATTTGAGTGAAATTTGTACACTAATAACCAAATGAAAATATTTAGGAACTATAAATATGAAATGTCCTAAATACTTGCAGGCAGTTAATCAAAGGTAGTGAGCATGTGTGTATGTGTGCGTGCAGAGGGAGAGAGAGCATAAATCATTCCAGATAACAATATGCAGATAGTAGTAAATTCTCTTTCTTTGGTTTAGGACCAAACAAATGGAAAAACAACTCTATTTTTAAGAAACTCACATTCCATCTAAAGCAAATTGGCAACATTTCATAATACAAAAGAAATTTGTTGCAGGAGAAAAAGGGAGATACCCAAAAACATGTCATTTCGACCCGTAGAGCCTTCGTGAATGCAAAGTCTACTGAGCAAGTAGTTGAAATCCCAAAGCACCCCTTCAGTCTTAAGCTTCTCAGACGAGGACATTGGTGAGATATTGCATGTAGACTGGTACCATCAAAACTGACTTCTGAGAAGCACAAGGTCTCAAGAGAACGAAAACATCCAGAACTAGACAACTCTAGGCTGCCATGTCCCAAGCGCAAACTCAGATACCTCAGGGACTCGCAACAAGGCAGTTCAAAGGGCTCACTATATATCATGTCAATGTTAAGTTCCTTGACATTCTTCTGTCCCTGCACAAAAATGACCCAAGCTTGAAAAAAACATGCATTAATCGGATTTTGAGCAGTAAATTTATACTTCTCTATACTCGTTGCTCTATGCAAATGATCCTATCAACTTGCTCTCCAATACTTCCTTGCTTGCATTCATTTTCAGCAGTAATCTCCATGACAATATTATTCTGCAATGAAGACAAATACTAATTTTTCAATGTACAAAAATAGCAATCTAATCATTCTCACTTCTGTAGACAAAATGATACTATACAAGGATAACATTATCAATTTAGGATTTTTTTTTTTTTTTTTTGCATGTATATCATCAAGAATTTTCATATTTGCATGTATGATCCTTTAGATTTTCTAGTGGCATGTATACCTTTAAAATATTTCATTTTGCATAGCTACCCTTATGTTAGCATGTACGGAAATCAATGTAATTGTCAAGAGTTTAAGGCATTTTACCTTATCTAGAATATTTGTGAAATTTGTTTACATGCAAAACCAAAAAATAAATAAAAGGTATAAATCAAATTTATGAAATTTACAATGTATATAATATATCTACAGATTTACATCCTTTTAGAGGGTATGCATGCAAAAACCCCATCTATAAACATCATCCCGTGATATTATATCCAAATTTTGCTCGACACCCCAAGAAAGCAAACTTGTAAAAGGAAATCCCATTATTTCTACAAATAAACATCAACAGATCTAAAACAAATTAATATATGATCAATTTGCTTAAAATAAACTATTTATATAATGAATAATCTCCTACAAAGCATTCAAAAACTTACGTCTTCATATCTACAAACAAGTATTAAAACATTAATGATGAGCAAAGACCAGAACATAACAAAAGAGATTTTTTGCATTTAAGTCCCTTAAATCTACCCTAGTTTATAAATCCTCAAAATCATGGCATTTGCTTAGAAGTCACGCAAATCAAAAATAAATTGAGTTATAAGTCACTCCCATCTACCATCCTGTATTTCATATCAACTACCTATTGTGTTTGTATATGATCATCTACCATCCTATATTTCTTCTCATATCAGTCAGGATATGGGGAAGTTATGTATTACTTTCAATTAATGGAATTGCATTCCTTTAGCAAAAAATAATAATAATAATAATTCATTCCCATCTAGAATAAAATAGCTTTAATCATTTTCTCTTCTAAAAATAAGAAACTGTGTGTATGATCAATAATCTCCTAGACCCACCATTCAAAAATCCACAAATCACCAATGTCTTCTTCACATCTATCAATAAATACTTAGTATTAATGATAAAAACCATATGAATAAAACAAAAAAGAGGATTTTTACATGTAAGGCCCTTAAATCTACCATGTTTTATACAAGTCCATCAAATCTTATTATTTGCTAATATAACAAATAACCACATATGTAGTTATAGTCATCTAAAAAGAACTAGAATATTATCAATTTATACTAATAAAAAGCACAATTTGCGTCGGATGATACCGATACGGCTGATACCGATAATAAGAACCTTGATAAAAAGAAGAAAATTTGTACATAAATAATAATCTTCTACCCACACCATTCAAGAATGTCCTCTTTTTATCTAACAATAAACATCTAAATATAACAAAAAATGGGAGCAAAATTCCCTTCTTTGATCAAAATCAAATCTCTCGACAAAATGATCAAACCTTAACATAAAAATTTGGGTTTTGTCTAACTGATCAAATAAGGAAAATACTTGGGATTTTTTTTTTGAGAAAGAAGAAGCTCACATGTGCCCTTTGTCTGTAGAATTCTGGAGGAAGAATAAGAGGTGCCTCGGTCATATCAGAACACACTACTTCAAGCGAGAATATAAGTGAGTAGAGAGGGGTGTGTTGTTGGCTAAGTGTCATGCATGCACCGGAACCCAATGGGTTGGCAAACTTTTACCCGACCCATTAAGATGTGTGTACGGGTGAGTACATGGCTCAGTGTGGATCATTCACTAATGACCCGCGATTAAGATGACTCCTCTAGACTCTTTGCAGTCGTGGCTAATAGTTGATATGTGTGGTGGTGTTAGTCTGTATTAGAGTTTTGCTTTGTTTTTATTCCATAATTCTAGAAAAAATAGTAATGATTTATCTATTTTATAAAAAAAAATATTGGTATTTGTTTTTGTTTTAATTAACGGGTTAACCAGTCGGATTCATATCCGCTAACTGAATAATACAATGAACAATATAGGGCTCCTATATCAACTTTTTTGAATTTTAACAATATTGCAAATCAATCCAGTTCAAATTGGTAAAATGTAGATAGAATTAAATGTGAAATGTAGATATATGCATGCATTTTCATAAATCATTGTAACCGTCGAACTTACTAAATATAATTCTAGATATCTTTGGAGTGCAAAATCAAACAAGCATTAATTATAGGTTCAATGTATCAATCAAGTTATCATAACTTGATTTGGCTATTCACGTCATCACGTTTATTAACTTGGATTCAAATACAATGATTGAATGGAAACAATGAACAATGTAGGGCTCCTATACCGACTCTTTTGAATTTGAATTATGAGTTATGTTCAATATTTCAAATCAATCAAGTTCATGATCGGATAAATGGATTTATTGCCATCTTTAACTAAAATAGATAGGATTAAATGCGAAATGTAGATACATACATATATTTTATAAATCAAACTAACCATTGAACTTACTAAATATAATTCTAGACAGCATCTTTGGAGTGTAAAATCAAATAATCATCACTTGTATCTGAAAAACCTTTGGTTCAATGTATCAATCAAGTTACCATACCTTGACTGGAAATTCATATCATCACCATTACTAAATTTTCCAATCTAAGAGTCGAGTAAATGTATGTTCAATGTATTTATATAGCATTGTAAAGTTCATTTGCACAAGTAGTGTATGTATTTTTCTTTTCTGTTAACAATAAACAGGTTAAATGGCTCAACCAAAGGCCCAGCACGATGTTGCCCATCAAATAAACATATAGGGTTAGGTCTATCTCTTATTATTCATCTCCGGGTTTGGACCGTTTGGACCGTTTGGTCCGTTTGGTTTATCCTAAACAGGTCGAGCATAAATGAGTCAAGTTCAAGTTGCACATTAACCACTCAACATGAGAGTGACTCGACCCAATGGACAAATAGGCTATTTGTTAAGGAGATACTAAACCTACGGATAGACATAAAAGTTAGCTTAAAGGAGATCCTGAGAATGGAGATAATCTAGTGTCCTGTTAACAGACATCCAATACAAAACATCAAGCTCCCTTCATCCTTCGATAGTAGCCAAAGATAACCAAATTATAACATAATTAAGAGACCTCCAATAATATCATACTGAAAATCTATCTAATGAGTAAATATTTGGTATAAACTACTTATTCATGTGAATCGAAATCCGAAATACACAAAGGGTTGTGTTGTAAGTAATTTGGGCATTGTCAAAACATGCTAGAGTGACATAGAAATACTTGGAGGTAATTTGTGTTTGTCATTTAAATCAAAAGGAGAACTAAAAGAACTTGTTTTAATTAACAAACTAAGAAAAACTAAAAAAAAGTACAAAGAAGTCCTATAAGAGTACAAAGTTGTTTTCTGGGGGTGACGATGGAGGGGTAGGAGTATAACAACTCTCTTTACTCCATGGACGATCCGATGTAGAAGCTCTTCTCTCTTGTACGGATGTGGTACCATGTTATTTATAGTTGTTCCATGGCCGCATGCTATGGGTGCCGCATGCGCCCCTGTTTGGTGGCCGCATATGGCTCTTTCACCAGAATGTCGTTGCAACTGTGGCCGCATGTCACGGAGAAGCTGCCATGTGAGCTTGGTTAGAATTTGCTGTTGATGAGATCTCGGGGTCGTTTCAGCCCATTGTATGCGTGACTTGGTCATTTGGACACGTGGCCCGCATCAACTACACGAAGATCTCTTTAGTTGTAAAGGAAAGATCTTGTGAGTTGGAACGCATTGGGCCAGAGACGCATGGAACGCATGAAGTCTGGGACGCATTGGGCCAGAGACGCATGTGACGCATGGAGTCTGGGACGCATTGGACCAGAGACGCATATGACACATGGAGTCTGAAACGTATTGGGCAAGACGCATATGACACATGGAGTCTGAAACGTATTGGGCATGTCACGCCCCAGTTCTAAATATAAGGAACTGAGCCACGTGGCATTGGCCAGCGGGTACACTCCGATGGGCATCCCAATCTAATGGACCCGTTGGAGTGCACCTAAGCTGTAAAGTACAATGATATAATCCAACATTTAAACATAAGCAATGTAACTAATCTTATCCACAGACATAAGAATATGAAACTCATAGAGAAAACAAGTCTACTAATGTGCAAAAAGAAAATAAGTGGAAATGTATCATAATACAAACGGATAGAGTCACACGGGAACAAACCCGCTACTACAAGTACTGAATGAAAAGAAGCAATAAGATAACTAGGACCGATATCTGTTAACTAGATAATGATACCGGACCCAAGGTGAAGTCACTACCAGTGATCAAGCGAAGTCCTCGGGAAGGATCTCGTCCTCTAATACAAGTCCTGCTCTTGGATATACACCCGGTCCGTACTCCTCCGGGTAGTCCTCCTCGCCAATGCCTGGAAGGGAACCAGGTCCTCAGAGGGACGTAACAAGGTACAAAAACAGCATGCCATAGTAAAACAGAAAGAAAACATGTGGTACGCCGGTGTAATCTAGCATAACCACCTAAGTGAGACACAACTTGAGACAATGTTTGACACGTGGGCTTTCCAAATATAAATTCGTAGCTCCGAGGCATAGAGACACACGGTGCGTACCCGTAGCTCCGAGCACAGAGTCACACAGTAAGTACTACGACTCCGGATACAGGACCTCTATGTAAATAAGGATATATATATATATATATATGCATGTGAAGTAGCCCAAGCGTCTAGTAACTGTCTTCCCCTCTCAATGCGGTCAACGAGACGCATCCGCAGCTCGCTGAGCCTGAACCTCTATCTAGAGTCTCGTTATACTGAAGTAATTAGCACCAATCACGATCCTATAGTCATCACAGGTTTCGGTCATCCTGACACTATCAGGATATAGGAAATTTGGTACGATGACAGTGTCTCGATGTGTCATAAGGTTCCGATGTAACCAAGTAGGTACATAAAGGTATCAAAAAATATCTAACAATCGATACTAGACGTTACCGACGAACGTCTGCACCCGGATATGACCCGGACGCTAAGTAACGATTTCGATCCAACGTGCACATAATGTATATATGAAATAAATAAGGAAAATTGGAACTGAGTTACAGAATGGCAAGGTACGCTTGCCTGGATTCGAATGCTGAAGGCGGGACTCCGGTACAACGTCCAAGTCCGAGGATCCCAAAGTACCTAGAGATGATATATAAATTAATTAATAATCTAGCTCGAAACTATCTTAAAGAAGATATGACAACATGAACTAACATAGGTTTTGTCTCAGTTACCAAACTCACGACTAAGGTACTAACTAGAGGGTTGACCAAAGTTGACAAGGAAAACGTTATGATAAATATGAATCATCAAATAGCATAACGCCCTCAAATAATATCCTCAAACACTAATATTCATCAAGTGTGATTTTGGTCATCTATAAATAAGGTTCATCCTCGACCCATGACATCCCTGTAATCATAGACATAAGTGCATAAACCCAAATTAGTTGTCACCCCTAAATACGCATAATGTTCGCATACTCATCCTCAATCATAACATCAAAGCTACCGAACCAAAATTTATTTGAACATCCTCCTCATCATTCATGCATTTCACATAATATATAAAACTCCAAACAATGCTATTAATCTTGGATATAAACTAAACATGTGTATTGCTCATGGGAACCTAAATCCTAACTAGGGTTTCATTTAACAAATAGGAAATAGTTACAAAACAAATGAAGGAGAAGAAACGAGGAGTGATACTAGAGGTGGCGGCTGCGGGTGGTGGTAGTGGTGTTGCTGCGGCCGTTGCGGTGGTGTTGATGACCGAGGTGGTGGTGCTTGTGTCGACAGTGGTGGTGGGGGTGGTGCTCGGCGGTGGTGATGGTGGCAGTGCTCGGTGGTGGTGATGGTGGCAGTGCTCGGTGGTGGTGGTGATGGTGACAGTGCTCAGTGTTGGTGATGGTGGCAGTGCTCGGCAGTGGTGGTGTCGTGAGGTGGTGGTGAGAACGGTGTTGGAGGCTGTGGTGATGGTGGTGTTGAGGTCGTGATGACGGTGGCAGTGCTCGGTGGTGGTGATGATGGTGGTGCTTGGTGGTGGCGTGATGAAGGTAGTCCGGTGGTGATGGTGTTAGCTGCGGTAATGCTCGGTGGGGGTGGTGTTGGCTGTGGGTGCTCGGAGGGGTCGAAGGGGTGGTTGATGGTAGGAGAAGAAGATGAAGAAAATAGAGGTGAAGAAGAAGAAGAATTGAGAGGATGGGAGGTTCGGCTCTGAGTGGGGGAGGGGAGGTGAGAGAATGAGGTGAGAAAAATTAAGTTTCCTTGGGACTAGGGCCGGCCACATGGGGATGGATGTGTGTGTGTTGTTCATATAGGGGGAATGGGTGGTTGTGATAGGGGAATATTTGAATCAAGGGCTAGAATTTTACATGAGTGAATAGTACTATACAAGAGTGAGAGAGAGAGTGAGGTGACCGGTCACATGAGGATGGGGGTTTCTACATTTGATTTGCACCAATAGGAGTGTGACACCTAGCAACATTTTTGCATTTGAGTCCCTTAAAATTTGGGGCTTACAAATGAAGGAAAAAGAGTGAGAATTTGAAGTGGAAAGTTGGTGTTTGGTGTTTTGTATGATGGAGAGGGTGTTGGGTGTTTTGTAGGACGGAGAGGGTGTTGGGTGTTTTGTATGAGCCTCACGATTGGGTGTGAGGGTTAGGTTGGGGTTAGGTTAAGTCGGTTTCCCTAATTTAAATAAAAGTTGTGTCATAGGTTTTCGAAAATAAAATGGGAGTACATGGGGTCTCAATTGTGAGTGACACAAATGTCATGGACAGTGTAGGCTTGGTGTTAGTCTTGGGCCCTTTAATTGGTTAGACGAAACGAGTTGAGTTTGTGTCCCCAAATCGATGGCAACGACATATGTACATGGCATAGGATTAAAGAATTAATTTTTGTGACTGGAAAGTTGTACAATTAAAATAGAGCACAAGAGAGTATGTTTGTGAGTGACAGAAATATCCAGTGCCTAGGTTGGCTTGTCAGGTCAAGAGTACAAAATTTTGTTAGAAGGTAAAGGCTATTGTTGTGCTCCAATTATTGTAGCAACGGTAAGGTGCACAAAGAGTTTAGAATTAAAGAACCAGTCTACATATTGCCTAATTTCTAATCCTTAATCAACCTGAAGCTAAACCAAAATTCTTACCATATCCAGTCTACCTAAAAATTTGAGGGGATTTACAGGGCCAGAGACGCATGGATCTTTGTCGTTTCTGCATTCGTGGTATTCGGACAGCTGTATACTGCCAAAAGTAATTACGACAAAGCCGTCAGCTCGGATTTCAATCGTCGGTGCAAGAGTCGAGGCGGTCAGGATGATTGTTTGTTTTGTCAGTCATAAATGCTCTGATGTAACGGTAGGGACGATACGTTAAAGGGCAACATGCGTCTCAGGATGTAACGTATCCGAGGGTTTCATGTGTCAACCGTTGTTATGTGTCTTTTGCTTATTTGTTGACTGTAAGTTGGAGCGCATGGAGAGATTTTTCATGCTTCTACAAGACCCCCTTTAAAGTTTTCAGACTTGGCTAAGTCTGGAATACTTTGAATAAGAAGCATAAAATCAGCACACATTCGATGTCCGTCTCCTTCTGCTAAGTTCGTCAGGTTGACGCATGTAGAAGTTACATGGAGGGCTCTGCCATGCTGTCAAATCTGCATTAAATAGCAAGATTTGATTCTACCTTTGAGCCGATCTTTTGGGATTCTGCACCATCTTCTGACGCGGGGCTCGAGGCAGCAGTTTCCAAGAGATTAAAGTGGCACGCAAAAATCGAGGCGTCAGGTCCATAGCCATAGTCGCCCTATTCATCATCTCGATCTCTTCACGCGCCTCTTGGAGCCTATAAGTATGCGACTTGGGGATGAGAGAGAGAACTTCGTCTCCAGTTCCTCCTCTTTCGTGAAGATGCTGGATGTTGTTGTCTCTCTCGCCGAGGAGTCGGTCGAGAGCAGGATTGATCCGTGGCCTCCTAATGCTGGCATTCTACTCCGAGGTAAAGGGGTACCATGTCTCTCATGTTAGGCTGCTAAGGTCACAGAGCCACCGGTACACAGCTTTGCTGCATGGATAGGAAATCCTCCCCTACGTATACTGACCCTTAGCAAATTTCTGCCGCATAGATGAAGGCTCCCCTTGGACATGTGCAGACCTCTTCACAGAGCTCTGTTGTGTAAGTACTCCTTCGTGGCACACGTGCAGAACCTATCCGACATGTGCGCCGAGCTTTGGCGAGGCCCCATGGATGAGGAATCCTTTGCTTTATGCGTGCAGAATCTCTATATGGCTTTGCCGCATGGATGAGGTCTCATCTTGCTCGTCCGCAGACTTAACTGCACGTGGCGACGGCCTGGCAGCAGTGTGCGGCGATTATACCTTTTTATAATCTTCGTTGAGACTGATGCGTCTTCTTTATGCAGGTTGTCTTTGCTCATGCTGCCTATGATGGAGCATGGAAGGATATCATAACATCCGTTGTTCGGTATGAAAACCAACCTTATATGGCGGTTTGCCAAGAAATAATCCAGGAGATGGGGATGAACATCTTGTCTCGCGTGGAGCTGTCCCTGTTTATGCAGCACGTTAGCTGTGTTTCTCCTCTTTATGCAGCCTGCCACTGGTCGGGGTCCTGCAGCGCTGATTACTGGATTTGGATTGATTGTCGTTCTTGTCGTCCAGTCTTCCTGCGTGGCTGGAGAGTGCCCGATCTCCTCCTCATTTGCTATCCATCAGTATGGATTTTTTTTATATACTGAGGTTTGCACTGTGGAGTGGTGAGCCATAAAGCATTGAGCTCTGCTGTTGGGCACACTTGTGTCCATGGCGGAAACAACACGGGAACCTTTTAATGGAAGAGGTTCTTGTTGGCGAGAACTCATGGAAACCTTTACAAGAGATTTCCATCATATGTACTCAAGACCTTGAATATTAATGAAAACCCTTGAAATGTAATAGATTTTTATCATATGTACTCATGCTCTTGAATAAAGTTTTCTCTTTTTCCGGAACTTCCTGCATTTGGCGTGCCAGATATTGTGATTTTTGGATATCGTACCATAGAAAATATGGATGTAGTACGCAATCGCAGTTTGTTGAGGGCATCCCGCTATGGGACTTTGGTGGATCTATTACCCTTTTGCGCACTTGAAGTGCAAGTAATAGATTCGAAACAAACCCTATCAGAGGTAATATGGACGTGATAGGTTTTGTAGATAGTAAGGACATCCCGTTGGAGAATTTTGGTGGACTTATTACCCTTTTGCGCACTTGGGGTGCGAGTAATAGATAAAAAACAAACCCTATCAGAGGTAATATGGACGTGATAGGTTTTGTGGATAGTAAGGACATCCCGCTGAGGGTTTTTGTGGACTTATTACTTCTTGGGCGCGAGAGTGCAAGTAATAAGTTCGGAATAGGCCTTGCCAGAGGTGGCAAGTTTGGTGGATTTAATACCATTGGCGCACTTAAATTTAAGTACATGTGATAAGTTTAAACGACGATCGATATCAAATGTACTGTGGACGTGATGATCGATAGCCAACCCGAAAGGTTTGCTCAGAGGTGCGAAGGACATGGAAAACCCTACTAGGGAGAATGATAACTCAGAGGTGACGTAAACGTGAGCTGATCAACAGTCATACCGAGAGGTTAGGTACGACCCTGGTGTTCTTAGTGGAAGGAAAAGGAAACGAGGCAGAGGTAATATGGACGTGGCTATTTTCTTTGGATGGAGAACATCCCACTGGGGGACTTTTGGTGGACTTATTATTTGTTGCGCACGTTGAGTGCAAATAATAAGTTCGAAAACAATCTCTATCAGAGGTAATATGGACGTGATATGTTTTGTGGACCCATTACTTTTTGTGCATGTTAGTGGAAGTAATATGTTTGAGACAAGCCCTGCCAGAGGTAATATGGACGTGGCAGTTTTTGTGGACTTAACACCGCTGGTGTACCTCGGTGAGGACGGGTGATAAGCGGGTATGAAAACCGATATCAGAGGTAACATGGACGTGATACTCGATGGTCAAGGCCGGAAAGTTTGCTCAGAGGTAATATAGATGTGGGCATTATTTCAGGTACGCAGGTGTAGTGGCGCTGCTTGGATATACGGGACATAATGTATGAACGGTAAGTACCTTTGTGGGCAAGAGAAAGAGCAAGAGTATTGCATCGCCTTTGAGGCAGTCTCCTTTGTGGCATTTTCACTTGGACCCTATCGAGAGCTTCGCTGCGTATACTCTGATGTGTGCTTGGCACACATTACTTGACTTTGGTTGCAACTTGGTCGTTTCGATGATAACTTTGATGTTTGACAGCATCGTCTTGTGCGAGCGCAACTCCAGTCTTGTACGACATCACGTTCCGATGAGAACGATTGTCCTACGGGAGCGCTGCAACGTGGTGATTCACGTTCAGCTGGGACGATTGAGCTTGCGAAAAATTGGGACGTGACATATTGGTATTGCAAGGATTGACTCCGCCGGAGTAGTGTATTAAAGAGACAGTCCAGAGGTAATGTGGACATGAACTAGTGCCCAGGAAGATAAGATATAGTTTGGTAATAGAGGAGTACCAGTATAATTTAGACGTAGTACTTTTTGAGAAACTTACTGTTGATCGGCATCAGGAGCAAGTCGTCGTTGGGTTTTGCTAGCCGGTATGCGCCGTTGGAAAATACGGTTTCCACAATGAACGGGCCCTCGCATTTAGGTTGGAATTTGTCGGCCGTCTTATGAGCCATGGCGCGTACTAGCGTCTCCATATTCTAGCCCTCTGCAAGTGTTGTTGTAATAACTGTCGAATTGTAAAGGAGTAGGACGTCATTTACCAAAGTTCAGACCTTCAGCTTTTTGGAGGTCATATCCCATCTTTGTCATGAGATGGAGTGATTGTTGGCTGTAATGATAGAACTGAGGCAGCTCATCATTTGTTGCGTTGAATACTGCCGATGAATTAGCTTGCACCGAATAAGGAACTATGTGCACGGGAACACTGCCATGTATACACGAGGGATTTGGATGAGTTGTGCGCGTAGGATCACTGCCGCGTGCGCATGTTTGTCTACCACGTCAAGGACCATCGCTTGCTGCACGTTTTTGTATATTGCACAGGAGAACACTGTCTACTGTCCGTAAGAATTTGTTACGACGAGAAGTACTATCGTGTATACATGAAGTGTGATACGTCATTGCGCTGAAGACTTGCTCGGATTCGTACAATGGAGCGCTGTCTATTATGCGCCATTGCTGATGAGTCATGCGAGACTTAGCTTTTGTGCACAGGAAGACTTGTTGAGCTGCGCTGAGCATCCGAAGTCTACAGTTAGTGTTTTCTAAGGAAAGGATCCTGCAGCTCGGCCTGCATTGCTTTTCCTTCGACCTGGTCATTGAAGGTGCTATTTGTTGTGCCAGATTTTGAGCAGTGACCTCACCTCCTGCTATTCGGTTGCTAGCTGGCGGGAGGTTGACGACCTTCCTAGTCGCCTTAGGGACTGGGACCACTCCGTCTTGGACTTCCGTCGGTGGAAAGTTGCCAAATTGGAGGGATACTATGTTCGTAATGACCGTCTCATCGTCGAAGTCGAGGGTGAGCTCATTGGCATCGATCAATTGCTGGATACATCTCTTCAACACAGAGCAGTCTCTGGTTGGATGATGAATGTACTGATAAAAGAGGCAATATTTTGGGTCATCGACCTTGTCAGCCTCTTCAGGGCATATGATGTTGGGTAGCCGAAGTTTGTTTTCCTTCACCAGTATGTTGAAGATTTCAATGATGTCGTCGTCATTGAAGGAGAAATCCCCTTTGGCTTTGGGGCTTCCGATATCTGAGTCGTACGGTCCTCAGGGAAGGCCGATAATTTTGCATCATTTTTGGACTCGGAGGGAATTCTACCCCCAGCTTTGGATGCTGCTCTGTCTTGTCAAGGAAGAATACCCCCAGACGTGTCATTGTCTGGTTCTTGGGAATCACTGTCCTCATGGCAACACGGGTTGGTGTGGATCACCAGTAGATTGCTACTCTCAGCTTGCAGGTTTACTGCGGGCCCTGAGGGTGGCAGGACCATGTTTGCCTCGATCTCCAGTATTGCTTGGGCCAAAGTCTGCATTGTGGCACTCATGGTGTACATCATTGTCTCAAGAGCATCGAGACGTTGGCGATCTCTGAGCCCTTCCGCCTACGGTTCCCAAGCTGCATTGTCCTCAAGGAAAGCTGAAAGTGCTACATCTTCTTCAGAATCGGAGGGAATGCTACCCCCAGCTTTGGAAGCTGCATCTTTTTTATGAGGGTGATTACCTCCAGGGCACTCGGCGTCCGACCCTTGAGATTCACTATCCCCACGGAACGCTGGGTTGTCGTCTACGTCCAGAGGGACACTACCCCCAGCTTGGGCCACCCCCAGGGGTTCTGAGGAAGAACTACCCCCAGGGGCTGGCAGCTTCTTCCTTGAGCGGGTGCCCGGGAAGATGCCTTCCGCAAGTGCCGTTGTCAGCCCTCCGGGTAGTCGCCTTCGCGACGCGCTGGTAGAGAACGACGGACTGGAGGTATTGAACTTCTTTCCTCCCTTGGTGGCGGAAAGCTTTCCAGTTGAGTAGCATGAGACGAAGGACAACTCCTCCTCCTATGGTACTTGCACCTGATCTCAGGATTGTTGCCGGATAGGTATTTTCTGGTGCAGTCGCTGGAAGACCGACTGCCTGTGGGTACTGTCCCTTTATTGCAGCAGCAGTTGATGATGATGTTGGCGCAACAGTGCCTTGGAGAGGGCACGTCGCACACAGTAGTTGTTTTCCTTGCTTTGCACTTGTGAGTAATCACGTCACGCAAGTCGTGCGAAGGATGTTTTACCTTTGCATCCTCTTTGTGAGTCCGGGTATCCCGGGCACACAGATGCGCAAGTGCTGTATTCGCTTCCTGGTCTGGGGTTCGTACACGAACTTGCCCCGAGGTACCGGTGGGAGACTTTTGAGATAGACCCTGTCCATTGGTCCCTGTGGGCTGGACACATGGGTCAGTCCTGTACAACTTTCCTTCAGAGGCTCGCATAATAGTTAGCGATGCATGTTGGTGGTCGGTCGCATGAGTAGTTGCTTGAGCTCGACGGGCTCGCACCGCCCTAGACTTCTTCAGTTTAGTAACCGTAGGCGCATAGTATGAAGAGTCAAGTTTTGGGTTTTCACTATTCTCAGTGGGTCGCATAGGATCTGTGCCGAATGAGATACGGTTGAAAACCGAGGTTCTGTTGCTATCAGGGCCGCATGCGGCCATCTGTCTGCGGCTGTGAGTAGATGCCGCATGGACAGCCTTATGTGGCCTCTTTCCTGGCCGCATAGAAGCTGCCTCAGCACCAGAACGTCTGGCATTGTAGTATTTTCCCAGAATCCGGATGCTGAACAGTTTCTGCATCAGCGCGGGATGCCGCATAGACGTGGACGTCTTGGGTGCGCGCCTGGCTGTGCGCAACAGGGCGAGGGGTTGGAAGTGCCCCCTTCCGCAATTGGGCAAGACGCATCGGCCTTCGCTACCCATTGCCTGCGGGTCGCCTTGGACTTGGCTAGCCTTGAAGAAGGACTGACACTTCCTTCCGAGAGCATGTCCTCGAATGCTTGCTGGTCGAAGCGAACCACCAGCATCTTTTGCGTCGAGCCGATCTTAGACGCATCGAACTGCGTCACTGACTTCTCAACAGAGGAAAAGTTCGTCCCCAGTAGAATCGCCATCGTGTTTGCCATTTAAATCAAAGGGAGAACTAAAAGAACTTGTTTTGATTAACAAACTAAGAAAAAGTACAGAGAAGTCCTAGAAGACAATCTAAGTATAAAGTTATTTTCTGGGGGTGACGATGGAGGGTTAGAAGTGTGCAACTCTCTTTACTCCGTGGACGATCCGATGCAGAAGCTCTTCTCTCTTGATCGAGTGTAGATCTGCAGATAGCCAGCCCGCCTCTTGTATGGGTGTGGTACCCTGTTATATATAGTTGTTTCGTGGCCGCATGCTATGGGTGCCGTATGCGCCCCTGTTTTGTGGCGGCATATGGCTCTTTTACCATAATGTCGTTGCAACTGTGGCCGCATGTCACGGCGAAGCTGCCATGTGAGCTTGTTTAGGATTTGCTGTTGATTAGATCTCGGGGTCGTTTCATTCCGTTGTATGCATGACTTGGTCATTTGGACACGTAGCCCGCATCAACTACACGAAGATCTCTTTAGTTGTTACGGAAAGATCTTGTGAGTTGGAACGCATTGGGCCAGAGACGCATGGAACGCATGGATTCTGGAACGCATTGGGCCAGAGACGCATGTGACGCATGGAGTCTGGGACGTATTGGGCCAGAGACGCATGGATCTTTGTCGTTTCTGCATTCGTGGCATTTGGACAGTTGTATACTGCCAAAAGTAATTATGACGAAGCCGTCGGTCCGTATTCCAATTGTCGGTGCAGGAGTCGAGGCGGTCAGGATGACTGCTTGTTTTGTCAGAGTCATAAATGCTCTGATGTGACGGTAGGGACGATGCGTCAAAGGGCGGCATGCGTCTCAGGATGTAACGTATCCGAGGGTGTCATGTGTCCACCGCTGTTATGCGTCTCTTGCTTATTTGTTGACTGTAAACTGGAGCGCATGGAGAGATTTTTCACACTTCTACAATTTGGAGCTCCATCAAATTTTGTGTTATATGCATCTTCGTACTAGGATCGAGATTAGCTTTCAGTGAAATAATCATTTTTTTCAAGTAAACAACATTCTTCTTTGTGGGGTGTGTGTGTGTGGTGGGGTGTGGGGGGGTGGGGGAGGGGTTAAGTTATGCAGTAAAACATTTTATAAACTACTAAAGGAGGGAGAATTAAAATGATAGAGCTTTATAGTGGTCAATAGTAACTCTACAACAAGTGGTTAGAAGTTGACTAATGGCGTACCCTCCTCCCCCAAATTGTTCATGGGATTATTTCTTCAATAGTATAGTTATGGGGATAATCAGCAATCACCCTACAGTTGAGAGAGAGAGAGTGGTATTCTAGAAATAATCAAAATGACGATATGGATAGATAAACTACATATATGGAGTCCTGAAATATTTGCAAAGATTCTTAGTAGCTCTGTATATTAGCTAATAGAATAGTTAGAGGAGGGGGGGGGGGGGGGGGGTTGTTGGTTCTAGAAATAACCAAAATAACGATATGGATAGATAAACTACATATATGGAGTCCTGAAATATTTGCAAACATTGTTAGTAGCACTGTATATTAACTAACAGAATAGTTAGAACATAAAAGGTATCCTTCCTCTAGTACCTACAATTGGAGGAAAATACAAAAAATAATATTTATAATTGGAGGAAAACACAAAAAACATCACAGAAGTGTTAAGGTAGATTATCCAAGTCTTATTCAAATTAGGCCAACCAACACATGGAACATCAGTTCAACTTTTAGAAATCTAGTCTTATGATCAAATAGTGTTATACCTGCTAGGCAGTGCAATTTAGGCTTGTACGACATCACGTCCAGTAATGACTTTGCGGTCCTTCGGGATCGGGACATGACATAATGGTATCAGAGCAATTCGATCCTCTGGCAAATCCTTGTTTTATTTTAGTTCAGAGATGTCCCCTTGATCGAAATTCCTTTGCCTCCTTGATATCGTTGATGAAATGAACGTTCCATACAATAAGTCCATAAATCTTTTTATGATGCCGGCATATATTTATTGGTTAATGAGATGTGTTATTGATCGTAAGTTTTATGGATTGATGATGACGAGGGATGAGGACTATCGCTGCTCTGGATATCGTTCGTTTCTCCTTATATTTCAAGGACGAAACTTTTTCTCGGTGGTTAATTATGTAGTGTCCCGCTCCTCGCGACGCACTATATAGATAGAGATATCGGTTTGCTGGCTCGAGAGGAAGCCTTCATGAAGAGCTCCCTTGTTGGGGGGACAGAAGATGATTGATATTGGTGAGTGGACAAGACTTCACTTTTTGATTCTTTCACGCTTAATAAAGAATCTATAAGAATGAATGCATACTTGTTGCTAAGAAATAGAGTTCGTAATCGATAAGAATGAGATATGACTCGGTATTCCTTCAAAAAAGAATTTGCATGCTTCCGTAATGAAAGAACCAATGACATGATTAATAAGAGAAGAGAATATGGTATGTCCCTTCTCGCATGCTATCAAGAGTACATGCTAAAGATGTCAAAGATAGAAGAACTATTACTATGCTTGTAAATAAGAATGATTACATGTTTTTCTTATTTTTGTTGTAAAGATTGATATGTATGAAAGAACTTGTACTGTTGCCAAGAGATAATATGAAAAGAGATGATATAGCATGACCATATAGAGAATAAAAGAGAACAATGTGGGGCTCCTATACCAACTCTTTTTAATTTGAATTATGAGTTATGTTCAATACTTCAAATCAATCAAGTTCATGATCGGATAAATGAATCTATTGCCATCTTTAACTAAAATATATAGGATTAAATGTGAAATGTAGATACATGTAATTTATAAATAAAACTAACCATTGAACTTACTAAATATAATTCTAGACAACATCTTTGGAGTGTAAAATCAAATAAGCATCACTGGTATTGAAAAACCTTTGGTTTATGTATCAATCAAGATACCATAACTTGACTAGAAATTCATATCATCGCCTTTACCAACTTTCCAAATCTAAGAGTGAAGTAAATGTATATTCAATGTATTTATATAGCATTGTAAAGTTCATACGCTCAAGTATTGTATGTATTTTTCTTTTCTGTTAACAATAAACAGGTTAAATGGCTCAACCAAGTCAGGCCCGGCACGATGTTGCCCATCAAATAAACATAATGGGTTAGGTCTATCTCTTATTATTCATCTCCAGGTTTGGTTTAGCCTAAACAGGTCCATCATAAATGAGTCAACTTCAAGTTGCACATTAACCACTCAACATGAGAGTGATTCGACCTAATGGACAAATAGGCTACTAGTCTAAGGAGATACTAAAGCTATGGATAGACATAAAAGTTAGCTTAAAGGAGCTCCTGAGAATGGAGATAATTTAATGTCCTATTAACAGACATCCAATACAAAACATCAAGCTCCCTTCATCCTTCGACAGTAGCCAAAGATAACCAGATTATAACTTTAATAAGAGACTTCCAATAATATCATACTGGAAATCTATCTAACGTGCAAGTATTTGGTATAAATTGCTTATTCATGTGAATCAAAATCCGAAAATACACAATGGGTTGTGTTGTAAGTAGTTTGGGCATTGTTCAAAACCTACTAGAGTGACATGGAAATACTTGGGGAGGTAATTTGGAGCTCCATCAGATTTTGTGTTATATGCATCTTTGTACTAGGATCGAGATTAGCTTTCAGTGAAATAATCACTTTTTCAAGTAAACAACATTCTTGAGCAAAATCTCGACAAGTTCTATCTCGTTTACCTTTCATTTGGATAAACTAAATTCCTACTTCCATAATTGATCTAGTTGTGGCCTATGATAAGAACAGTTTATGTTGTAATAAGTTGATTTTGATTGATTGTCTCATTGGCATTATATAGCCTTACAGTCATTAATACAATGATCTCAATCATTATGACAATAATCTCATAATGGAATATCCTGTGACATATTCTGGCATCCCAAATATGTCCTCAGGACATTCTTATGTGCTTATACTATACTTAAATATGACACCCAACATACCATATCAACACTCCCCCTCAAGATGGGTGAAAGATATTCACTAAGCCCATCTTGTCACATCCTCTAATCATGCTCACTGAGGCAAGTCCCTTGGTTAGTCCATCTGCTACTTGATCCCTGGTTGGAACATGGCCAAGCTCCAGTAATCCACTATCCAACTTCTCTTTGATGAAGAATCTATCAATCTTGATGTGTTTGGTCCTGTCATGCTGTACTGGATTGTTGGCGATACTAATAGCTGACTGATTGTCACACCACAGCTTCATCTTGGCTCCTTGATCCAGCTTCAGCTCCACCAGCATATTCTTCAACCATAGCAGCTCTGCAACTCCCAAGGCCATAGCTCTGTACTCTGCTTCAGCTGTCGATCTGGCCACCACAGACTGCATCTTACTCCTCCAAGATACCAAGTTACCTCCTACAAATATGCAATATCCCGAGGTAGACCTCCTGTCATCAGCACAACTAGCCCAGTCAGAATCACAGTAGCCCTCGATGCTCACGTGATTGTTCTTCCTGAATATTAGTCCCTTCCCGGGAGCACCTTTCAAGTACCTCAGAATCTGGTACACAGCAACCATATGACCCTTCCGTGGGTCATGCATGTAGCGGCTCACCACACTTACTGCAAAGCAGATATCAGGACGTGTGTGGCTCAAATAGATCAACTTGCCAACCAGTCTCTGGTATCTGTCCCGATCAACTGGTTCTCCAGCCTCAGCATCAATCTTGAACCTCTGATCTATTGGTGTCGCTGCAGGTTTGCACCCCAACATCCCAGTTTTTGTGAGAAGGTCCAGTGCATACTTCCTTTGAGAGAGAACAATCCCCTCTGCTTCTCGAGCAATCTCAATCCCAAGGAAGTGCCGAAGAAGGCCGAGATCCTTCACCTCGAATTCCTTGCCAAGCTTTCCTTTGAGTTGGGCGATCTCCTGCTCATCATCTCCTGTGATAATCATATCGTCCACATATACCGCAAGCATGGTGATGTGGCCTCCACTCCGACGGAAGAACACAGTATGATCAGCATTGATCTGCTGATATCACATCCCTATCATCGCCTTTCTGAATCTGTCAAACCATGCTCGAGGAGACTGCTTCAGTCCATAGAGGGACTTCTTCAACCTGCAGACCTTACCTACTGTCTGATTGGTGCCAAATCCTGGTGGTATCTCCATGTACACCTCCTCTACTAGATCTCCGTGAAGAAACGCATTCTTCACATCCAGTTGGTGTAGCTTCCATCCATCATTCGCTGCCAGAGAAATCAGAGTCCTGACAGTGCTCATCTTTGCAACTGGTGCAAAAGTCTCGTCATAGTCGATGCCGTACGTCTGACTGTACACCTCCTCTACTAGATCTCCGTGAAGAAACGCATTCTTCACATCCAGTTGGTGTAGCTTCCATCCATCATTCGCTGCCAGAGAAATCAGAGTCCTGACAGTGCTCATCTTTGCAACTGGTGCAAAAGTCTCGTCATAGTCGATGCCGTACGTCTGACTGTATCCTTTGGCTACTAGTCGGGCTTTGTAGCGCTCAACCTGTCCATCTGGGTTCTGCTTTACGGTAAAGACCCACTTGCATCCAACTGCTCTCTTCCCCTCTGGTAGTCTCACAAGCTCCCAAGTGTGGTTCTTCTCCAGAGCTCCCAACTCCTCGTGCATTGCCGCTTTCCACTTTGGATCGTTCTTGGCAACCTGCCAATTGTTAGGTACAGTAATACTGTCCAAAGATGCTATAAATGCTCCATGAGAAGAAGGGATATGGTCATAAGAAACAAACTGAGCAATATCCCAACCATATCTGTTTGGAGGATTTCCTGCATTGCTGCGAGTGGTCCTCCATACAGATAGTGGTGTGGGACAAACGCAGGCAAGGGACTTGGCACTGGCACTGTCGGTACTGGTCCTGCAGTTTGCTTCTCTCTCATGCTATAGGTAAGTAACTCTCCCTGAGCCATAGGCCTAACACTTCACCTTCTTGTCCCTTCTCCGTGCCTCCATGCCAAACTTCTAAATCGGTTACCACCAAGTTCTCCATCTCCCCCTCTCGCCTAATACTGGCAGTATTAGGCGTGTTGTGTGAAGTTCCGTCCTGGCGGTAGTATGGCTCATGCTCCCGAAAATGGACATCCATACTGACAAACTTCTTCTTCTCTACTGGACTCCAGCATACATACCCCTTCTGGGTCGCCGAGTAGCCTACGAAGATGCATTTGACTGCTCTAGGGTCAAGTTTCCCAACTGATGGCCTGTTGTCCTTCACAAAACACACACACCCAAACACCTTCAGTGGGAGTATCCCACTATTATTGCCTTGCAATCTCACATGGGGACTTCCATCCGAGGACCTTCGAGGGCATCCTGTTGATGAGTTGAGCTGCTGTCAACACTGCATGCCCCCACAGACTCTGTGGGACATTCATGTCGATCATCATACTTCTTGCGACCTCCAGAAGGTGTCTGTTTTTCCTTTCTGCAACTCTATTTTGTGCTGGTGTGTATGCACAGGTGGTCTGATGCTGTATTCCGTGTGCTGACAGGTATTCTGCAAGCGTCCTGTTGGTATACTCCGTTCCATTGTCAGACCTCAGTACCTTCACAACTGCTTTGTACTGAGTCTGGACATGCTTATGGAAATCTGTCAAAGGAAGAATGTCCCATCCTCCGATGATGGAGTATCAAGGTATCCTCAGTCCTCTGCTGCAGTCCTTCCATGGCAGCCTTCTCTGCCATAGATACTAATGCTGAGTCCAGTCCTTCTCGATCTAGGTACCACAGTCCCTCATGCCAAGTGCCAGTCCCAAATCTTCGTCCTGTCCCTTTCTCCTGGAAGGTCACCTTAGGAATATCAAAAGAAACAATGCATTTAAGTTGGAGGATTATAGAACTAATGGACAAGAGACTGACTGGAAAGGATGGAGCATGTAAAACATTGGATAATCTTACTGAACCTGTACAATTAACAGTACCCTTACCGACCACTGGCTGAAAAGTGCCATCAGCTGTCTGAATGCTGTCTGCTGATGCTAGGTGAGTGTAGGAAGAAAACTCACTAGCATTCCCCGTCACATGTCGAGATGCTTCCGAGTCGATAATCCAGTCTGATGATTTAAGGGAAGAGATAGACGCAAGGGCAAGTGATTCGTCAGTAACTTCTGATGGATGGGCACACATGGCAGCGTTGCCCCTAACAAAGAATGAGGTGGATGCCTCCTCTGTTCTACTCCTCATGTCTCCTAGTGCCTGGTCCTCCACAGTAAAGGTGCCATCAGCTTCTCCGTTCCCTTCTGATATCAGGAGGTTCGCCCGATAACCTCCTCGGCCGCCTCGTCTACCCCCTCGACCACGACCACGTCCTCCATTATATCCTCGTCCGCCGAACGGTCCTCGTCCACCACCTGAATCTCCCTCCCTAGGTGGTTTGGTACAAGCATACCGATGATGACCCATCTCCCCACAGTTGTAGCACTGTCGGTTATGCTGCTAGGGCTCTCCCTTAGATCTTGTGTTTCCTGAGCTGGTGATCGCTAGTGCTGACTTTGTTTCGGGGGAACCACCTGTCCCGGCTTGCAGCCTGATGCGTGTCTCTTCCTGGATCATGGCTGAGATAGCCTCCTCAAGGCTAGGGATCTTTGGTTGGGCTAGAAGTAGGGCCGTCCTCTGTGCGAAAGCTGCAGTCAGCCCTTTGAGGAACTTCATCGTCCTCTCCTACAGACACACCTGTCTCTCCTTATACTTAGGGTCCCCGCAGCTCGCCCGATCTGAGGAGTGATCATAATCCAACCACAGACGCTCCAACTCCGTGGCATACTCCTGCACCGTCTTCTCTCTCTGTACGGTGTCATCAATCTCCCCATTTATCTGGAAGACCCGTAAGTTGTTCCCCACACCATCATGGGTCCTTCTCAACTTCTCCCACACATCTTTCACCATCTCAATACCGTCTACTGTGGCGGCAATAGACTGGACTAAGGAGTTGAGAAGCCAGATGTAGATCACCATATGAGTGGACTTCCACTCATCGCGTCCTGTCGAGCCCTCGTCCGGCTCTGTCGCCTCGCCCGTCAGGAACCCCTCCATGTTTTTTCCTGCGAGAGTTCTTCTCACCCGCCGTGACCAACTCAGATAGGTGGCTGGTCCATCTAATTTCAGATCGATGGAGGGAAGCTTCAACTCCGGCGACGTTCGTGTCGTGTTCTCACCAACCGACATCGTCAACAACTTCATCAACGTCGCCACCTCTGCAGAATCTAGCTTCTTGATGATCTCCTCCATTGATGCGTCGTCTCCAATCACGTCACGTCCGCTCCACGACTCACGCTCGTCCTCGTCGTCCTCTCCTAGATCCGAACATGTCCCCACTTTTTTCAGATCTAGGCATCCCTATTAGGCGCTGTCTTGTGCTGGTGCGGAGGAGGCGGCAGCACGCATGTCACAGCCACTGTCGCAGCAGCAGCAGCAGTCGCAGCAGCCGCAGCAGTAGTAGCCGCAGCAGTAGCGGGACGGGGCAGCAACAGCGAAGGTGAAGAAGGGGGGGCGTAGAAGAGTTTGGTGGAGGAGATCTAGGAAATCCTCCTGTGAGTTTGTGGAAGCTTGGTGACGGGTAGGGCTTGTGGAAACTTGGCTCTGATACCATGTTGTAATTAGTTGATTTTGATTGATTGTCTCATTGGCATTATATAGCCTTACAGTCATTAATACAATGATCTCAATCATTATGACAATAATCTCATAATGGAATATCCTGTGACATATTCTGGCATCCCAAATATGTCCTCAGGATATTCCCATGTGCTTATACTATACTTAAATATGACACCCAACATACCATATCAACAGTTTATTACCTCTAGTTCTTCCAGGAAAGGGGAGGAAATGTTGAGACATCTCACTCCAATGCAACCATATAAGGTCAACTTCTTTACTTGAGTGCACCAATTAGATACCGAATCCAGAATTACGTCATCATTAAATTGCAGTGGTGCAAAAGAGAGTGCCTCGAGAGAACTAAAACACCCAGAGGCAGGCAATAATAGACTATTATGGCCCAAGCTTAATTTCAATATCCTTAGTGATCCAGTGAAAGGCATCTCAAAAGGTCCATAACAGCGCATCTCAAGATCAAGTTCACCGACTTCCATGTGTACTGTAAATGCACCTGGGTTCCGACAATGTAAGCATTCCTGGAAACTTGAATGAAGAGGCGGTACCTATATATCATTGATTCGTCGTAAAAGCAATGAAATTTGCTCATAAAGCATGGAAATGCATTTTCTCTATCAGCTAATGGAAATGTACGGTCATCAAATTCAAGGTTGGGAGTCTGAGTCCAAAGATATTTCCATCTTTAGTGGAAACATATGAAAATACGTGAACGATCATGTCATCAGGTAGATTACTGAGTCGCTTCGTTTGTTGCAATCTCTCCTATACTGCCAGGCTTGAGATCCTCAAAATGAGACATTGTTGCACGGTTGCACCACCACTAATCACCATCTCCTTCAAAAACATAAGAACAGCAATTGAGAATTATTTCTACAATGGCAGTAACAAAAAAGATCATGTCCACATAAATTAGTTCTACAATGGCAGTAACATTCATATCAAATAAGGAACAACTTGAATACACACCTCATAAATGTCAACTTGAAGACTCAAGATTTGCGCAACGCTTCACTATATATGATATTCTTGGAAGACATGTTCATCAGATTTCATCATTAATCTCAAATCCTTATGATTATGCAGTAGACATGTCAACCTTCTCTTATGTCCTTGTTGTTGACAAATCCTATATAATACAGTAACACAGAGCACAGGATTTATTGTCAAGCTTAAGTAACCACATTAAAATGGTATACAAGAAAACAATTTAAAGTAACTATAAAGAAATCAAGAAAGCACATATTTACTATACTTTGTTTCAAATAGCCAATACCAATATGTTTACAATATGAAAAAAGGAGGAAAAGAGATCAAGGACAAGAACATACCCAGTAGCATGGTATTTCCAGTCATAGATTGTCAACATGTGCAGGATAACTGAAGAAGCACATAAGATTCTCTACACATGATTCTTTACTTTATGAAACACCATCATGAAGAGAAGCATTCACAAATTTTAAAAGACAGACAAATCCCCAATAGAAAAATCGTCTAAGGAAGCAAATTGTTAAACTGTTGGTATATTAGAATATTCTTGGTATATTTGTTGGGATATTAGAATATTCTACAAGGGATTTTAATGGGGTATTAATGTAAGATGAAGGGTTGTAAGGCTATAAATAGCCAAGAGATTATCAATAAAAAATACAACAATTACTCCAAAATATTCTATATGGTATCAAAGCCCAAACCCTAGCCACCACCACTCAAACCCTAGCCGCCACCACCGCCACCGCTGCCACACCGCCCGCCACCACCGCTGCCGCACTGCCACCACCGCTGCTGTCGCGCCGCCCGCCACCACCGTCGCCGCTCGCCCGCAATCACTACCGCAAAGCGCGACTCCCGCGGAGCCTTCTGTCGCGGTTCCAGACGTCTTCCGCGGGTCGTTCCAGACGTTGACATCGAAGGCCTAGATCTGATGGGGGAGAGACATGATCGGGTCTAGGAGAGAACGAAGAGAGCGAACGTGAATCGTGGGACGGGTGTGAGGTGATCGGAGAAGAGGAGGATCCATAGAGGAGATCATCAAGAAGTTGGACTCTGCGGAGGTCGTAACGTTGATAAAGCTGATAAAACTATCGGCTGGTGAGAGAGCGACACGAACATTGGCGAAGTTGGAGCTTCCATCCATCGATCTGAAGCTTGATGGACCGGCCACCTACCTGAGTTGGTCACGACGGGTGAGGAGAACCCTCGCAGGAAAGAACCTGGAGAATTTCTTGTCATGAGAGAAAACAGAGCCAGATGAGGGCTCGGTAGGACGCGACGAGTGAAAGTCCACTCATATAGTGGTATACATTTGGCTCCTCAATTCTTTAGTCCAGTCGATCGCATCCACAGTGGATGGCCCTGAGATGGTAAAAGACATGTGGGAGAATTTGAGGAGAATCTACGATGGTGTGGAGAATAACTTGAGAGTTTTCCAGATCAAGGGGAAGATCGATGACACCGTACAGGGAGAGAAGATGGTACAGGAGTATGTCACGGAGTTGGAGCGTCTGTGGTTGGATTATGATCACTTCTCAGATCGGACGAGCTGCGAGGACCCGAAGTGTAAGGAGAGACAGGTATGTCTGCAGGAGAGGACGATAAAGTTTCTTAAGGGGCTGGCCGCAGTGTTTGCTCAGAAGACATCATTACTTCTAGCCCAACAGAAGATTCATATACTTGAGGAGGCTATCTCGGCCATAATCCAGGAGGAGACTCGTATCAAGCTACAGGCAAGGACATGTGGTCCTCCTGAAGTGAAGACAGTACTGGCGGTTGCCAATTCAGGCGGCACAGGACCTAAGGGAGACCCCCGACAGTGTTACAACTGCGAGGAGGTGGGCCATCTGAGGTATGCTTGCACCAAACCACCCAGAAAGAGAGATTCAGGTGGCGGACGTGGACAGTTTGGAGGATGTGGCCGTGGTCGTGGAGGTCGACGGGGTGGTCGAGGAGGTTATCGGGCGAACTTGCTGGTAGTAGAAGGCGAGGAGGGAGCTAATGGTGCATATACTGAGGAGGATCAGGCACTACTGGACATGCTGGAAGTACTCAGGAGAAAGCAGAGAGTGTCAAGCGATGGAGACAAGAGTGGCACTGAGGAGGCGTCCACCTCAGTCTTCGCCAGAGGTAACGCTGCCATGTATGCCCATCCATCGGAAGGTACTGATGACTCACTCGCCCTTGCATCTATGTCTTCCCTTAGATCGTAGGACTGGATTGTCGATTCGGGTGCGTCTCGACACGTGACAGGAAATGCTAGTGAGTTTTCTTCCTACACTCACCTAGCATCTGCAGACAGCATTCAAACAGCCGATGGTACTTTCCAGCCAGTGGGCGGTAAGGGTATTGTCGATTGTACAGGTTCAGTAAGATTATCCAATGTTTTACATGCTCCTTCTTTTCCAGTCAGTCTGTTGTCCATTAGTTCTATAATCCTCTAACTAAAATGCATTTTCTTTTTGGATATTCCTAAGGTTATCTTCCAGGAGAAGGAGATGGGACAAAGACTTGGGACTGGCACTTGGCATGATGGACTGTGGTACCTGGATCGGGAATGACTGGATTCGACATTGGTGTCTGTGGCAAAAAGGACAGGAATGGGAGAACCCAAGATGAGTGTCCAGGATACACTGATACTCTATCACAGACGGTTGAGGCACTCCTCATTTGATATTTTGAGTAGGTTGTATCCATTTATTTATGAGAAGGCAAATAATGAGAAACTAGTATATGATGCATGTGATTTAGGCAAACTTACTAGGAGCTCATATGTTAGTGCGGGCCATAGGAGCTATTCTGTTTTTGATATTATACATTCTGATGTCTGGGGGTCGTGCGCCACAACTACTATGAATGGTTACAAGTATTTCGTCTCTTTTATTGATTGTTCCTTTCGTGTTACCTGGCTGTATTTGATAAAGAATAAGAGTGGAGTCTTTGCCTGTTTCTGAGACTTTCATAAACATATCCGGACTCAGTACAGAGCAGTGGTGAAGGTACTAAGGTCCGACAATAGAACAGAGTATACCAACAAAGCACTTGAGAAATACTTGTCAGCCCAAGGGATACAGCATCAGACCACATGTGCATACATACCAGCACAGGATGGAGTGACAGAAAGGAAGAACAGACACCTTCTAGAGGTGGAAAGGAGAATGATAATCACCATGAATGTCCCACAGAGTCTGTGGGAGCATGCAGTGTTGACAACATCTCGATTGATCAACAAGATGCCCTCGAAGGTACTGGGATGGAAGTCTCCATGTGAGATATTTCAAAAAAATAATAGTGGAATACTCCTACTAAAGGTGTTTGGCTGCGTATGTTTTGTGAAGGACAACAGACCGTCTGTTGGAAAACTTGACCCCAGAGCAGTCAAGTGTGTATTCGTGGGCTATTCGGCGACTCAGAAGGGGTACGTGTGCTGGAGCCCAGTAGAGAAGAAGAAGTTTGTGAGCATGGATGTTCACTTCAGAAAGTTTGAGCCATACTACCGTCAGGAGGGAACCTCATCCATGATCAACTCACCTGATACTGAGAGTATGAGGCGAGAGAGGGAGATTGGTGAGAGTGTGGTGACCGATTTAGAAATATGGCATGGAGGAATGTTTGAGGAGGAGCAGGAGAGTAAAGAGGAACAGGGGGAGGTGATGAGAGGTGTTAGGCCCACAGCTCAGGGGGAGTTACTTACCTACAGCAGGAAAGGGAAGCAAACTGTAGGACCAGTACCTATAGTGCCAGTGTCAAGTCCCTTGCCTGCGTCCGTCTCAACTCCTTTGACACCTACACCACCACCAGTCTCTTTAGGTGATATCATTATTCCTACTCTCACACCATTATCAGTACGGAGGACCACTCACAGCAATGCAAAAAATCCTCCTGATAGATATGGTTGGAACCTTGCTCAGTTTGTTTCATATAATAATATCTCTTCTTCTCATGGAACATTCATTGCATCTTTGGATAGTATTACTGTACCTAACAATTGGCAAGTTGCCAAGAACGGTCTAAAGTGGAAAGCGGCGATGCACGAGTTAGGCGCTCTTGAGAAGAATCACACTTGGGAAAAACTGGCAGAAGGGAAGAGGGCAGTCGGATGCAATTGAGCCTTTACTGTGAAGCAGAATCCAGATGAAAAAGTAGAGCACTACAAGACTCGACTGGTGGCAAAAGGATACAGTCAGACGTACGACATTGACTATGATGAGACATTTACGCCAGTAACGAAGATGAGCACCGTCAGGACCCTGATTTCTTTGGCAGCGAATGGTGGACGGAAGCTACATCAACTGGATGTGAAGAATGTGTTTCTTCATGAGGATCTAATGGAGGAAGTGTACATAGAGATACCACCAGGATTCTTCACCGATAAGACAGTGAACAAGGCCTGCAGGTTGAAGAAGTCCCTCTATGAACTGAAACAGTCTCATCGAGCGTGGTTTGACATATTCAAGAGGGCGATGATAGGGATGGAATATCAGCAGATCAATGCTGATCATAGTGTGTTCTTCCGTCGGAGTGGAGGCCACATCACCATGCTTGCGGTGTACGTGGACAATGTGATTATCACAGGAGATGATGAGCAGAATATTGTCTGACTCAAGGGTAAGCTTGGCAAGGAGTTCGAGTTGAAGGACCTTGGCCTTCTTCGGTACTTCCTTGGGATTGAGATTGCTCGAGAAACAGAGGAAATTGTTCTTTCTCAGATGAAGTATGCGCCGGACCTTCTCACAAAGACAAAAATTTTGGGATACAGGCCTGCAGCGACGCCGATCAACCAGGGGTTCAAGCTGCGTTTTGAGACTGGAGAACCAGTTGACCGAGACAGATACTAGAGACTGGCGGACAAGTTGATCTATTTGAGCCACACACGTCCTGATATCTGCTTTGCAGTGAGTGTGGTGAGCCGCTACATGCATGACCCAAGGAAGAGTCATATGGACGCAGTGTACCAGATTCTGAGATACTTGAAGAGTGCCCCCGGAAAGGGGTTGATATTCAGGAAGAATGATCACTTGAGCATCGAGGGCTACTGTGACTCTGACTGGGCTAGATGTACTGATGACAGGAGGTCTACCTCGGGCTATTGCATATTTGTAGGAGGAAACTTGGTCTCTTGGAGGAGTAAAAAGCAGTCGGTGGTGGCCAGATCGACAGCTGAAGCGGAGTACAGAGCTATGGCCTTGGGAGTTGCAGAGCTGCTATGGCTGAAGAGTATGCTGGTGGAGCTTAAGCTGGATCAAGAAGCCAAGATAAAGTTGTGATGTGACAACCAGTCTGTAACGCCCCGCTCCGAACGGTTACTTAAGAAACACTACACTGCTTCGACTCGGTTGAGAATCGAGTCTCGGGGAAACCTTACCGCCAAATCAACACGGACGAAGTGCAATGAACCCTTCGAATTAATCGAGCGGCCTCTATTGAAATAAGTCCAAGAGTTTTGTTGGTTGCTTTGCTTCTTGGTTTTGTGTTGCTTTGTGTTTTGAGTTGCTTTCGATGACTTGGTTTTCATGATTTCGCTTTCTCGCTTGCGCTTTCTTTTCGAATCGTAAGGGAAAGAGATTGAAGTATGCTAACCAAGTATTGTTGCATTTTCAGGACGCATAACCAAAGAGTGAACGTCGCTTAGGCTTCCCCATCCTCTCGTTCGATTGATTCGGTGAGTGGCTTAGACCCTTCGATGAATCTTTCAGTTCACATGCCTAATGAAAAGAATCTCTAGTTCACTAAATGTTGCCTCACTAAAAAGATAAGTTAAAAAGAATGAACTGCATGCGAATATACATAGAAGTTTCTGCTTTACTTCAATCGAATGTTGCCCCTTACTTGTTGCATCACTATATCATGCATTGAGCCTTCATGGTTAGTGTTTGTGTCAAGTGTAAAAGAAGAAGAAGAAGAAGATGAGTCTAGTAGTCTGCCCTAACGTCCGGTCCTACGGGATCTTGGGGGGTGTGGCTATTAGATTGTTATATGCTTGCTATGTTATGCATCCTAAGAGTTGGTTTATAAATGTCTGCTTGCCATGCATGGGTCTCGGACAACTTGTGCACAAGGTATAAAGTCTCTCGATCGGTTCCTGGGGCACTGGGAATCGGTCGGTCCGGAAGGGATTGTGGGGACACCCTGACGTCCGGTCCTACGGGGATCTTGGAGGGTGTTGTTGTCCAATAATGGGGAAACTCATGGACCGTCATATAGATAGGGCGCATGCTAGGTTTACCTTCTTGCATACCTATCATTTGTGACACCAGAAGAAGATTGATACATAAGTTTATGCATATATGCAAATTGTGCCTAACTTGTGTGTCTGCTGCAGGGATAACCGCTCGGCTGTGGGTAAGAACAATCATATGCATATGCTATATCGTCTATGTTTCCTTAAATGAATTGCTAAAAAGAAACTAGACAACGAGAAAGATCACCTAATAATGCTAGCTTCATCTGCTTACTTAGTGTGGATTTCTAAGGTGAGTTTGGCCACGGTCGCTCACCAGTACATGTGGTAGTACTGACCCACGTTTGTGGGCATATATTCAGGTGCTGGAAGCGAGAGTTTGGCAAGCTTCTTGAATCTGAATCAGAGTGTGCGCACCCTTCCTTAGGACTGTGTTCGTGCTGCTTCCTTCGCTGCTTACCTCTCCAGTGGGCTACTTCCTCTTCTGCTAGATGTTTTGCAATTTTGGTCCTACTACAAGGACATTATGTAATGGGCGTTGTGGCTAATTTGGGGAATGTGAAAAGAGTTGTAAGCCTTCTAAGGCATATTTTGTAACTCAGCCAAGCAAACACTTTGTAATCCAAATCTTCAGTATTCAATAAAAAGAAAGTATTTTGTGTGCTATCAAATGTGTTCAACTTTGGTTCTCTGCATTTACTCTGTGGCTATATATGTATATTTTCGTCTCTTTTGTGTCTTGTGCAGGTACGTTGCCTGGTGCAAGCGCAACTTAGGCTTGCACGGCATCGCGCCCAAGCGAGGACGAATGGTTCCGTAGGGACCAAGCGAGGACGATCGACCCTACGGGATCGGGGCGCGACACAGTCTGCCATCAGTATCGCCAACAATCCAGTACAGCATGACAGGACCAAACACATCGAGATCGATAGGTTCTTCATCAAGGAGAAGTTGGACCGTGGACTACTGGAGCTAGGTCATGTTCCAACCAAGGAGCAGGTAGCTGACAGTATGACCAAGGGACTTAGCTCTGCAGATATAATTAGAGGATGTGATAAGATGGACTTAGTGAATATCTTTCGTCCATCTTGAGGAGAAATGTTGGTGTATTAGAATATTCTTGGTATATTTGTTGGTATAATAGAATATTCTTGATATATTTGTTGGGATATTAGATTATTCTTAAGGGGATTTTAATGGGATATTATTGTAAGATGAAGAGTTGTAAGGCTATAAATAGCCAAGAGATTATCAATAAAAAAATACAATAATTACTCCAAAATATTCTACATAAACCATTCAAAAGGTCTAAGATTTGGAGCTGATATTCTAACGAACATGTAAGTGCCTTGAAGGACTCATGCACACTCAAGACTTCGAGTTTCTTCATGGATACGTCTAGCTGATTTATTGAACAGTTTATTACCTCAAGTTCTTCCAGGAAAGGGGAGGAAATGTTGAGACATCTCACTCCAATGCAACCGACAGGCTGGACGACAGTCTACGACCCAATAAATAAAAGGACATCAACATAAATGTATCTAGAATAGAACAAGGATGTACTATGGGCTACCCATAACTCAAAATAAATTAGTCAATTTTAAGTTTATCAAACACTATAATTCTATTTCACAGGATCAAACCTCCAAGCCGTGTCGTCCTTGAAAAAGCCATTCCAACTCCACTCCACTCCACTGCTGAGGCCCTCCTCAACCCTCGAACCCCTCCTGTTGGTGTAGTAGATATCGGGGTGAGTAGCCCCTACGTCGCGAACCCATTTCGGTATCGGGATCGTAACGTTGTCCCCTACGTTGCCACCGCACTGGTGGAACGACATGACTGCCTGCAACTTCAGGTCCTCCTTCTTGATCATTTGGAACAAGCTCCGGTAAGCACTCCAGTCGTACTTCTTCGGGCTGTCTCCTTTGATGATCCCCCACCACACGTCCACCTTCACTCCGTCAACGTATGCTGCCCTCAGTTGCTTGAGCTGTGCCTGGAGGGCTTCGGGGTTTTCGAACACATTGTCAGCATTGACCACCCCCAACTATAGGGAGAAAACAAACTAGTTTAGATCAAATAATAAAAGTCATAGAAGTAATTCCATTTGGCTCTAGATGATATATAGCTAGAGGGTGTTGAAGAATATACTCAACTGGAAGCATGACATATACTGGGACATAGTTGGCTGGATGCATTATGTTGATGAAGTGGAGAACTCTGATTCAAATGGAATTAGTCGCTTCGTTTGTTGCAATTTCTCCTATACTCCTAGGCTTGAGATCCTCAAAATGAGACATTGTTGCATGGTTGCACCACCATTAATCACCATCTCCTTCAAAAACATAACAAGAGCAATTGAGAATTAATTCAGCAAATAGAAACTATCCGCAGATCTATTGTATTCGCAGATGTAATCAGCATACAAACTACCACTGGAATAATTAGCAGAACGGTAACAAATAAAAAGCATAAGGACAAGAAAAGCTGATAAATGTTTCCAAGGATGGAACAAGGTTTAAGAAAATCATCCTTCTAGGCTCTTTTAATTCTGCATAATAAATGGATCCTTTATTATTAGTTGTAGCAAACGAAATATGGACTGATGCTCTCTTTTAACTTTCTTCAAACTCAGTCTAGAAAAGTGGACGAAATAAGAAGAGGTGAGAGCTTAGAAGCCAGAAGCGGGAGCGGGGACGGAAGCGGGGGCGGGGAAGCGCGACTACTTAGAAGATTCTAAATTTGGGAGCGTGATGGGAGCGTGCGCTAATAAATTTTTAATGTTTATTAATTATTGTTATCAAAACTTATAAATATCTTAAAATTTATTAGAATTTATAAAGTTCAGTTCAAAGTTACAGAGAGATCTTTCGCATGTTAATTTTTTATGACGTCAAAGTAAGAAATCTTTAGTTTCTTGGTACTATGATAAATGTGTATTGAAAATATTCCAATTTCTCTCACAAAATTTATGTCATCTTCTAAAATTATGGTCATATTATGGGAAGCGATCATGTCGTCGGAGAAACGAGCTTCCGTCTCCGGAGAAACGAAGTTCCCGCCATCGGAGAAACGAGCTCCCAAGTAAGAAACGCCCAATCAAAGGTTCTTACTGAGATTCGTTGACCTCCTAGGAGTTTCTGGCTTCTAAGGGTGTGTGAAGAAATGATAAATATGGAAAAATGTTGCTTTTATTATTTTGATGCGTGAGCCTTTATATAGCAGAGTTTACATCAAAACTAACTCATGAGGTTACAACTGAATCCCTACAATCATGGTTAGAGATAAAGATAAATAAACTAACTCATGAGGTTACAACTGAATCCCTACAATCATGGTTAGAGATAAAGACAAATAAACTAACTCATGAGGTTACAACGGAATCCTACAATCATGGTTAGAGATAATTACAAATCAGAGAAAGACTAAGTCAATAACTTAATACCCTCCCGCAAGCTCACGATCGAGTACGAACGAGAAGCTTGGACCGTAAGTTTTGAAACCGTGAGGAGCCAACAGCTTTGGTAAAAATGTCCGCTATCTGATCAGCAGATTTGACATGCCTAACAATCAGAGCACCTGCCTGAACTTGTTCCCGGACAAAGTGATAGTCGATTTTGATGTGCTTGGACCGTTGGTGAAAGACCGGGTTTGCAGTAAGAAAAGTGGCACTGAGATTATCACAAAGAAGAATGGGAGGACCAGGAGATGGTGCCGCCATTTCCTTGAGAAGCTGTTGAAGTCAAATAAGTTCAGCCGAGGCAAAGGCAATAGCCCTGTACTCAGCCTCAGTGCTAGAGCGAGCAACCACATTCTGTTTGCGAGAAGACCAGCTCACAAGGTTGCCTCCAAAGTAAACCGAGAACCCATGTTGAGAGCGGCAGTCCTCGGGATCAGAAGCCCAGCCAGCATCAGTAAAGCAAACAAGCCGAGTGTCACGAGCAGGACGGAAGAAGAGGCCAGAATCGAGTGAACCCTTGAGGTAGCGGAGGATTCGTTTGACCGTAGCCCAATGATGTTCCGACGGCTGGTGCATGAACTGGCAGACCCGATTGACTGAGTAGGAAATCTCAGGCCGGGTGATGGTGGCATATTGGAGAGCTCCTACGATGCTGCGGTAGAGATGGACGTCGGAGAATGGATCACCGCCCGAAACGAGCCGAGAACCTGGAACAACAGGTGAGGCTATGGGTTTAGCGCCCATCATTTTGCTGCGATCAAGGAGGTCCAAAATGAACTTTCTTTGGGAGAGTAGAAGACCAGCTGAATTACGATGGACTTCAATTCCCAAGAAAAAGTTGAGATCACCCAAATCCTTCAGAGAGAAAACCGAGTTGAGATACTTGACAAACTCATCAATGAAGGAAGAGTTGGAACCGGTGATAATGAGGTCATCCACATAAACAAGCACATCGACAACATCGGAGCCATGACGTTTGATGAAAAGAGAGGTATCGGAGATGCATTGCCGGAACCCGTGACGAAGCAAAGCCTGGTTGAGGCCATAAAGTGCCTTTTTGAGGCGACAGACATAGGACGACCGATCAGGGGAAGTGAAACCCGGTGCTTGCTCCATATAGACAGTTTCTGCTAGATCACCATTGAGGAAGGCATTATTAATGTCAACTTGACGGAGAGGCCAATGTCGAAGTAGTCAATAGAGCCATCTGGTTTCTTCTTGATCCTAAAAACCCACTTACAACCAACAATATTAGAAGAGGAGGGCCTAGGAACCAAGTCCCAAGTCCCATTAGCAATTAAGGCATCAAACTCTAGTTGCATAGCATGTTGCCAATTGGGGTTCTTTTTGGCATGTAAGAAAGTTTTGGGTTCAAAATCAGAGGAATCACAGGGAATAGAGTGTTTGGTAGCAGTTGTAGCGCCCCGTTCTCCCGGTGCGGAGAGCGCGGCTAAGAAACACAAGACGGTATCGTTCGATCGGGATAGATTGAATTAAGAACTCGTCCTCGTTATGGATTTGTTTCTTCGGAATCGATTCCCATATTCAGTGGACCGTGCCCCCGGGATCGACTTAGCGGCAGAGTCAGGAGGGACCTCTCCGCTGCTATCTTTTATTGCCTCGGTTTTCGATGTCGCTTGTTGCTTTCGTGCTTTGAGTTGGTTTTGGAATTTGCTTGTTTTCCTTGAACGGTTTCGATGGTTTTCATTATTTTCGTTCATTGAACTGCACTTCTATTCCGAGATTGGAAAGAGAGGAAGAAGTATTGATCAAGCTGTTCGTTATGCAGGTGAACGAGCAGTAGGCGGCTTGCGAGCGGAGTCGTGAAGCGCCTCTTTCCTTCTCCCTTCCAACCATCCAAGTGAGTGGCTACCATCCCGATTAGCTAGCCCTGCTTCCAAGCTTCACACCCTAAAAGCTTAAACTCTTCTTTGCCTCGATCAAACGATACCTAGTAATAATAAAAGATACCAAGATAAAAGAGAATAGACTTGGATATTACTGCTTGTCATTCAACTTGGGAACGGTTACTCATTTGCATGCTTGTTCATTGGAATGTTCTATATATGCTTCAAGTTTACTTAGAATGCATCTCTTCCATAAATTGTGCTAATATGGAAATACACTTGTTATGGAATAAACTGTCAGGAAGACTATGCAAAACGAATCATGCAATGTTGCTTGTCTCATGTTCATGTTGCCTCACTGAATCAACGTTAACGTATCACGAACGAATCGATCACGGACAACTTGTGCACAAGGTCAACGGGTTCCTGCGGACGGTTGCTGGGGCACTGGCACCGATCCGGTCCGGGCGGAACTTCACGATAGTCTCACGCATCTGGACAGGGTGGATTGTGGCACTCACGAATCTTGGCTACAAGCCATCCTCGTTCAAGACTAAACGGTCCATTATGGCTTCTAGCCAGTTATCTCAACGTGTATATTTAAACCTGTTGCAAACTAACTTGTGTTTTCGTGGCAGGGAAGGCATAGTAAGTATTGTGCAGGTGATTCAGACGGTCAGGTAAAATCCACCGAACGGTGGCACGTTCATTTCAGTAAATTCTATATGCTGCTTACTTGTAAATGAACTAAGGCAAGATAGAAACCAACAAAAATATGCATGCTTCATTAAAACAACGTGTTGATTGGTATAGTTCGGTTAGCTCGCCTTCACCAGTATGTTTCGACATACTGACCCTCGTTGAAACAGGTTCTCCGCACTAAGGCGAACCGAGCGAGGAGCCGAAGTCATCTTCCCGATCCAGTCCAGCTGTTGGCGCACCTTCACCGCGCCCCTTAAAGTATTTTGAAGACCGGAGTCTGCGACTCTTCATACACAAATGCAGCTCCGTGGCAAAGCTGTCCTCCAGCCTGGAGGTCTATATCTTTTGAAGTTTAGTAAAGGGATATAATGTACAGGACTGCTATCTCATTTTGAGTCAACACTTTTGTAAGCCCGTGCGGCATATTAGCTGACTCGTTCAAGAGTTTGTAATAGATGTTCATTATCAATAAAGAGAACTTTTCCATGTTTTAAATCTGTGTTTCAATTTATCTGCGTACTCTGAATATGTGCTCGTTATGCAAAATACTTTAGCCTTGTGCGGGAGCAACCCCAGGCCCGCACGGCATCACGATTCGGGGGACGCCCCAACGATTCTACGGAATCGGGTCGTGACATAATGGTATCAGAGCACAGATTCAAGTTCCTTAGACTCTCACACTGGAAAAGTTCCTTTAACGATCAAATTCCTGTGCGAACTCTTGAATTCGCTAAGCCAAAATGAGATACATTCATGCAATAAGTCCATAATACATTATGATTCTAATGTAATTTATCTTCTTTTGAAGGAATGGTACCAGCGCAATCTGCAGCGCAAGCACCGAACGAAACACAAGAAAGTAGTTCGGGCACTTCGGGAAGCTCTCGGAGCCAGCGAGGCATGTCTCAAGTCGACCCGTTTGAGCGGGTGCTACAAATGCTAGAAGCACAACGACAAAGAGACGATGCTCGCCAAGCCAAGTTCGAAAGCAATCTAGAGACCCGATTCCAGTCCAACAGAAGCAGGTGGATGCCCTGCAACAGATTGTTCAGACTTTGGCTTCCAACCATTCCGCTGCAACAACGACTCCAGTGGAACAGCCCGTGCTTAAAGTAGAGACGCCGCAAATCCCAAGGCCGAGGAACGTGACTACCTTCGACTTTGGCCACTTCAAGAAAGTCTGCAACACCCCATTCAACGGGACTGAGGAACCCATCGTGGCCCTAGATTGGCTGGCCGAACTTGAAGATCATTTCGCTCTGCTAGAGGTCCCCGAAGAGAAGCGCGTCGCCTGCGCGCAACTACAGCTCCGCCTCAACGCACACGATTGGTGGAACGTGTATCGACGATCTCCCTAATTTGATCACGGAAAGGAGGCGATCTCGTGGACGACTTTTCGTGCCGCGTTCGAAGAGGAGTTTGTACCCCCTCCAGTACAACGTCAAATGGAAAACGACTTCGTGCAACTGAGGCAGGGCAGTATGATAGTGAAGCAATACTCCGCCGAATTCAACCGACTCTCCAAATTCGCTAGGGCCTATTTACCTGATGCAGCGAGTCGAGCTAGAAGGTTTGAAGGTGGTTTGCGCCCTGCCATCCATGCGCACGTGGTCAATAATCAGTACGGGACAATGCGTGAAGTCATGAATCACGCTCTATCACTTGAACCGCAGTATCCTCACGTTTCCACCGGCGCTGTGCATACCTACAATCACAAACGCCAAAGCAACGATAGAGGAAACACCGCTGCAAAGCGCCCTAACCACGGCGGTCCACGGAGAGGAAACCCAGGGCAACCATGTTTCTACTGTAAGAAGCCGGGGCACACGGCTGAAAATTGTCGCAAGAAACTCGGGCAATGTCTCATTTGTGGCGATTCAAACCATAGGATTCGAGACTGTTCAAATTATTCTGCCCAACATCACGTTCCCTAACGGTAAGCACTATTCCTAAGTTTCGGGACGAAACTTCCAATTGGTTGGGTAGGATATAGCGCCCCGTTCTCCCGGTGCGGAGAGAGCGGCTAAGAAACACAAGACGGTATCGTTCGATCGGGATAGATTGAATTAAGAACTCGTCCTCGTTATGGATTTGTTTCTTCGGAATCGATTCCCATATTTAGTGGACCGTGCCCCCGGGATCGACTTAGCGGCAGAGTCAGGAGGGACCTCTCTGCTGCTATCTTTTATTGCCTCGGTTTTCGATGTCGCTTGTTGCTTTCGTGCTTTGAGTTGGTTTTGGGATTTGCTTGTTTTCCTTGAACGGTTTCGATGGTTTTCATTGTTTTCGTTCATTGAACTGCACTTCTATTCCGAGATTGGAAAGAAAGGAAGAAGTATTGATCAAGCTGTTCGTTATGCAGGTGAACGAGCAGTAGGCGGCTTGCGAGCGGAGTCGTGAAGCGCCTCTTTCCTTCTCCCTTCCAACCATCCAAGTGAGTGGCTACCATCCCGATTAGCTAACCCTGCTTCCAAGCTTCACACCCTAAAAGCTTGAACTCTTCTTTGCCCCGATCAAACGATACCTAGTAATAATAAAAGATACCAAGATAAAAGAGAATAGACTTGGATATTACTGCTTGTCATTCAACTTGGGAACGGTTACTCATTTGCATGCTTGTTCATTGGAATGTTCTATATATGCTTCAAGTTTACTTAGAATGCATCTCTTCCATAAATTGTGCTAATATGGAAATACACTTGTTATGGAATAAACTGTCAGGAAGACTATGCAAAACGAATCATGCAATGTTGCTTGTCTCATGTTCATGTTGCCTCACTGAATCAACGTTAACGTATCACGAACGAATCGATCACGGACTTGTGCACAAGGTCAACGGGTTCCTGCGGACGGTTGCTGGGGCACTGGCACCGATCCGGTCGGGGCGGAACTTCACGATAGTCTCACGCATCTGGACAGGGTGGATTGTGGCACTCACGAATCTTGGCTACAAGCCATCCTCGTTCAAGACTAAACGGTCCATTATGGCTTCTAGCCAGTTATCTCAACGTGTATATTTAAACCTGTTGCAAACTAACTTGTGTCTTCGTGGCAGGGAAGGCATGGTAAGTATTGTGCAGGTGATTCAGACGGTCAGGTAAAATCCACCGAACGGTGGCACGTTCATTTCAGTAAATTCTATATGCTGCTTACTTGTAAATGAACTAAGGCAAGATAGAAACCCACAAAAATATGCATGCTTCATTAAAACAACGTGTTGATTGGTATAGTTCGGTTAGCTCACCTTCACCAGTATGTTTTGACATACTGACCCTCGTTGAAACAGGTTCTCCGCACTAAGGCGAACCGAGCGAGGAGCCGAAGTCATCTTCCCGATCCAGTCCAGCTGTTGGCGCACCTTCACCGCGCCCCTTGAAGTATTTTGAAGACCGGAGTATGCAACTCTTCATACACAAATGCAGCTCCGTGGCAAAGCTGTCCTCCAGCCTGGAGGTCTATATCTTTTGAAGTTTAGTAAAGGGATATAATGTACAGGACTGCTATCTCATTTTGAGTCAACACTTTTGTAAGCCCGTGTGGCATATTAGCTGACTCGTTCAAGAGTTTGTAATAGATGTTCATTATCAATAAAGAGAACTTTTCCATGTTTCAAATCTGTGTTTCAATTTATCTGCGTACTCTGAATATGTGCTCGTTATGCAAAATACTTTAGCCTTGTGCGGGCGCAACCCCAGGCCCGCACGGCATCACGATTCGGGGGACGCCCCAACGATTCTACGGAATCGGGTCGTGACAGCAGTGTGGGATTTAGGTTTAAGGGAATTAGTGGAGGCTCGAGTGACCATACCATGGGTCGAAGTTGTGGAGGGGCAGAAATATGAGGGAGCATGTTGATATGGCATAACCGGCGAAGGGATCGGTGATGGGGAAGGTGGCACCACCGTGGGGGAATGTGGCGTGAGGTCGGAAGGAGACGAAGACGACAGCTGAATAGGAGTCGGTCGAGAAGAATCCGAGGAAGAAGATGCAACCGAGAGTGGTGTTAATGCAGCTTCTTGAAGCGGAAAAAGAGAGGTCAGGACGATGCGAATCTAGCTGTCCGGACTGAGAATTATGCTCCGAAAAAGGAAAAGAAGACTCATCAAAGACAACATGACGAGCAATGTACGTTCAAGAGGAGGAAACGTGATAGCACAGATATCCTTTATGTTTAGCACTATACCCTAAGAAGATGTACGCCACAGAACGGAATTCCAACTTGCTACTGTTGTAAGGGCGAAGATAAGGAAAACACAAGCAACCAAAGGATTTCAGAAAATGATAATCAGGTTGACGCGGATATAGGCATGCATACGGGGACTTGTTCTGAAGAATAGGAGTTATAGTTCTATTATTCAAATAAATGGCGGTATGATATGTTCCCAAAATTCCATAGGAAGATGGGAATGTGCCAAAAGAGCCAACCCTTTTTCAACGATAATCCTATTTCTTCTTTCAGAAGCACTATTTTGTTCAGGAGTGTGAGGGCAAGAAACACGATGAAGTATGCCATTAGTTTCAAGAAACGTTGATACAGTTCGGTACTCGCCACCCCAATCAGATTGAAAAGCTATGAGTTTAGTGGAAAACTGTGTCTCAACCATAGTTTTGAAAGATGTAAAGGCAGACAAAACCTGAGACTTAGCCGCCAAGAAATAAACCCAAATAAATTTGGTGCAATCGTCAATAAAAATGACAAAATAGCGATTACCATTTAAAGAAGACACAGGGGCAGGGCCCCAAACATCCGAATAAATTAAATCAAAAGGATTTTTAGAGGAAACATGACAAGAGGGTAGATGATGTCTTTGACTCTTGCCTAATTGACAAGCACTACACAAAGGCAATGATTTATTTGCAGAAACAGGCAAATTAAAAGTAACTAATTGATGACGCAAGATGGACTCATGCGGATGAGCAAAGCGATGATGCCAACAAGAGACAGAGGCGCGTTCACCAACAAAAACTCTAGGAGCGGGTGAGTGAACAGGAAGCCGGTACAAGCCATTCTCAACGATTCCCTTGAGTATTCTCGTGCCCTGAAGGTCCTTAACATAACAATGATTAGCATGAAGTTCCACAAAAACATTGTTATCGAGGCATAATTGACGAACACTAAGAAGGTTTTTCGATACTTTAGGCACAACAAGAATATCTTTAAGGGTAAGGGGGATTTAGCAACATGTTTAGCAGAGAGAAAGATTGCCTGTATGCGTAATGGGAAGGGACTGACCGTTTGCGACAACAAGGTTGTCACTGCCAGTGTACTCGGACTGGAGGTTGAGGCCGTACAGGTCAGCCGTGACGTGATTTGTCGCTCCAGAGTCGACTACCCATGGGTCTGTGATGGCGGACGGGCTGGCGGTGTATGCCACATGAGCCTGTTTGCTGGCGGACTGGCGGAGGCGATCAGCGGCGCGACGATTGGTGGCAGGGAAGGCAGATAGGTTAAGTCGTTGATGGCAATTCCGTGCTTCATGACCCTGCTTGTCGCAGAGTTGACACACCGGGCGGGAGCGGTCGCCAGACGTGGCAGAGTCCAACGGGGAATGTCGACTTGCAGCCTCGCCTCTACGATGAGCAACATAGGCCACCGGAAAACTGGATTCGGCGTAAGAGTCAAGTATGCGTTGTTCTTCCTGAAGAAGGAGGCCGAGAAGCTCATTCGACGAAATCAGTTCCAGCCGCATACTCAGTGCTGTTTTAAACGCACTATATTCAGCCCCTAAGCCAAATAGCACAAAAGAGACAAAGTCCTCATCCGATACAGAGGTGAGACATTCAGCGATGAAATCAGAAATTGCCCTTTTCTTCTCAACATATTCCAAGATAGACAGGTTTCCCTTGGAGAGCAATTGAAGTTGTTGTTTCAAATACATCTACCTAGCACGAGTTTGGGAGTGAAACATCTGCTCTAACATGGACCAAAGTTCTGCGGTTGTGGCAGCCCGAACAACGTGACCAAGCATAGGAGTGGAGAGAGTGGATCGTAGCCATAAAAGAACCAGTCGGTCCTTGCGCTTCCAAGCAACAAAGTCAGGATTCGGGCTGGTGGTGGTTGATGGATCTGCGGCCGATGAAACAGTCGGCGGAGGAGCACCACCAGCGACAAGAAATCCCTCAAGCTCATAAGCCTCAAGAGCCGAGCGAATAGTGTCGCGCCATAGAGAGTAATTGGAGCGATCGAGACGGACTGCTAGCGCCGGGAATTGAAGGTTGGCCGCGGCACCACCAGAAGCAGTGAACAAGATTTGAGTAGCGGAAGGAGTAATCTGGTTGTTTTCGGAAGACATAGCGTAGGATCGGTTTAGGCTATTTTGATACCATGTGAAGAAATGATAAATATGGAAAAATGTTGCTTTTATTATTTTGATGCGTGAGCCTTTATATAGCAGAGTTTACATCAAAACTAACTCATGAGGTTACAACTGAATCCCTACAATCATGGTTAGAGATAAAGACAAATAAACTAACTCATGAGGTTACAACGGAATCCTACAATCATGGTTAGAGATAATTACAAATCAGAGAAAGACTAAGTCAATAACTTAATAGGGTGAGAGTCATATGAGACCATAATAATTAAGCAAGTGCCACTTGTTTAAGGTTGTCTTATCAATCCCAATCGTATTGTACGAAAAGAGGGGAAACAAAGTAAAAGAAATTTTCTAAATCACTGAGGGTTTTCACTTTCCCAGATGCTAGCAATACCAAATATGCAGGGGGGAGTTGCATATTTCAGGAGGCCTCTTTTTGACCATATGATTGCACATGGTTAATTTACCACATGTTCTTCACAACATTGTTTAAGACGAAATTAAGGCACCGGTAGCACTTTTCAATCACCTTGTGCCTCATGTTTAAGAGGGGTGGCCCTCTCTTCCGTTCCTCTCTTTTTTTCTTTTTTTTCTTTTTGGTTTAATAATGTCTTAGAAGAATTACGAAGGTAGCAGCAACTTCAACATTTTCAAGTATGATGGATAGAAGAATAGGGCAGATGGAAATGGTCATTCCTGCTCGCTAACATGTGACTCTGCTCATCTTGGAAGAGAAGGAAGAAGACAGAGGAGCAAAGTGGGAGTCAAAAGGGTCTTGCTGCTAGTAATAGTTCAAGTTGGGTGTCAAGTGCTTAAACCCCAAAAGTTAAGGAGGCTACCCTAAAAAAGAAACTCATCTATATGGTTAGAAATCTATGAAACTCGTTCTTTCAAAGTTCGAAAGTCATTCTTCCCGTGAGGTTGATAAATATGACAAGCCAAAGTTATCGGGACTATCTTACTTGTAATGGCCGACTTCTCATCAGTTGTACTACCAAGTCCCTAGAAGAAAACAGAAATCACTAGGCTAGCCTAGCTCAACATTCTCAAATGTTATCAGTTACTATCAAAATGGACGACATTTCTAGCAAAATGTTCCACAAGAAACTATCGTCGTTGAATCAATTCCTTCCTACGCATTAGCAAGCGGAACATCTTTAAGATTAGATTAGGACCCGGCTGCGGCATTTAATCAAACAACAAACTTACACCATGCATGACAGAGACAGACAGATAGTATTACCTTGCTCTTGACAAATCCACCTCTATTTGGGAAATTTCTCTTCCATTTCTCTTCGGAAACGACATCATGCACAAAAAAGGAGTAGAAAATTGATTCTAACCCTTTCCTACATATTATTTTATAAACTTCCTGATACTTCCCGATACTCGATATTATGAAAACGTAAAATTAACCAACACTTAATCGGCAAGTTTTGGTCTTTCCAGTATAATTTGCTCAGCAAAACCTGAACTCCCTGGTCAGACTGTTCATGCACCAAAGAAGTAGAAAATTGAGGGATCTACCATTAGGATTTGATTCTAACCCTTTTGTACATATTATTTTATAAACTTTCCGATACTCGATATTATGAAAATGTAAAAATTAACCAACACTTAATCGGCAAGTTTTGGTCTTTCTACTATAATTTGCTCAGCAAAATCTGAACTCTCTGGTCAGACCGTTCATGCACAAAAGAAGTAGAAGATTGAGGAATCTACCATTAGGGTAGGGTTTGATTCTAACACTTTTTCTACATATAATTTATAAACTTTCCGATACTCGATATTATGAAAATGTAAAATTAACCAACACTTAATTGGCTAAGTTTTGGTCCTTCCTGAACTCACTGGTCAGACTGTTCATGCACAAAAGAAGTAGAAGATAGAGGGATCTACCATTAGAATAGGGCTTGATTCTAACCATTTTCTACATATATTTTATAAACTTCCCGATACTCTGATATTATGAAAATATAAAATTTAACCAACACTTAATCAGCAAGATTTGGTCTTTCCAGTATAATTTGCTCAGCGAAACCTGAACTCTCTGGTCAGACCGTTCGTGTTCGATCGAGGACGAGGAGGATCCCCACCGTACTGGTAGTGGTAGGAGGCCTCATTGGCGTCAGGGGCATAATTGATGCCGGAAGCAAAATAGTCGGAGCCTCCTGAGGAAACACCGGCATCGTAACTATACCTAGCCGGAGGAAACAACGGCTCCGTCGGCGGAGGAGGCGACGGTTTCCCCGTGAGGAGCTGCACCACCCTCATGAAGTCCTGAGGCCTCGCGTGTATGACCTTGGGCGCGTGCATGTGCACGATCACAGGGGAGAGGTAGCTGCCGACGGACGACGACGGCGTCGGCGACGGCTTCCGAGTCTTGAAGGATTCTTTGCACACCTTGAGGACGGAAGAAGGAGGAGTAGGAGGAGGTCGCTCATGTTTCCTTGAGGAATCCATTTTTATTGTAGTTTTGGGTTGTTGGTGAGACATATTTATAGGAGGAGGGTGGTAGAGCTGATATTTGAGAGAAGGACAAAGGAAGGAATGAAGAGAAATCCAAGAAGAAGAAAACACTGGGGAGCATTTGGAAGAATCAGACGCAACTCATTCAAATACTAATTAACCAACTTTCATTGGCCTTGGATTGGGCCTTAGATTTCCACTTTATTTATTTAAAGATCCCATGATTTATAAAACTCCTACTTCTTTATTTTTGTTCGGTTTATATCAATTTTAAATTTTTTTCGTTAACAAACGTTATTTTAGACGTAAAATAACTAATATATTCCTCCCTAATCTTAATCAAAATCCTAATTATAATCATCCTAACTAATCCTAACCCTAACCCCCATCTCTCTCCGGTAGGCAACCATCCACCCTATCTCTCCGACCGTCGGCAGAAGGAGGAGACCGACGACACGGGGAGGAGGGGGAAAAGGAGAAGGAGAAGGAGAAGGAAGAGGAGGCAGCAAGAGGAGGAGGAGGCAGGGTAGGCGGGGAGGAGGAGGTGAGGAAGGGGAGAAGGGAGGGTGGCGGAGCGGAGGAGGAGGAGGTGGTGAGGAGGGGAGGAGGAGTTGACGGAGGGGGAGGAGGGAGAGTGGCGGAGGACGAGGAGGCGGGGTAGGCGGGGGAGAAGGAGGAGGGGAGGAGGAGGAGGTGGTGAGGAGGGAGGGAGGGAGGGGGGGAGGAGGAGGAGGCGGTGTATAGGTGAGGAGGAGGGTGAGGCGGGGGTAGGGGAGGAGGAGTAGGTTGTGGTGTCCCGTTCCCCCTATTCGGGAAGCGCGGCTAAGAAATACAAGACGGTATCGTTCGATCGGGATAGATTGAAACAAGAACCCATCCTCTTTATGGATTTGCTTCTTCGGAATCGATTCCCATATTCAGTGGACCGTGTCCCCGGGATCGACTTAGCGGCAGAGTCAGGAGGGACCTCTCCGCTGTATCTTTTGTTGCCTAGTTTTCGCTGTCGCTTGTTGCTTCCGTGCCTTGAGTTGGTTTTCGGATTTGCTTGAGATTTCTTGAACGGTTTCGATGGATTTCATTGTTTTCGTTCGTTGAACTGTACTTCAATTCCGATAATGGAAAGAGTGGAAGAGGTATTGATCAGCTGTTCGTGGTAATGCAGGTGAACCAGCAGTAGGCACCGCTCGAACGGACTCCTAAAGCACCTCTTTCCTTCTTTCTTCCAACTACTAAGTGAGTGGCTACCATCCCGATTAGCTAGCCCTTCTTGCAAGTCTTCACACGCATAATCTTGCATTCTTGCTTGTCCCGATCAGACGATACCAAGTAATAACTAAAAGATATCAAGATAATAAGGGAATAGACTTGGATCAGTATGCTTGTCAAAATGAAACTTGTGAACGGTTACTTACATGCTTGTTCGTTTGGAATGTTCATCATATGCATAAATACAAGTTAGAATGTATATTTCTTCTTAAAATTGTGCTATGTATAGAACTCATCTTGAATGCAATAAACTGAAAGGAAAGACTATGCAAAGTAGATCTTGTCCTGTTATTGCCCTGATTTGCCTCAATTGCTAACTTAGTGTACTGCGTTGATCATGGACAACTTGTGCACAAGGTCTTAGTTCCTGCGGACGGTCGCTGGGGCACTGGCACCGATCCGATCCGGACGGAACTCCTGATAGTCTCCTACATCGGACGGAATGGCCTGCGATGCCCTGATCCTTGCGTTGCAAGTCATTCCGCCCCAGACTAGAACCGTCTCTTATGGCATCAAGCCAGTGATCCCTTGTATATTTTAAACCTGTTGCAAACTAACTTGTGTCTTCTTCGCAGGGAAGGACATGGTAAGTATTGTGCAGGTGGTTCAGACGGGAAGGTAAATGTCACCGAGCGGTGGCAGGTTATTTCATTGATTTCTATATCTATTGCTTGCTGTAAAATGAACTAAGGCAAGATAGAAAGACCACAATAATATGCATGCTTCATTAGAACAATGTGTTGATTGGTATAGTTGGGTTAGCTTGCCTTCACCAGTACGTTTCGATGTACTGACCCTCGTTGAAACAGGTTCCCCACGCTAAGGAGAACCAAGCGAGGAGCAGAAGTCAATCCCCCAATCCAATCCAGCTGTAGGCACGCCTTGATCCGTGCCACCTTTTGAAGTATTTTGAAGAAAGAAGCTAGCAACCCAAGCAATTATGCAGCTTCGTGGAAAGGCCGTCGTTCCAACCGGAGGTCTTATATTTTGAGTTTTAGTAAGGGATGTAATGTACAGGACTGCTATCTCATTTTGTGTCAACACTTTTGTAAGCTCACAGAGGCAATCTTATGACTCAATTCAAGAGTTTGTAACAAATATTCATATTATCAATAAAAGAGAACTTTTCCATGCTTCAATCTGTGTTTCAATTTATCTGCGTACTCTGAATATGTGCTCGCTATGCAAAACAAAATTACTTAGCCTTGTGCGGTGCGCAACCTAGGCCCGCACGGCGGTCACGCCCGGGGGACGACTATCGATTCCACAGAATCGGGGTGTGACATGTTGGTATCAGAGCACAGCTTCAAAGTCCCTTTTGACCCTTCGTATGGGAAAAGTTTCTTTAACGATAAATCTTTGTGCGAACTCTTGAACTCGTTGGGCCAAAATGAGATACGTTCATGCAATAAGTCCATAATACATTATGATCCTGATGTAATTTACCTTATTTTGAAGGAATGGCACAAGCGCAATCCTCTGCGCTAGCACCAGGCGAGACACAGGCTCAGGAGAGCAGCTCCGGCACATCAGGAAGCTCTCGGAGCCAACGGGGCATGTCTCGAGCCGATCCGCTTCAGCAAGTGATGCAAATGTTGGAAGCACAACGACAGAGAGATTATGCCCTCCAAGCCAAGTTTGAGAGCAATCTAGAGGCCCGACTCTCAGTCCAACAAAAGCAGGTAGATACCCTGCAGCAACTTGTTCAGACTTTGGCCTCCAACCAGTCCGCAGCAACAGCAGTGACTCCGGTGGAACAACCAATACTTGAAGTCGAGACACCGTCAATACTAAGGACGAGGGAAGTGACTGCCTTCACCTTTGGTAACTTCAAGAAAGTCTGCAACACGCCATTTAAGGGGACTGAGGACCCAATCGTGGCCCTAGATTGGCTCGCCGAGCTTGAAGACCATTTTTCTCTCCTAGAAGTACCTGAAGAAAAGCGCGTCGCATGTGCTCAACTGCAGCTTCGCCTCAATGCGCACGACTGGTGGGACGTGCATCGACGATCTCTTCCAGTTGAGAATGGAGGGGAGGCGATCGCATGGGCCACTTTTTGTGGCGCATTTGAGGAGGAGTTTATACCCCCGCCTGTACGTCGTCAGAAAGAAAATGAGTTTGTACAACTACGGCAGGGCAACATGACAGTTAAGCAATACTCTGCCGAGTTCAACAAACTCGCCAAATTTGCTAGTTCCTATCTACCCGATGCAGCGAGTCGTGCCAAACGATTCGAGGGAGGTCTACGTCCTGCCATCCACGCGCACGTAATCGTTCCACAGTACCAAACCATGAGGGAAGTTTTGAACCACGCCCTTCTCTCGAACCGCAGTATCCTCACGTTGCTGTCGGCGCTGTGCAAACCTCCAATCACAAACGTCAAAGCAACGATAGAGGAAACACCGCTGCAAAGCATCAAAATAACGGCGGTAATCAGAGAGGAAATACAGGGACACGATGCCACTACTGCAACAAATGGGGGCACATTGAGAAAGACTGTCACAAGAAGCTGGGTACATGCCTCCGCTGTGGTGATGCAACACATCAGATTGATACCTGCCCGCTTTCTGATCGTCGTCCCCAACAACCAAATCAGGCTACAGCAAACCAGGCCAACCGAGCTGCACCTCAGCAAGGGCGTAATCAGGCTCAAGGCCGGGTCTATACCATGACATGAGAGGAATCTTTGGCCTCGAACACCGTGGTGTCAGGTACTTTACTTTTCAATAATATACCTGCTCGTGTTCTATTTGATTCTGGTGCAACGCATAGCTTTATATCTACAAACTTTGCCACGGAGAACAATATAGAAATGACTCCGTTGCATTTAGACTTAAGTGTTAGTACCCCCTCTGGTACAAAAATATCTGTCCGTTCAGTATGCCAAGGTGGTCACATCTGTATTGGAGGAAGGAAGCTATCGCTCGATGTTTTAGTTCTGAATGTTCGGGACTACGATATCATTTTGGGAATGGATTGGCTCGGCGCGTGCTCGGCAACTATTGAATGTGCAAAAAAGCGAGTCGTTTCCGCCTGCCTAGAGAAGCCGTATTCTGCTACACTAGTAGTCTAGCGACTGATGCGACCAGGGCCTGCATGGTGATTTCGGCAACATCTGCTCGGCGAATGCTTCACTCAGGCTGCGAGGGATTTCTAGCGTCGGTTCGGGACACACGACAGGACTACACAAACGTCGAGTCTACTTCCGTTGAGGCCGAGTTCCCCGATGTGTTTTCGAGCGAACTACCCGGCATGCCACCCGACCGAGAGATTGAATTCACTATCGATACATTTCCAAACACACAGCCAATCTCCAAGCCTCCGTACAGAATGGCCCCTGCAGAACTGAAGGAATTAAAATGCCAGCTTCAAGGATTACTAGATCGTGGGTTTATCCGTCTGAGCGTCTCCTTGGGGCGCTCCTGTGCTCTTCGTGAAGAAGGATGGAACGCTACGCCTCTGCATCGACTATCGGGAATTGAACAAGGTCACAATCAGAAACAAATATCCTCTGACATGGATTGATGACTTGTTTGATCAGCTACAGGGGGCAACGGTGTTTTCAAAGGTCGATCTTCGCTCGGGTTACCACCAGCTGAAGATTAAGCCTGAAGACATGCCGAAGACTGTCTTTCAAACCCGATACGGGCATTATGAATTTTCAGTAATGCCGTTTGGACTGATGAATGCACCTGCTGCATTCATGGATATAATGAATCGTGTATTTCGGCCCTTCATCGATAAATTCGTGGTGGTTTTTATCGATGACATCTTGGTGTACTCGAAGACTAGGGATGAGCACGCAGGACACCTGCGGATGGTTCTGTAAACCCTTCGAGACAAGTTGTACGCCAAATTGAGTAAATGTGAATTTTGGTTGGACAGTATATCCTTTTTGGGGCATATCATCTCTTCACAAGGCATTTCAGTTGATCCGAAGAAGGTGAAAGCCATTATGCAGTGAAAACGGCCGGAGTCAGCTAGCGATATCCGAAGTTTCCTTGGACTGGCAGGCTACTACCGCAGATTCATACAAGACTTTGCTAAAGTTGCATCGCCCCTGACTCAGCTCACTCGGAAGGGAGTAAAATTCACTTGGACGGACGACTGTGAAGCTTCGTTTACGGAGTTAAAGCAGCGCCTCATCTCTGCCCCAATCCTCACTCTGCCGAATGGACCGGATGATTTCAAAATATACAGTGATGCATCAGGAAAGGGTCTAGGATGTGTCCTGATGCAAAGGGATAAAGTGATAGCCTTTGCATCTAGACAGCTAAAGCCTCATGAGCAGAACTACCCAACACATGATCTCGAACTTGCCACGGTAGTGTTTGCACTGAAGCTGTGGCGCCACTACCTTTATGGCGTACCGTGTGAAATCTACATGGATCATAAGAGCTTGAAATACATGTACACACAAAAGGATTTGAATATGCGGCAACGGCTTGAACTCCTTAGCGACTTTGGACAGTTATGGAATATAAATCGAATTAAATCAATCTTGATTTTTTGGAATTCGATTTTTATTTGATTGTTATCTTTCTAGATTTTGATGGCGGCCAGGATAAGGGTTAGGGTTTCCTCCCTACTCTATAATTAGTCTCTCCGTGCCTCCTTTGAGAGCATACTACAAAATTGAGTGACAGAAGAGATATTGTTGAGGCCGCCACCGAAGTCCAAGAGACAGCAACAAAGGTGACTACGAACGTTCCATAAGTTCTCTTGTGAACTTACTCAGATCGTCTAGAGGGCGAATCTGGCTTTGAGCAAGGGTGGACGTCATCACCCCAGTAAGAGTTGTTCTACTATCTTCATATTCTTCTCTCTTCTAACTTGTAAACGTTTTGTCTCAATTGCAGCTGCGTTTACAAGGAAGAACGAATAACCTTTTCGTCAGGTTTGTAATCTAAGAAAGTTGAAATATGAAGTTATTAAATTTTTTGTTGGAATCGAGTTTTTTCAGATAGCAAACTTGTTTACGTAAATCTCTGAGACTCGACTACAACTTCAGGATCAAACACAGAACATACTGCAAAATTTGGGGTGAATCTTTGTTCCTGACCTCTGTGATCCATCTTTGATCTACCTCGAGAATAGCAATCTTAAGACAATATCTGATAAAGATGGAGAACAACTGTGCAAGTTTTCTCGACATAAGTTTTAACAAACTTGAGAAGTTTGCCGAAGAGCACTACAATATTTGGAAAAGAAAAACTAGTCTCAATCTTCAACTCGTGAACGTTGATTACATGTTGACAGATCCTGAACCTACTCTTCCGGATAGTGATAATGCTCGGAGGATTGCTAAAGCCACGACTTTGCAACAGAAGTGGAAGAGAGAGAACAACCTCTACAAACTGTTGATTCTAAACACCATAGAAGACTCAATGGCGGAATCATACAACAAGATGGTCCATGCTAAGGACGTATGAGAATATCTGGAGAAGCACTACAAATCTGATGAGAAGAGATCCAAGATTCACATCATTGACAAGTTCTTCAAGATGTAATTTGAGGATGACAAGGTGATGTTGTCTCAAGTTAAAGAAGAATTTCTCAAGTTACAACAAAAAACTTGAGGATAAAGGCATGACCCTAGAAGACAAATTCATTGTGGGGGGTATTGTCTCCAAGCTCCCTTCTAGGTGGAACACGTTCATTACGGACATGTACCGCAAGAAGATAGAGGTCGATCTAGAACTCCTATTCCATTGGGATCCATGTTGAAGATGAGTTGAGGGCTCAGCTCAAGGTGGATACTCTATCCAAGCAGTTGGCCAAAGTCAACATGGTGCATGCTGGAGACTCTAAGGGAAGCAGAAGGCTTCCTGTAACAACAAAAAGAACTTCAACCATCTGAAGGTGAAGTCGGCTTCGTTCAAGCCAAAGCCCAAGTCTGACGTGACTTGCTTCAACTATGGCAAGAAGGGCCACTACAAGAAGGACTGCAGATCCAAGCTTAAACCAAATGAGCAAGATAAACCTAACAAGGTTGCTATGATTGCACATGTTGACTCAATTGGTGTCGACACTGACTGGTAGGTGGACAATGGTGCTTCCTGCCATGTGTGCTCAAAGAGTGAGTTGTTCACCACATACAAGCCTACTTCTGAAAAGTTTTCTATCACAAACAAGTCACAAACTGAAGTACATGGGATCGGAACAGTGGTGTTGAATCTAACTTTGGAGAAGTCGCTGATGCTACAGGATGTGAAGCATGTACCAGTGATAGAAAAAAACATGATCTCAGAAAGTCTGATGTGTAACGCAGGCTTGAGGATGGACATCAACGCTGGTCAGATGGTGATGTCATATAAAGAAAAAGAATTCGAAAAAATATTTTGTACTAAAAGGATGTTCAAGAATTGAGCTTGTAACTCCCATTCAAAATGTCAATGCAGTCTCTTCTTCTGGTTATCCTATTGAGTTGTGTAATAGACTATGACATGTTCATTGTAAAAGAATAAATAAGATGTCTAGTCTATGTCTTATCTCCAAATATGGGAGTAAGGTGGTAAAGAAGTGCGAAACCTGTGCGCAGACGAAGATTGTTAGAAAACTATTCAAATGGTTGAACTGAAGCAGAGATCTTCTAGAGTTGGTAAACTCAGATATTTGTGACTTCAAACAAATCTCCATAAAGTACGGGATGATGTACTTCATTACTTTCATCGACAACTTCTCGAAATACGCGTTCGTCTATCAACTTAAGTCGAAAGAAGAAGCATTCGAGAAATTCAAAGACTTCAAAGTTGAAGAAGAGCGTCAAATCGGACTACTCAAGAGACGAAGAAGCGATCGAGACGGAGAGTATCGTTCTTTTGAATTCGCATCAGTCTGCAAAGAACATGAAATTATCAGTGAGAATAGTGCTCTGTATTCTCCTCAATCCAATGGAGTTGCATAAAGAAAGAATATAACGTTGACAAAGATGATAAACTCCATGCTGTTGACTACGGGACTTCCAAATTGCTTTTGGGGAGAAGCTACGCTTATGGCTACCTTCATTCTCAATAAAGTACCACACGCAATTTCTGACATTACTCTTCATGAACTCTGGTTCAAGGTCAGACCCAACATGAATGGCATTCGAGTATCGGGATATCTGGCGTATGTGAAGCTTCCGAATATGAAAATTCAAAATATGAAAACGAGGACTACGAAGACCATATTCTTGGGATAAATGCCGAAAAGAGTGATGCTATGAGATTTCTTGATATTGAATCTAATCATATCATTGAACCTCGTAATGCAGAATTCATTGAAGATAAATTTGCAAGGCACAAGAACATTATTTCATGGACATTCCGAAGAATAGTATTGGTGTAGAGGAGACAGTCGCTTCCAACAAAGAGGCAATCCAAGAAGAGGTTGTCATTGAAAAGGCAACATTTGAACCAGAACTCGCAGAATCGTCGATTAAGCGAGTGAGGAGGCAGAAGAATTTCGAAGATAATTTTGTCACCTATCATGTGGAAGCAGATTCTCTTACCTATGATGAGACGACGAAAATCAGAGATGCCATCTTTTGGAAGGAGGCTGTCAACGATGAGTTTGACTCAATAACCTCCAACAACACTTGGAAGTTAGTCCCCAAGATGTAGCATGAGAAGGCAAAGTCTGCAAGTTGGTAAAATCATCGTACGATTTGAAGCAAGCCCCCAAGATGTAGCATGAGAAGTTTGATAAAGTCATTAGATCAAACGGCTATAGAGTCAGCGAGATGGATAAATATTTTTACACTAAGTTCGTTGATGGGAGGAGTCATAGTTTGTAAATATATGATTATTGTGTTACGTGTTGGGATATGGATATGGATATTTTTTGGGATTTTGAATGTTATTTTGTGTTAGATGGGTGTAGCCAAAAATATTAATTTCTGGAAAAAATATCCAAGCAGCGACGGACCATCGATGCATACGCGACAGATCAACGACGAAAAATTGGAAAATTTAACCAAGCGACGGACTAAAGACGTTTCTGTGACGGATCAACGACGAAAGACGGGAAAAGTTCCGTCACTAAGCTACTGTACTGAAGGGATGTTCAAGATTGAGCTTGTAACTCCCATTCAAAATGTCAATGCAGTCTCTTCTTCTGGTTATCCTATTGAGTTGTGTAATAGACTATGACATGTTCATTGTAAAAGAATAAACAAGATGTCTAGTCTATGGCTTATCTCCAAATATGGGAGTAAGGTGGTGGAGAAGTGCGAAGCCTGTGCACAGAGGAAGATTGTTAGAAAACTATTCAAATGGTTGAACCGAAGCAGAGATCTTCTAGAGTTAGTGAACTCAGATATTTGTGACTTCAAGCAATTCTCCATAAAGTACGGGATGATGTACTTCATTACTTTCATCGACAACTTCTCAAAATACGCGTTCGTCTATCGAGTTAGTGAACTCAGAAGAAGCATTCGAGAAATTCAAAGACTTCAAAGCTGAAGGAGAGCGTCAAATCGGACAACTCAAGAGACGAAGAAGCGATCGAGACGGAGAGTATCGTTCTTTTGAATTCGCATCAGTCTGTAAAGAACATAAAATTATCAGTGAGAATAGTGCTCCGTATTCTCCTTAATCCAATGGAGTTGCATAAAGGAAGAATATAACGTTGACAGAGATGATAAACTCCATGTTGTTGACTACGGGACTTCCAAATTGCTTTTGGGGAGAAGCTGCGGTTATGGCTACCTTCATTCTCAATAAAGTACCGCACGCAACTTCTGACACTACTCTTCATCGACTCTGGTTCAAGGTCAGATCCAACATGAATGGCATTCGAGTATCGGGATGTCTGGCGTATGTGAAGCTTCCGAATATGAAAAAGACTACGAAGACCATATTCTTCGGATAAATGCCGAAAAGAGTGATGATATGAGATTTCTTGATATTGAATCTATTCATATCATTGAACCTCGTAACGCAGAATTCATTGAAGATAAATTTGCAAGGCACAAGAACAAATATCTCATGGACATTCCGAGGAATAGTATTGGTGCAGAGGAGACAGTGGCTTCCAACAAAGATGCAATCCAAGAAGAGGTTGTCATTGAAAAGACAATATTTGAACCAGAACTCGCAGAATCGTCGATTAAGCGAGTGAGGAGGCAGAAGGATTTCGAAGATAAACAGGAAAGTATTTGCTAGTTGTATCAGTAGCTTACCATACATTCAATGCCTAAAAAAGGCTAAACAAGGAAAAAAAAGATGTTTGACATACCAGTACTGTTCCACTTGTCCAAGTTCAGTATGAAGGACTTGGGGGATACTGATGTTATCCTGAGAATAAAGATCATTTGGACAGGATTGATGATGGATGTATTATAGTCTTTGTATTGTACTATTGTATTATTATGACACTGGTACTGTTGATAGATTATTGACCAATAGATCTTTTATATATCTATTGGATGTGTTTAATATTGTTTGTTGATATATTTTTTATTGTTTTATATATATATTGGATGTTCTTAATATTGTTTGTTGATATGTTTTGGGGTTTTATATAGTCTAAATATGTGATTATTGTGTTACGTGTTGGGATATGGATATGGATATTTTTTGGGATTTTGAATGTTATTTTGTGTTAGATGGGTGTAGCCAAAAATATTAATTTCTAGAAAAAATATCCAAGCAGCGACGGACCATCGATGTATACGCGACGGATCAACGACGAAAAACTGAAAAATTTAACCAAGCGACGGACTAAAGAAGTTTCTACGACGGATCAACGACGGAAGACGGGAAAAGTTCTGTCATTAAGCTACCGTATGATACTTAAAGAGTATAAGAAATAATCGTTCATCCGTCGCTATTTTCGTGGATGAGTTTAGCGACGGATACATACGTTGCTTTGTCGTCACTATTTTGCTTAATGTATCCGTCATCGAGTTGTCGCAAAAATGACGGATTAGCGACATAATGTAAACAGCAACAATTGTGTCAGTGACGAAGTTTTTTCATCGCTTTTCTGTCGCTATTACTGTTTAGCAACATAAAAGTACAAAATAACGACGGATATTTCCGTCGCTATTTTGCTGTATTTTTGTAGTGTTATATTTAAGTGCATACTTCATTCAACTATAAATTTCATTGTTCATGTGTCTTGTTTGATATATGTACTTTTTCCGTAAGTGCTTTCATCATCTTTGGTTAAGCAAATATACTCTAGGAAACAATAAAGGATGTTGAAGAAGTACACTTGTCAGAAAGCATCGCTTGATATCTTGTTTAATGTCTTTTATTGACTGAACTGTTAACATGTTGCATACATGTACTGGACCTCTTGTTTTATTTTTCTCCACAATCTAATCTTAAAACACTTGAGCAAAGTCTATTTATTTATATTTGACTATGTTGGTTAGTGTTAAGCTGATTAGTAAAAGTCTTAGGACTTTCAAGCGGTGGATGTGGATTTCACCAAATAAGTTAGGATACAACCTTTTGTGTGTGAAAAGTAAAACTATTTTACCATTCTATTTCTTTGGTAATTGCTTAAGCTATTCAATTTGGAAAGTTTCATATGATATATTTAACTGCATACTTCTCATTGTTCATCTGTCTTAGTTTGATATATGTACTTTTTAACCATTCATGAAAAAACCTGCAAGTGGTATAAGTTCTATATATACTAGAAGTAGGGAGTGAAATCTGAAGTGAAGTAAAAAAGACATTGTTAGATGGAACCAAATTACCTCAAGAGTGGAAGATGCGACAGCTGGTGATGATGGGGAAGCATGGGTGGATCTTATCCATTCTTTCCCAAGAGAAACATCGGGTAAATCTTTTCCAACAGGTGAATTTGGCCAACAGGTGAATTTGGCGGCTAATAACCAAGGTGGATTCAGGACTGATTTGGGGATTTGATTAGGAAGGTGGTAGCAAGTGTATTGGGGGAAGTAGGGAGGATAGAAGACGTACGATTTGTATAGGCTGGAGATAGTATGTTGAGGTTATAACATCATTGCATTTGTAATAATTGCATCATGGAATACAACTCTTGATATAAGTAACTGGAGAACGACAATTCAAAATGGAGGCACCAGTTCGTCGACTGTTCTAGACTCTACAGATGAAAAACACGGACGGTGAATTAGGTCATGATCACCGATAATTGTTTGATATTACTAATGCATATAGCTCATACCTTTCTCCCTGTACAAAATTTTGTTTCCTTTTAGAAATAATAGCTGAGGGCATCCTTTGACTTTAAGAGCATAAACTAAATCTGTCTCGATGGTGATATCAATATTGACCGTCTGCAATGTCGAGCAATAACCATTATGAAGAATAAATTTATTAAGAAGAACACTGCAATAATCAATCTTTCTCTAACTCCTTCAAAAGCTTCCAGTTATCAGCTTACCTGCCAGGAAACAACAATAAAAAATCAATTACAGTGCAGTAGAAAAACAAACATTAATCTTTATCAATTTTCAACTAACAGTTAGCCAGTGTAAGTCTGGCATGCCTATTCTTCCTCCTCTAGAAGATCTTTATGATTTTAAAGTTTTTTAATCTAGATTTTGGATCTCTTCTTGATCTATAATGTATATCAGTATTAGGAAATATATTAGGTGTTCTGATCAATGTCTAATATGGGAATGAACATCGTGTAGTATGTAAATTACATAATAAGTAATGTTAAAATGCACATTTGATTTTTCTCATCTTTGTTAACACAAGGATTAAAAAGTTGTAAGTAAATGTTTCTATCTGAACTACATTGTTGCTGTCAGAGGCTAATATGTGTATATAAGAGCAGATATCAGCCTCTTTGACCCATTTGACAGTTGAGTACTTCTCTGCACTGATCAAGTAGTGCTCTCAACCTCCCATTGACCATCTACCTTGAAAACTATTTTCAGGTGCACCAATCATAAAGAAAGTTGAGTTCACAAATACATGCATTTAAAATTGAATAGTGCATTTTTTTCTTTTCTTGCCAATGAGATTTTAAACATGCTTAGGTCAATTTCCTGCCATTCTGCGCTTTTAATCAGTGTTTACAAAATTTTAAGTCATCACATTGCTAAAACCTATTTAAGTAGTCACCTATCTTGCACAAATACACGATATAAATCCTTGGACACAATTTATTGTGGTGGTGCTGGTGGTAATATGGTTCTTCTCTACTTTTGGTTTATTGAATTCATATTTTCAAAAAGTCATGCTAAAAATAACATTATACACTCATTTATATGTTGAGCAACTTTATCATATATGGATGTTTAAAGAACTGATGGGCATCTAACATTACACACATATCGACAAGATTTCAGTTGGCATTCATGTGCCTGGTTCCAGAACACACCAATACGTGACTAAAAAAAGACGATACAACTTGCAGTTAGTCGATACATGGCCAATAAATCGCTGATTTAGAGCAGGTTTAAGCCAAATTTGGTGGGAACAGACTAAAATTTTGGTCAAAACATAGATCATACATGGCTGACAGTCCAATACTCATTCAGACAAAACATTCACTAACGTGGACTGATTCAGACACGGACGTGGACTGATTCAGACAAAACATTCACTAAATAACTGAAAATTGGTCAAAAGTTCCAAACATAGATCATACATGGCTGACAGTCCAATACTAACCATTTTTTTGTTAATGCATAATGGACAAGCTCGGATTTCTAGTCCGCTAGCCAGTTAGACGAGTCAGTTCTTTCAAGGCATGATGCAGGCCTAATTGCACCTTAGTCTCATTGGGGGGTTGGGGGGGGGGGGGGGGGGGGGGGGGGGTGAAGCGACCATAGAGGTGTTCTGTACCATTAAGCCCCCAAACCTTCAAAGGTGCTTCCCAACTATCAGCAAATTTATGGATGACAACAGTTAAGACTACAATTAAAAGACAATGCTCATCATTGGTGGGAAGGAGAGGAGTGTCGACTGGGACTTAGATAAGACTTAGAGGAACTCAAAGAGATTTTCAACAAGAAGTAATTTTCAGCTACTGTCAGAGATGCCCTTTATGATCAGTTCCTGCATTTAGAGCAAGGGAATACGATAGTGGATGATTATGTTACTGTGCCAAGAGGACCTGCAAATAGGATTAGAGTTATGATCTCATCCACGTGGCTTGAAACAGTTCTTGCCCAGTTTGACATGACGCTACCCAGGTCTGGGCCCAGGCTGGATTTTGGGTTTAGGTCTCGAGCCTAGCCCGACCCGACCAGCTGCTCAAGACCGGGCTGGCTAAACTCTGACCAAGTCAAACCCTGTCAAATTTGGGTTTGGGAAAAGATGAAGTGCATGATAGTTTGGGAAAATTTTACTATTTATGACTTTTGCTCTGGTTAAGCAAATGTCAACTTTTTGTGCAGTAACTAGAGAATCAAATGTCAAATGCTATCACATATAAGACTATTTTCCACAATAAGGATTATGAACCAAATGTTACATACTATCACATACAAGACTTAATTTTTCGCAAACAGAGCAACAAAGTGCTGTTGTGTGCGTAGCTTCCATAACAGCAAATAACCCCTGGTGCATTAGATGCACGAAGAAGAGACAATTTTTAGAAGCATATTCTAGAGATGCTTCTCAAATTTCTCACATAAACACGTGAAATGCAAAACATATACTTAGGTCAAGCACAATACGGTATACAGCTATCTTATTATTTATTAATGGTTCTTAAACATAAAATGAGTATCACCTCTACTAAGAATCAAATGTCATCCACGGCTTTGGATTCCAAAAATAAACCCTCAATTTCCTTGGACATAATGGAAAGTGACCGTCCTCAACAAGGATGTGCCATCCCCGTGGAGTTACTTGATACGTGGGAAGGGAAGGATCATCAGAAGCTGTTGGGTTGAAGTATTGTTTTTGATGTCATTATATGCACAGTCAAATGTAAATGAGTTAAATTGAAGATTCGTGAAAGATCCAATTATGTAAAATGTGTGACACTTATGTTGTAAATGTGGATCTTTGCATTTGATCGAACATAAAACTGCTTGCCACTTTAGCTATTTCACAATATGAGGCTGTGCAGCAACAGATACTGATACAGATACGGCGAACAGACACGACATTTATTTGTTCCATGATCAAGACAGGGCATTTTTGCGTGTATATATGCGACAAAATAAAATACACACTAATTCTGATTCAAGCATAAAAAACTGTAGAAACTTCACTTTTCTCGAGTAAATGGAAAAGAGAATGATAATTCACTAGGACATAAATAGCATTGACTTTGGAAAACGGTATTGTTGTTAATATAAATGGAACGGCCAATAGCAAGCCTTCTACGAGACTGATAATTCAATGAATGATGCCATAAATAGCCTTTCTTGATTAAGCTTCCCAGGCCAGCATGCTTCTAATATATATATATGATTATGTGATGTATTTCCATCTATGTTGCACGGAGATGCAAATTATGCATGCAGCAAGATAGGTATCAATATGGTGTCATGGATGTGACATTGATTTTGGCGTTCCATTTATATTAATGTTGCAACCGAGTTGCTTTGCACTGATTTTGGTCCCTATATATTTATTTGTACCCGTTTTGTGTCCGATTCAAATACAATACCAATTTTGAAGTTTCTCCTGGATAGATATGCATGGAATCAATTCCAAACCAACAACGCGGCTCCGATTTTGTAATGTCTCCTAGATCTATGGAAGTGAAATCAGTTAATCATAAGAGTATTTATAACCTGGAAGCTGAAGACCAGTTGAAACAAATCCTGCATTCGTATAGTATATAACATAACCAGCCTAATTGTATCAGTAGCTTACCATACATTCAATGCCTAAAAAAGGCTAAACAAGGGGAAAAAAAAGATGTTTGACATACCAGTACTGTTCACTGATTGACACTGTTAATTTCTGATACGTTGGAAAAAAAATACAGGAAAGTATTTGCTAGTATCGAGTGTTATCAGTGAACACAGATGGTTTTGGCATAACAAGCCACACTGATGGTTTTGGCATAACATGCCACTTAAGAACATTGACATTACCATAACATTTTCCGATATAAGCCATGCAAACAAGCAAACAAGGAGTGGACCTTGTTCTCTAGAGTAGGAAAGAGTACGGGGAGCAGTAAGCCATGTCTTGAAAATTGAACGAAAATGACCCATCACCAAGGGTGTAAAAAAATAGTAAGATTGTAAAAGCATATAAAAGAAGAAATGTATATCACATGTAAATCATGACAATGGTAACTACTATTTCATTCAATTTTAAAACTGCTAAAAAAAAAAACTGAAAATACTTAAAATTATGTTAATGTATAAAATATACTTTCTAAAAGTTAATTATTTGATTTCCAATACCAAAAAAAATCCGAAACTCCAATCCGAAACCGCCAATCCTGATACTCATAGGAGTGGTCCGATGTCGATACTGTAAACCATGTCTTGAAGTACTGATAATTCAGATCTAAATCCAAATGCAAATATCAAATTTGGGTCCTGTATAACTATTCAAACTTTATGACCTGATAGTTCTTCCATCTCAAGTCTCATAGAGCTTTAACATAAAAAAGAAGAGAAGGAATAATGATACAAAGAAAAGTGAAAAGAAGGACATCCTCCTACCTTATTAGTTTCATGAAGGAATTATAATAAGGTGGCTCTTTGGTGGAGATTCAATTTTCTGTATTAATTCTTTCTTTCTCCTGATAGTCTTTAGTTTCATGAAGGAATAATGTGGCTCTTTAGTTTCATGAAGGAATTATAATAAGGTGGCTCTTTGCCGCACGGGCTTACAAAAGTTGACACAAAAGTGAAAAGAAGGACATCCTCCTACCTTATTAGTTTCATGAACTGGAAGACTATGCAAAACTAGATCTTGCCCTGTTACTTGTCCTGTGCCTGTAACTGTCCTGAATTGCATCAATTGATAACTTAGTAGACTAAGCTTGATCATGGACAACTTGTGCACAAGGTCTTAGTTCCTGCGGATGGTCGCTGGGACACTGGCACCGATCCGGTACGGACGGAACTCCTGATAGTCACCTGCTATAGGAAGGAATGGCCTGTAACGCCCTGAACTATGTGTTGCATGACATTCCCTACTGAGACTAGAACCGTCCATTATGGCAACGTGCCAGTGATCCCCACGTAGATTTAAACATGTGCAAGCTAACTTGTGTCTTCGTGGGAGGGAAGGACATGGTAAGTATAGTGCAGGTGGTTCAGACAGGCAGGTAAAAGTCATTGAACAGTGGCAAGTTTATTCAGTAAATTTTCATATCATTGCTTGCTTGCAAAATGAACTAAGGCAAGATAGAAAGACCACAAATAATATGCATGCTTCATATAAACAACGTGTTGATTGGTATAGTTGGGTTAGCTCGCCTTCACCAGTACGTTTCGATATACTGACCCTCGTTGAAACAGGTTCTCCGTACCAAGGAGATCCTGCGAGGAGCTGAAGTCACTTCCCAATCCAGTCCAGCTGTCGGCACGTCATGATCGTACCTTATTTTGAAGTATTTTGAAGTCCAGGAGCTAGCAAAGTAACTCATGCAGCTCAGAGGAAAAGCCATTGTCCCGCCTGGAGGTCTCTTATTTTGAAGTTTTAGTAAAGGATGTAATGAACATGACAACTATCTCATTTTGTGTCAACTTTTGTAAGCCCGTGCGGCAATCATCTGACTCATTCAAGAGTTTATAAAAGATGTTCATTATCAATAAAGAGAACTTTTTCATGTTTCAACTTTGTGTTTCAATTATCTGCGTACTCTGAATATGTGCTCGTAATGCAAAATACCTTAGCCTTGTCCGGTGCGCAATCTAGACCCGCACAGCATCACGCCCGGGGGACTACTATCGATTCCACGGAATCGGGGTGTGACATATTGGTATTAGAGCGCAGCTTCAAGTTTCTTCGACCCTAGTATTGGAAAAGTTCCTTTAATGATCTAATCCCTATGTGAACTCTTGAACTCGTTAGGCCAAAATGAGATACGTTCATACAATGAGTCCATAATGCTAAAACTGCTAAAAAACAACACTGAAAATACTTAATATTATGCTAAATGTATAAAATATACTTTCTAAAAGTTAATTATTTGATTTCCAATACCAAAAAAATCCAAAACTCCAATCCGAAACCGCCAATCCTGATACTCATAGGAGTGGTCCGATGTCGATACTGTAAACCATGTCTTGAAGTAGTGATAACTAAGATCTAAATCCAAATGCAAAAATCAGATTTGGGTCTTGTATAACAAAAAAAGGAGAAGGAATAATGATACAAAGAAAAGTGAAAAGAAGGACATCCTCCTACCTTATTAGTTTCATGAAGGAATTATAATAAGGTGGCTCTTTAGTGGAGATTCAATTTTCTGTATTAATTCTTTCTTTCTCATGATAGTCTTTAGTTTCATGAAGGAATAATGTGGCTCTTTAGTTTCATGAAGGAATTATAATAAGGTGGCTCTTTGCCGTACGGGCTTACAAAAGTTGACACAAAAGTGAAAAGAAGGACGTCCTCCTACCTTATTAGTTTCATGAACATGAAGACTATGCAAAACTAGATCTTGCCCTGTTACTTGTCCTGTGCCTGTAACTGTCCTGAATTGCCTCAATTGATAACTTAGTAGACTACGCTTGATCACGGACAACTTGTGCACAAGGTCTTAGTTCCTGCGGATGGTCGCTGGGGCACTTGCACCGATCCGATCCGGACGGAACTCCTGATAGTTTCCTGCTATAGGACGGAATGACCTGTGACGCCCTGAACTATGCGTTGCATGATATTTCGTACTGAGACTAGAACCGTCCATTATGGCAACGTGCCAGTGATCCCCACGTAGATTTAAACCTGTGCAAACTAACTTGTGTCTTCGTGGGAGGGAAGGACATGGTAAGTATTGTGCAGATAGTTCAGACGGGCAGGTAAAAATCACCGAACAGTGGCAAGTTTATTCAGTATATTTTCATATCATTGCTTGCTTGTAAAATGAACTAAGGTAAGATAGAAAGACCACAAATAATATGCATGCTTCATATAAACAACGTGTTGATTGGTATAGTTGGGTTAGCTCGCCTACACCAGTACGTTTTGATGTACTGACCCTCGTTGAAACAGGTTTCCCGCACCATGGAGATCCTGCGAGGAGCTAAAGGCACTTCCCAATCCAGTCCAGCTGTCGGCACGTCATGATCGTACCTTATTTTGAAGTATTTTGAAGCCCAGGAGCGAGCAAACTTAACTCATGCAGCTCAAAGAAAAAGCCATTGTCCCGCCTGGAAGTCTCTTATTTTGAAGTTTTAATAAAGGATGTAATGAACAGGACAACTATCTCATTTTGAGTCAACTTTTGTAAGCCCGTGCGGCAACCTTCTGACTCGTTCAAGAGTTTATAAAAGATGTTCATTATCAATAAAGAGAACTTTCCATGTTTCAACTTTGTGTTTCAATTATTTGCGTACTCTGAATATGTGTTCGTTATGCAAAATACCTTAGCCTTGTGCGGTGCGCAATCTAGGCCCGCACGGCGTCACGCCAGGGGGACGACTATCGATTTCACGGAATCGGGGCGTGACATATTGGTATCAGAGCGCAGCTTCAAGTTTCTTTGACCCTCGTATTGGAAAATTTCTTTTAACGATCTAATCCATATGCGAACTCTTGAACTCGTTAGGCCAAAATGAGATACGTTCATACAATGAGTCCATAGTGCTAAAACTGCTAAAAAAACAACACTGAAAATACTTAAAATTATGCTAAATGTATAAAATATACTTTCTAAAAGTTAATTATTTGATTTCCAATACCAAAAAAATACAAAACTCCAAACCGAAACCGCCAATCCTGATACTCATAGGAGTGGTCCGATGTCGATACTGTAAACCATGTCTTGAAGTAGTGATAACTAAGATCTAAATCCAAATGCAAAAATCAGATTTGGGTCTTGTATAACTAAAAAAGAAGAGAAGGAATAATGATACAAAGAAAAGTGAAAAGAAGGACATTCTCCTACCTTATTAGTTTCATGAAGGAATTATAATAAGGTGGCTCTTTAGTGGAGATTCAATTTTCTGTATTAATTCTTTCTTTCTCCTGATAGTCTTTAGTTTCATGAAGGAATAATGTGGCTCTTTAGTTTCATGAAGGAATTATAATAAGGTGGCTCTTTGCCGCACGGGCTTACAAAAGTTAACACAAAAGTGAAAAGGACATCCTCCTACCTTATTAGTTTCATGAACATGAAGACTATGCAAAACTAGATCTTGCCCTGTTACTTGTCCTGTGCCTGTAACTGTCCTGAATTGCCTCAATTGATAACTTAGTAGACTACGCTTGATCACGGACAACTTGTGCACAAGGTCTTAGTTCCTGCGGATGGTCGCTGGGGCACTTGCACCGATCCGATCCAGACGGAACTCCTGATAGTTTCCTGCTATAGGACGGAATGACCTGTGACGCCCTGAACTATGCGTTGCATGATATTCCGTACTGAGACTAGAACCGTCAATTATGGCAACGTGCCAGTGATCCCCACGTAGATTTAAACCTGTGCAAACTAACTTGTGTCTTCGTGGGAGGAAAGGACATGGTAAGTATTGTGCAGATAGTTCAGACGGGCAGGTAAAAGTCACCGAACAGCAAGTTTATTCAGTATATTTTCATATCATTGCTTGCTTGCAAAATGAACTAAGGTAAGATAGAAAGACCTCAAATAATATGCATGCTTCATATAAACAACGTGTTGATTGGTATAGTTGGGTTAGCTCGCCTTCACCAGTACGTTTTGATGTACTGACCCTCGTTGAAACAGGTTCCCCGCACCATGGAGATCTTGCGAGGAGCTAAATGTAACACCCCATTCCGTTCTAGCGGACTGCCGACTCAAACGGCAAAAGTGCGACTGTCCCGACCCGCTTTGCCTCAAACGAGAAGCAAAGGATATCCAGACTTGTCCCTACAGGAATCCAGCTCAGGCTTTCAGAGGCTCGCTTGACGTATCGCTCTACCGAGGCGAATCATCGCTAAGGTGGGTGGCTACGGTGAACTTGTCTTTGCTTAGCCAGCACACATAAAATCTGGAGAATACATGCTAGTCTCTAGGTGATTCACCCCCTGCATGCTAATAAATCCAACGCACCTAGCTAAGGGAATAATCCCAACTTGTATTGCTTGCTAGAACATGGAAATGAAATATTGCTTATATTTAGACCCTCGCATGCTAAGTCCCTTAACGGTTTCATCTCTCGGCTTACCTTCGGGTCCGAGCAACGTGCATGCTTATGTTCCTTATAAACGCATGCTTGTCTGATTGAATGTTGCCTTGTATTCATCCAAACCCCGGGAGACTACTACGTAGTCGTTCCGTGCCTGGAAGAACCTGAAAGTGTCCGGGACCGTTAGGTCACCAAGGCAATTCCCGAACCAGGGAATTTGCACCCTGAATGAATAAATTACTGAATCACATCTCGTGGAGCAAACTACTGAATCAACTGGCCTGGCAATCGATATATTACTATGAACAATTATGCATGTACATTGAACATGATATGTCCAATCCTGAACTCGATCATGTGCCTAGCCAGACCTGAATACAGACCTGCATGTCGCGGACAACTCGGAAACGAGGCACCGTTCCACGGGCGGTCACCGGGGCACTGGGGCCGACCCGATCCGGATGGAACTCTACTGTTTAGTCATCCTGTGCAAAGACGGAATGGTGTGGAGCGCATCCTGTACTCTCGCTGCACCCCATTCTCGTTAGAGACTAAAATTGGTAACCCTAATGTTTAGTCATCCTGTGCAAAGACGGAATGGTGTGGAGCGCATCCTGTGCTCTCGCTGCACACCATTCGCGTTAGAGACTAAAATTGGTCCTTTATGGCTATGCCAGCGACTCCTGTTCATATAGATAAGTCATCCTCGCTTAGCGGCTATCCGCATGCGAGTCATTGCATCGCATCAATGAACAACTAAACACCTGAACGATCATGATAAAACGACCCTCGTGTTTGCATATGCTATGTCGCCTGAATGTTTATACTTGCCCGTGCTTGAATATATTGTTTGCCTCGGACATGGATGGAGAATTGGTAAGTTGGTAAGTCTCGCCGTGTTTCCTCTCATGTCGCACGGCGCACTGCCACACGGATTAGGCTATTCAGTATTTGCATAAAACTGATCCTAAGGCAACTAGAAAGACAACTTAATAGTTGTGCACGGAACCTGTATTACGTGTTTGGTTTTGTCGAGCGGGCGAGTAGCTTCCCCACCAGTGCATTCAATGTACTGATAATCCACCAGTTTGTCTGCAGGGTGCGGGAGAACCTTGTTCGGTGCGGATGCCTCCTTCGTGCGTGCTAAGGCCAGGAGTTCCCTCTGAAGCCTTGCAACGATGCGTCCGGAACTGAAGCACATATACAAGACATAAGTTGTGAACATCGCCTGAACATCGCCTGTACAATCATTCCACAATTGTAGCCACTTGGCACGCTTTTACTGTTTCAGTGAGAGGCTTGAGCGACTTGTAATCTCGGCTATACGCCGCCTGTAACACATGTTTATATCAGTAAAAGAGCTTGCTTTACTTCAACTTGTGTTTCAATGTTTCCGCTATATTGTCAACTCAGTAAACAAGTTACCGATCGCCTATGCGTTCATGACTCTGCTGCACCCGGACAATCTGTGCGACTCTGTGGCTTAGAACTCTTACCGCCAGCCAATGAATCACGGCCTTGCACGGGCGCGGTTCACGCTCGTGCGGCATCACGCCCGGATGGGTCAAGCGATCGTTCCGCGGGAGCGCTGACGAGGGTGATTCCCGCCTAGCGGGAACGGCCGATTAGCCTGCGGGAGATCGGGGCGTGACACTAAAGGCACTTCCCAATCCAGTCCAGTTGTTGGCATGTCATGATCGTACCTTATTTTGAAGTATTTTGAAGCCCGGGAGCGAGCAAACTTAACTCATGCAGCTCAAAGAAAAAGCCATTGTCCCGCCTGGAGGTCTCTTATTTTGAAGTTTTAGTAAAGGATGTAATGAACATGACAACTATCTCATTTTGTGTCAACTTTTGTAAGCCCGTGCGGCAACCTTCTAACTCGTTCAAGAGTTTATAAAAGATGTTCATTATCAATAAAGAGAACTTTTCCATGTTTCAACTTTGTGTTTCAATTATTTGCGTACTCTGAATATGTGCTCGTTATGCAAAATACCTTAGCCTTGTGCGGTGCGCAATCTAGGCCTGCACGGCGTCACGCCAGGGGGACGACTATAGATTTCACGGAATCGGGACATGACATATTGGTATCAGAGGGCAGCTTCAAGTTTCTATGACCCTCGTATTGGAAAAGTTCTTTTAACGATCTAATCCCTATGCGAACTCTTGAACTCGTTAGGCCAAAATAAGATACTTTCATACAATGAGTCCATAATGCTAAAACTGCTAAAAATACTTAAAATTATGCTAAATGTATAAAATATACTTTCTAAAAGTTAATTATTTGATTTCCAATACCAAAAAAAATCCAAAACTCCAATCTGAAACCGCCAATCCTGATACTCATAGGAGTGGTCCGATGTCGATACTGTAAACCATGTCTTGAAGTACTGATAATTCATATCTAAATCCAAATGCAAAATCAGATTTGGGTCTAGTATAACTATTCAAACTTTATGACCTGATAGTTCTTCCTTCTGAAGCCTCATAGAGCTTTAACATATAAAAGAAGAGAAGGAATAATGATACAAAGAAAAGTGAAAAGAAGGACATCCTCCTACCTTATTAGTTTCATGAAAGAATTATAATAAGGTGGCTCTTTGGTGGAGATTCAATTTTCTGTATTAATTCTTTCTTTCTCCTGATAGTCTTTAGTTTCATGAAGGAATAAGATAGCTCTTCAATTTCATGAAGGAATTATAATAAGGTGGCTCTTTGACGCACAGGCTTACAAAAGTTGACACAAAAGTGAAAAGAAGGACATCCTCCTACCTTATTAGTTTCATGAACTGGAAGACTATGCAAAACTAGATCTTGTCCTGTTACTTGTCTTGTGCCTGTAACTGTCCTGAATTGCCTCAATTGATAACTTAGTAGAATACGCTTGATCATGGACAACTTGTGCACAAGGTCTTAGTTCCTGCGGATGGTCGCTGGGACACTGGCACCGATCCGGTACGGACGGAACTCCTGATAGTCACCTGCTATAGGAAGGAATGGCCTGTAACGCCCTGAACTATGTGTTGCATGGCATTCCCTACTGAGACTAGAACCGTCCATTATGGCAACGTGCCAGTGATCCCCACGTAGATTTAAACATGTGCAAGCTAACTTGTGTCTTCGTGGGAGGGAAGGACATGGTAAGTATAGTGCAGGTGGTTCAGACAGGCAGGTAAAAGTCATTGAACAGTGGCAAGTTTATTCAGTAAATTTTCATATCATTGCTTGCTTGCAAAATGAACTAAGGCAAGATAGAAAGACCACAATTATGCAGATTTTCCACCGACTCAATGAGTCTGAGTTCCAACTCAATCCATCCAACTATTTCTGAAATCAGTACTAGCAACATCTCCAAATATTATCTCGTGCACCGAACGATTCTCACAACTGATCTACCCCAGCTATGCGACTTACCCAAATATCAACTTGCTTAGATCAGCTCAGTCCAACACATTTCCTGCCATCTCAATATCTCACAGGGTGAACATCTATATTGAGGTTCGTGTGATCCACGAAGATCTCGCCGCCACGCCAAAGGGATTTGTGTCGCCACGATTTCAACGTGGACACACTCACCACAATTCTTAGGTTGCGCATGAAATAGTTCTTCGCGCTGCTTCCACTGCCTCGAAGCATAGAATATCACCTTCGCCTTCCGAATGAGCACGCTTCCCAGACTAAGTTCCGAGACATCTTGTAAATCTGAAGCAAATCTGTCCCTTCCAGTATTCGCAAGGATTTGATCTGAACGAGCCGCTGCTTTAACTTCACGAGCTAGTTTCACAGTCGTCAATTCATATGAATGCTATTCCCTTCCAGGGCACGATGAGTCAGAGGCGATGCCATCGATAAAAATCTGCGACTCTGAATCTCATCAGTTGACTTAGGCCAATCCCACAATCGCTTCGGTCTTCCGGCTGCTTCTTCAGCTGAAGGCTATCCCAAGGATCTCTCAAATCCAACTCTCAGTCAATAAGCCAAATCACATTGCTCACATCTGCCCTCGACGCATTCCCAAATACGCCGCCTCAAGGGTCGTTCTATGGGTCTACCATATTCATATCCGATTCAGCGGGCAAGGTCGCTTAGGGTCAGCTGTCCCGAAGCTACGCTTGATAATTGTAATCATCACGATGGACAGTTACTATAAACCATGCTATAACTCATCTGAAAATCTGACTCAAAATCCAACCATTCACCCGAGCGAAGTTTCCGAATTCGAGAACCGCGCTCGTTGAAACCTTATTCCATCAATCCGCCGTTCTGTCCTGAATCCATCAAATTTTCGAATTGCATATTCGATTCTCGCACTACAAATTGCAATGATTCTCAAAACCCAAGACTTGCTCCAATTCTTATCCATTAGCTGCGTCCCACAATGCACTTCCAACTTACTCGAGCAGTACAGTGATTTGTTCCGACGTTGCTATCACATTTAGCTATCTTCAAACGTCCGTCCACGTCTTCCGGAGAATCTGTTTACTATCGTTGCACCATCTTGCCCAAAATTCCATTTTCGCTAAACCTGAGTCAACTTCACGAGCAGCAACATCCAAAATCTTCCAAGTTTGTGTGAATCCATCTCATTGTCCCTCCAGACCAATATCGTGTTTCTTTGCTCAACCAACAGCTCAAATGCGTTGCCCAAAATCATAGTCCGTGCTCGCTATCATTCCGATAATCCCATCGCTTTGCTCAAGCGTAACCCAATTGTTCGTTCCGATTCGATCCATTTCTTAAGCCCAACGATGCTTTCCATTTGCACCAGTCCGTTCACGATATGCCCAACTCAATATTCGCTTGCTCCATTTTCATTCTTCCCAACTCAACCGACGTGCACCAACTAACTTGTATTCTCGTTTCACGAGTCCGTTCAGGCAATTTCCATAGATGTCCAACCAAAATATTTCCAATGCCTTGCTTAACACGTTTGATCCCATATACCACTTCGAATCAAGTCACTACTCGCATTACAATTTCCTTCACAGATCCAAGATCCGTTCGAACCATCCCTTATGCATAATCATGCCTTTTCCAATTCGAGTCTAACCCAAAACTCAGGCAACGCTTGAATTATCCAACTGTTCCTCAACCCGTCTGATACTTTCTCAACACGAGCAATCGTGCAATGATTGTCTTCCAAATATTCCAACCCAATACCCAATGGTTTCACACTTTTGTTGTACGAGCAACTCGTACCAACTTATCCATATATTCCAGAGCCAAACTCAAACCTGCTCAACCGGTGCGCCACAGCCAAAATTCCAACTTCTATCCAACACAATCGCTTGACGAGTAACTTGTGCAAGGATCTATCTTCCAATGTTTCTACTCAAAAACATGCCGCATAACCAAATCTCGGTAGCCAACCAACTGATCCACTGAGGCAATCAGAAACTCCCAGAACGATAAGCCAAGCCAACCCAACGAAAGCTCACACTTGTTGCACAAATGCAACAACGCCAACCAACTTGCTGCACGAATGCAACAACGCCTAACGAGACTAAGCGATCCTACGAAAACCAACCAAGGCAACCCAACAAAGAATAATGCAACCAAAACCAGCAATAAATAGACTTATTGCATGAAACATCCGATGCGACACCGAGTAGAGTCAAGAGCTAGACGACACGCGGAAGCTATTTAGAGTTTGTGATGAAGCGAAGGACCAAGTCCGAAGAAATGAACCAGGCGCTCTGATACCAATTTGTCACGCCCCAATCTCCCGCAAGCTCGATAGTCCCCGTTGAACGTGAATCACCACGTTTACAGCTCTCCCACAGGACAATCGTTCTCATCGGGACGTGATGCCGTACGAGCCTGGAGTTGCGCTCGTACAAGGCGATGTTGTCAAACACCAAATGCTATCATTGAAACAACCAAGTTGCAGCGGAAGTCAAGTATTGTGTACCAAGCACACAATCAGAGTATACACAGCGAAGCTCACGATAGGGTCCAAATGAGATGCCCCGAGTCAATGCCACAAAGGCGATGCCACGGAGACGATGAAATAACTCTTGCTCTTTCTCTAGCCCACAAAGGTACTTACAGTTCATACATCTTGTCCCGTATATCCAAGCAGCGCCACTACGTCTGTGTACCTGAAATATTGCCCACAAACGTGGGTCAGTACACAACCGTACTGGTGAGCGGGGTAACCCACTCGCCTAAGCCGACACTAAGTAAAATAGTGAATGCAAACAGTTATATGGTGATCTTTCTAGTTGAATCCTAGATTCATTTCATGGCATATGGATGACATGTTAAGGAAAGCAGTAAAGCAGTTTAAGCATGCTAGCATTCAATCTCAAACCAAACGACAAGCAGTTTATATAAAGCCGACCCGTCTAACTCAATGTCATCGCTTGCACGATAACATATCGAACCATCAGTCTCGCCTCAATATCCATCCAGAACCCAAGTTTATATATCCCACTCTCGAGTGCACACTCTTGCCGAGGCAAGGTGGCCGCGCCTACACGATGCACAAACCAACCAAAGTAAAGCAAGCCAACATCTATTCTTATATGAAGTCACTGGCCAAAGGCCATAAAGGACGTTGATCGGACAGATCAATGCGGTTCTATTCGAAACAGCGCTAAGTAGCTAACCCACCTGAATCGCATCCAACCGCTGGCACCGCGCCCAAGACGCGTTACCCAATTGTCTCCTCCATGACCGAACGGTCCCGGTGCCCCGGAGCACCCGTTCGAGGAAACCAAACCCTGTGCCACCCAGGTTGTCCGTGACTATGCAGACACGTAGGTATGACGAGAGGATCGAACATTCTCGCCCCACCAAGCGATCCTAGACTCGTTCCACCAATAATCCAACCAACACATCCATAACCATTCTTCCAACATGTCCTTCCAAAAACCCAAATCTCGACCTCAAAACATAGCCCGAGGCATCAAAATATCAAGTGTTTCATAGGCACGAAGCCTCTTCTCAACACAATCCAAATTGGTGCAACACCTATGCTCAAAGCTAACCCATGGCATAATGCCCCAAAAGAGGCACAATGCCCGCGCCGATGCAGTTGTTCGGTTTCGAACCACAACTGCTCGCTTTGTAAGACAAAGCGACCAAGTGATACTCGTGCACGGATGCACGCTCGCTCGCCCGAATTCCCGATATTCCCATTGCCTCAATTGTATCATTCCAACTTGTATATTTTCAACCATCCAAGCATAATCCCAAGTAATCCAACCGATCGCCTCAAATGAATAATCCAGCTATCGTATCCAACTATCCAACGCGTAAACCATTCAAGCCACAGTCCTACCAAGCCAACGACGCACACTCTATGCACGCCTCAGTGTAGTGCTTCCCGATGTTTCAGCCCAAGTGTTCAAGCCTTTACGTGTTTTCCATATTATTAGGCATGAAGGAGTAGAGGAGAAGGGAAAGAGCCCACTCACTATGATTGATCCCGTAGGCATCCTGTCCTGCCGATACGGCCAATCCCTTGAACCCGTGGTCCGATGCAAGCGCGATCTACTCAACTGGTATGACCGTGCGAGCAGGCCGTGCTCTACAAATCATCCGACCGATCGGATTAAGGAAGACGGCATTATCGTTTCCATTCAGCTATTCAGTACTGTTCGGCACGAACACCTGATTTCCATCGAACCCGCTAGCCATCTGCACATTGAAACCAACTCGATTAATCCTACTTCCCGAAATCCGACATTTCAAATGTAACCAGCATTTGATTCATTCAGTCCGACTCAGCGTAACGCTCCGAGCGGTTGCGGGCGTTACAACATTGATTTGGGCGTTCCATTTATAATGTTGCAACCGAGTTGCTTTGCACTGATTTTGGTCCCTATATATTTATGTGTACCCGTTTTGTGTCCGATTCAAATACAATACCAATTTTGGAGTTTCTCCTGGATAGATATGCATGGAATCAATTCCAAACCAACAACGCGGCTCCGATTTTGTAATGTCTCCTAGATCTATGGAAGTGAAATCAGTTAATCATAAGAGTATTTATAACCTGGAAGCTGAAGACCAGTTGAAACAAATCCTGCATTCGTATAGTATATAACATAACCAGCCTAATTGTATCAGTAGCTTACCATACATTCAATGCCTAAAAAAGGCTAAACAAGGAAAAAAAAAAAAGATGTTTGACATACCAGTACTGTTCACTGATTGACACTGTTAATTTCTGATACGTTGGAAAAAAAAATACAGGAAAGTATTTGCTAGTATCGAGTGTTATCAGTGAACACAGATGGTTTTGGCATAACAAGCCACACTGATGGTTTTGGCATAACATGCCACTTAAGAACATTGACATTACCATAACATTTTCCGATATAAGCCATGCAAACAAGCAAACAAGGAGTGGACCTGGTTCTCTAGAGTAGGAAAGAGTACAGGGAGCAGTAAGATGATCGCTAATCTTGAAGCATAATTTGAGCTAATACCGATCCGATACCGCCGATGCCGATACAGTTTGGTATGTCCCAATCCGATAACGACCGATATTTGATAATGACCAATACTGACATTAGGTTAATTCGACAAAGAAAATTGAACGAAAATGACCAATCACCAAGGGTGTAAAAAAATAGTAAGATTGTAAAAGCATATAAAAGAAGAAACGTAATCACATGTAAATCATGACAATGGTAACTACTATTTCCTTCAATTTTAAAACTGCTAGAAAATAAACTGAAAATACTTAAAATTATGCTAAATGTATAAAATATACTTTCTAAAAGTTAATTATTTGATTTCCAATACCAAAAAAAATCCAATCCTGATACTCATAGGAGTGGTCCGATGTCGATACTGTAAACCATGTCTTGAAGTACTGATAATTCAGATCTAAATCTTAATGCAAATATCAGATTTGGGCCTTGTATAACTATTCAAACTTTATGACCTGATAGTTCTTCCATCTGAAGCCTCATAGAGCTTTAACATAAAAAAGAAGAGAAGGAATAATGATACAAAGAAAAGTGAAAAGAAGGACATCCTCCTACCTTATTAGTTTCATGAAGGAATTATAATAAGGTGTCTCTTTGGTGGAGATTCAATTTTCTGTATTAATTCTTTCTTTCTCCTGATAGTCTTTAGTTTCATGAAGGAATAAGGTGGCTCTTTAGTTTCATGAAAGAATTATAATAAGGTGGCTCTTTGCCGCACGGGCTTATAAAAGTTGACACAAAAGTGAAAAGAAGGACATCCTCCTACCTTATTAGTTTCATTAACAGGAAGACTATGCAAAACTAGATCTTGCCCTGTTACTTGTCCTGTGCCTGTAATTGTCCTGAATTGCCTCAATTGATAACTTAGAAGACTACGCTTGATCACGGACAACTTGTGCACAAGGTCTTAGTTCCTGCGGATGGTCGCTGGGGCACTTGCACCGATCCGGTCCGGACAGAACTACTGATAGTCGCCTGCTATATGACGAAATTGCCTGTGACGCCCTGAACTATGCGTTGCATGACATTTCGTACTGAGACTAGAACCGTCAATTATGGCAACGTGCCAGTGATCCCCACGTAGATTTAAACCTGTGCAAGCTAACTTGTGTCTTCGTGGGAGGGAAGGACATGGTAAGTATTGTGCAGGTGGTTCAGACGAGCAGGTAAAAGTCACCAAACAGTGACAAGTTTATTCAGTAAATTTTTATATCATTGCTTGCTTGTAAAATAAACTAAGGCAAGATAGAAAGACCACAAATAATATGCATGCTTTATATAAACGTGTTGATTGGTATAGTTTGGTTAGCTTGCCTTCACCAGTACGTTTCGATGTACTGACCCTCGTTGAAACAGGTTTCCCGCACCAAGGAGATCCTGCGAGGAGCTGAAGTCACTTCCCAATCCAGTCCAGCTGTCGGCACGTCATGATCGTACCTTATTTTGAATTATAATAAGGTGGCTCTTTAGTGGAGATTCAATTTTCTGTATTAATTCTTTCTTTCTCATGATAGTCTTTAGTTTCATGAAGGAATAAGGTGGCTCTTTAATTTCATGAAGGAATTATAATATGGTGGCTCTTTGCCGCACGGGCTTAGAAAAGTTGACACAAAAGTGAAAAGAAGGACATCCTCCTACCTAATTAGTTTCATGAACAGAAAGACTATGCAAAACTAGATCTTGCCCTGTTACTTGTCCTGTGCCTGTAACTGTCCTGAATTGCATCAATTGATAACTTAGTAGACTACGCTTGATCACGGACAACTTGTGCACAATGTCTTAGTTCCTGCGGACGGTTGCTGGGGCACTGGCACCGATCTTGTCCGGACCGAACTCCTGATAGTCGCCTGCTATAGGACAGAATGGCCTGTGACGCCCTGAACTATGCGTTGCATGACATTCCTGAGACTAGAACCGTCCATTATAGCAACGTGTCAGTGATCCCCACGTAGATTTAAACCTGTGCAAGCTAACTTGTGTCTTCGTGGGAGGGAAGAACATGGTAAGTATTGTACAGGTGGTTCAGACGAGCAGGTAAAAATCACCGAACGGTGGCAAGTTTATTCAATAAATTTTCATATCATTGCTTGCTTGTAAAATGAACTAAGGCAAGATAGAAAGACCACAAATAATATGCATGCTTCATATAAACAACGTGTTGATTGGTATAGTTGGGTTAGCTCGCCTTCACCAGTACGTTTCGATGTACTGACCCTCGTTGAAACAGGTTTTCCGCACCAAGGAGATCCTACGAGGAGCTGAAGTCACTTCCCAATCCAGTCTAGTTGTCGGCACGTCATGATCGTACCTTATTTTGAAGTATTTTGAAGCCCAGGAGCTAGCAAACTTGACTCATGCAGCTCAGAGGAAAAGCCATCGTCCCGCCTGGAGATCTCTTATTTTGAAGTTTTAGTAAAGGATGTAATGTACAGGACAACTATCTCATTTTGTGTCAACTTTTGTAAGCCCGTGCGGCAACCTTCTGACTCGTTCAAGAGTTTATAAAAGATGTTCATTATCAATAAAGAGAACTTTTCCACGTTTCAACTTTGTGTTTCAATTATCTGCGTACTCTGAATATGTTCTCATTATACAAAATACCTTAGTCTTGTGCTGTGCGCAATCTAGGCCCGCACGGCGTCACACCCGGAGACGACTATCGATTCCACGGAATCGGGACGTTACATATTGGTATCAGAGCGCAGCTTCAAGTTCCTTTAACCCTCGTATTGGAAAAGTTCCTTTAACGATCTAATCCTTATGCGAACTCTTGAACTCTTGACCCTTTTCAAGTTCCTTTGACCCTCGTATTGGTATTAGTTGCCAGACGATTTGAAGGAGGCCTGCGACCTGCCATCCATGCGCACGTGATCGCTCTCCAGTATCAGACGATGCGGGAAGTTCTCAACCATGCCCTTTCTTTTGAACCGCAGTATCCTCACGTTGCTGCCGGTACTGTGCACACTTCCAATCACAAGCGCCATAGCAACGAAAGAGGAAATAACGCTGCAAAGCATCAAAATAACGACGGTCAACAGAAAGGAAATTCATTCCCAACCTGTAACTTCTGTAGGAAGCCGGGGCACACCAAAAATGACTGTCGTAAGAAGCTTGGGACATGCCTCCATTGTGGTGATCCAACCCATAAGATTGATGTCTGTCAGCTCCCCTCCAATCATCGCTCTCAACATCCAAATCCTGCCACTGCATCCCAAGCCAATCGAGCCGCGCCTCAGCAAGAGCGTCGCCAAGCTCAAGGAAGGGTGTACACTATGACACTAGAAGAAGCCCTGGCCTCGGACACCGTTGTGTCAGGTATTTTGCTTTTTAATAACATACCTGCATGTGTGCTATTTGATTCTGGTGCAACGCATAGCTTTATATCCACGAATTTTGCCGTGAAAAACAATATAGAAATGATACCATTGTATCTAGACCTTAGTGTTAGCACCCCGTTGGGCACGAAAATACATGTCCGTTCAGTATGTCGAGGCGGTTACGTCTGTATCGGAGGAAGGAAGCTCTCGCTCGATGTTTTAGTCCAAAATGTTCGAGATTATGACATCATTTTGGAGATGGATTGGCTCGACGCTTGCTCGACAACTATCAAATGTACAGAGAAACGAGTCGTCTTCCGCCTACCTGGAGAAGCCGAATTCTGCTACACGAGTAGTCCAGCAACTGATGCGTCCAGGACTTGCATGGTGATTTCAGCGATATCTGCTCGGCGGAGGCTACACTCTGGCAGTGAGGGATACCTAGCGTCGGTTCGGGACACGCAGATGGATTACACAAACGTTGAGTCTACTTCCGTTGAAACGGAGTTCTCTGATGTGTTTCCGAACGAACTACCCGGCATGCCACCTGACCGAGAGATCGAGTTCACCATTGACACATTCCCAAATACTCAACCAATTTTCAAGGCTCCGTACAGAATTGCCCCTGCTGAACTGAAGGAGTTGAAGTACCAACTGCAAGAACTGCTGGATCGTGGGTTTATCCGTCCGAGCGTGTCTCCTTGGGCCGCGCCTGTACTCTTCGTAAAGAAGAAAGACGGAACATTGCGACACTACATCGATTATCGGGAGCTGAATAAAGTCACCATCAGAAACAAGTATCTTCTGCCCAGGATAGATGACCTCTTTGATCAGCTGCAAGGGGCAACGGTATTCTCGAAAATTGATCTTCGCTCGGGCTACCACCAGCTGAAGATTAAGCCAGAGGACATGCACAAGTCTACATTCCGAACCCGCTATAGGCACTACGAGTTTTCTGTTATGCCGTTTGGACTGATGAACGCCCCTGCCGCTATTATGGATTTGATGAACCGTGTGTTCCGATCCTTTCTCGTTAAATTTGTGGTCATTTTTATAGACTACATTTTAGTGTACTCGAAGAATAAGGATGAACATGCAGGACACCTGCGGATGGTGCTTCAAACCCTTCGAGACAATAAGTTGTATGCGAAGCTTAGTAAGTGTGAGTTCTGGTTGTACAACATATCCTTTCTCGGGCATTTTATTTCTGCAACGGGCATCTCAGTTGACCCAGAGAAAATATAAGCCATCGTGAACTGGAAACGGCCTGAGTCAGCTAGCGATATTCGGAGTTTCCTTGGTGGCGCTTTGGTGGAGATTCAATTTTCTGTATTAATTCTTTCTTTCTCCTGATAGTCTTTAGTTTCATGAAGGAATAATGTGGCTCTTTAGTTTCATGAAGGAATTATAATAAGGTGGCTCTTTGCCGCACGGGTTTACAAAAGTTGACACAAAAGTGAAAAGAATGACATCCTCCTACCTTATTAGTTTCATGAACAGGAAGACTATGCAAAACTAGATCTTGCCCTGTTACTTGTCATGTGCCTGTAAGTGTCCTGAATTGCCTCAATTGATAACTTAGTAGACTACGCTTGATCACGGACAACTTGTGTACAAGGTCTTAGTTCTTGCGGACGGTTGCTGGGACACTGGCACCGATCTTGTCCGGACGGAACTCCTGATAGTGGCCTGCTATAGGACAGAATGGCCTGTGACGCCCTGAACTATGCGTTGCATGATATTCCGTACTGAGACTAGAACCATCCATTATGGCAACGTGCCATTGATCCCAACGTAGATTTAAACCTGTGCAAGCTAACTTGTGTCTTCGTGGGAGGGAAGGACATGGTAAGTATTGTGCAGGTGGTTCAGACGGGCAGGTAAAAGTCACCGAACGGTGGTAAGTTTATTCAATAAATTTTCATATCATGCTTGCTTGTAAAATGAACTAAGGCAAGATAGAAAGACCACAAATAATATGCATACTTCATATAAACAACGTGTTGATTGGTATAGTTGGGTTAGCTCGCCTTCACCAGTACGTTTCATTGTAATGACCCTCGTTGAAACATGTTTCCCGCACCAAGGAGATCATGCAAGGAGCTGAAGTTACTTCCCAATCCAGTCCAGTTGTCGGCACGTCATTCGTACCTTATTTTGAAGTATTTTGAAACCCAGGAGCTAGCAAAATTGATACCAAATTGATGGGTCCTTTTCCCATTTGGTCAGGAATTGGAGGAGAACGATCACACTTAGCCAAGAAAACTGAATAAATTGTAAAGAAACAAAGAACTAAATTAGGAAAGAACTAGAGTTTTTATTCAAACCATATGTACACACACACAGGGCTTTGTGTATCAAGTTAGAGCAGTTCTTACCTTCCTCCAGAGAATCACACTGTATATAATAATTTATAGGATACATACTGTCATTTTTGCAGAAGTATATAGAAATGGATATGAATTACTATCTGCGTCATCGTTCGTGGATGTACAACCGTCATCCTGATGACATGTGCGGTGTGCGGGATGAATTTGATAACAAGGTTTTCAATCAATAGTATAAATCATGAAGAAGAATATTTAAAGAACAAGGTTTTGTTCGAAAACCCTAGTCATCAATATTGTTGAAAATTTTAGAAATCAAGAAATTTAGGAATATGTCAAATTTGGAACAAGGTAAAAACTTTAGTTAATTTTGTGACATAAAAGGATCGATTTCAGATTGTGCTGGCGACAAAGAGCCACGAGTTATCAAAAATAAAAGGCAAGCGAAGTCAATGTAGTTTTTGCATGAGTAAAGTATGTTATCAAAAATAGAAGACAAATGTAGTTAGTTGAATAATCAAATTAAGACGACCAAATGGAGTAGTGAGAATAGGGAGGTAGGGAGTAATCGAATTACCAAAAGAAACGGGTTGGTAGGGAAGCAATAGTCAATCGTCAATTCAAGGATCATTATTGCTAGCAAAAGCTGCCTAAGACTCGCATACAAACTTAATTTGTGTTGTGACATAAAGGATGATTGCGATGGTGGCAAAAAGGAACTTGAGAATTTGAATGATAGAAAAATAGAATTTAAAATTAAGATTTTCAGTCAATAATATAAAACGTAAAAGATGAAGAATCTTTAAAGAACAAGGTTTTCTTCGAAAGTTCTAATCAGTAAGAAATTATAAACTCAAACGACTCAATAGGGAAGGAATGGTCAATGCTCAACTCAAGAAAGCCTCATAAGACTCAAGTATAAACTGTAATTAGAATTGTGATATAAAGGATGAATTTAAGATTGTGATTGCAAAAGAGAGTCCGGAACTAAAAGTCTATATAATTTTTTGATAGAAAAATGGAATTTGAAAATAAAGTTTTCAGCCAACAAGTCAACAATATAAAATGGAAAAGAAGAATCTTTAACAAATCATTCTTTCTTCGGAAGTTCTAGTCATTAGTAATAATGGAAACTTTTCGAAAACCGCCAAATTTGGGAATAGTGTATGTTATCAAAAAATGGAAGTCAAGCGAAGTGAGGTGAATAATCGAATCGAGCCAGCCAAAGGGGAAGTTAGGATAGTGAGTAGAGAGTAATCGAATGACGAGACGGCATGGTAGAGAAGGAATGATCAATCATCAACTCAAGGATGACTTCTTTGTTGGCAAAAGCCACCTAAGACTCATGAATAAATTGTAACTAGTGTTGTGACATAAAAGCTGAACTTAAGATTGCGATGGTTAAAAGAGTCAGGACTAAAAATCCTTGTAATTTTTGGATAGAAAAATGGAATTTGAAAACAAGGCTTTGTTCGAAAGTTCTAGTCACTAGTATAATGGAAAAGTTCGAAAAATCGACAAAATTTGGGAATAGGGCAAATTTGGATCAAGATAAAAACCGTAGTTTATGTTGTGACATAAAGGATCGACTTTAGATTGTGATGACGACAAAGAATCATGAGCTATAAATGTCCATGCAACTTTCGTACAAGCATGTTATCAGAAATGGATGGTAAGCGGAGTGAGCTGAATAATCGAATTGAGACGACCAAAGAGAACAGTGAATATAAAAGGGAATAATTGAATAACAAAGAAAGACGGCTAGATAGGAAAGGAATGGTTAATCGTCAACTTAAGAATGACTTATTTGTTTGTGAAAGCCGCCTAAGTATATATAAACTATAATTAGTGTTTTGACATAAAAAAAATAAACTTAAGATTGCGGTGATGGAAAACAGTTTGGAAATAAATTTTCATGTAATTTTTGGAAAGAAAAATGGAATTTGAAAATAAGATTTTCAGTCAATAGTAAAAAAATGTGAAGAAAAAATCTTTCAAAATCAAGGCTTTCTTCTAGTCATTCTTATAATGAAAAAAAATTTGGAAATCAACAAATTTGTAAATAGGGCAAATTTCGAACAAGGTAAAAACTGTAGTTGATATTGTGACATAAATGATCGACTACAGGTCGTAATGGCGACAAGTCCATGAAATTTTTCTCTGAGTGATGTTATAAAAATAGAAGGTGGACGAAGTGAGCTACATAATCGAGAGATGACGAAAGGAGTGAGGATAGGGAGTAGAGAGTAATCGAATGACGAAGAGAGAGACCTTGGTAGGAATGGAAGGATCAATCGTCAACTCAAGGATGACATCTTTGTTGGCAAAAGACAAACTCACGTATAAACTGTAATTGATGTTGTGATATAAAGGATGAAGTTAAGATTGCAATTGTGGCAAAGAGCCAGGATCTAGAAGACCATGTAATTTTGGGAATAAAAACTATAATTTGAAAACATAAAGTAATAATCTTTAAATAACAAGGTTTTTTCGAAAGTTCTAGTCATTAGTATAGTAAAAGATATTTGAAAATTGACAAATTTGGGAATAGGTCAAACTTGGAACAAGGTAAAAACTGTAGTTGAAGTTGTGACATAAAGGATCGACTTCAGATTCTGAGGATGACAAAAAGCCACAAGCTAAAAGTCCATGAAGATTTTGTATGAGTAAAATATGTATTATCAAAAAAAGAATGTGAATGGAGTGAGCTGAATAATTGAAACGAGACGACCAAAGGGACCAGTAAGAATAGAGAGTAGAGAGTAATCGAATAACGAAGAAAGGAGGCTCAGTAAGGAAGGACTCGGTAGGGAGGCTCAGTTAGGAAGGACTCGGCAGGGAAGGAATGACCAATTGTCGACTCAAGGACGACTTCTTTATTTGCGAAAGCTGTCTAATACTTATGTATAAACTGTAATTAGTGTTGTGACATTAAGGATGACCTTAAGATTGCAATGGTGAAATAGTCAGGAACTATAAATCCATATAATTTTTTGTTCGACTAATGGACTGAAAAGGGCACTTTACGTTAACTACCCCTATGATCATACTTATTACACTGACACACCTACGTTGAAACTAATTACACGGACCAACCCTATATTTTATATTTTCTAGAGAGTTATAACACTAACCACTCATATGTCTTTTTTTTATAAAGCAGAGGGATGGTTAGTGTATTTATTTCCTTTGAAAATAAGGTTTTCATTCAACAGTATAAAACGTGAACGAAAAATCTTTAAAACATAATGCTTTCTTATGGAAGATTTTGGAAAATCGACAAAATTGGCAATAGTGCATGTTATCAAAAATGAAAGTCGAGCGGAGTAAGCCAAATAATCGAATCGAGGCGACCAAAGGGAACTGTGAGGATAGAAAGTAGAATGTAATCGAATTACAAAGAGAAGCAGCTCGGTAGGGAAGGAATGGTCAATTGTCAAATCTGTCACGCCCCGATCCCGAAAGGGTCATTCGTCCTCGCCGGATCATTTACGGAACCGATTCGTCCTCGCTGGGGCGTGATGCCGTGCGAGCCTGGAGTTGCGCTCGCACAAGGCAAGAACTTGTAGTTATAGGAACCCATTTTTGAAACACAATTTAGAAAACACATTCACAGAGATTTGAACACAAGTGCAGGAAGAAACATGCTTTTTCATTGATAATTCAGAGTAATATACATAGAGTTTACATTGATGCGCCTTCTCGGCTATTTGAATTGCATTACAAAGGATAACTCAAAATGCAGGGCGCGCTCCATCAGATAGTCCACGTCGTTTGTACATTACGCCCTTGTATAGATTGAAGTCCATGCCTCCAAAATGAACTGACTCCAGCTATACTTCAAAATAGAGGTGCTCCTAACGCCTCCTCGCTATGCACTAGCGTTGCACCGTCTGAGTGCCTGAAATAGTTGCCCACAACGTGGGTCAGTACTCAACTTGTACTGGTGAGCGGGATGAACCCACTCGACTAAATCGACACTAGCTTATTAGGGGCGAGCATGCATTAAGATGACCTTCTATAAGGAAGCAAGTGAAATCAATTCATATCAGTTGCATGTTTTGATAGGAATGAAAATAGCATCGAATCCAACCAGTACATCGATTGCTTACTCAAACGATGCACGCCTTTCCTGCAACGAAACACAAGTATACTTACCATCTGCACAAGACAATAAGTTAGCATGTGTTCTATTCTATGCGGTCATTGGTGTGATCGACACCTTAGGGACATTCCAAGCATTAGCGGCGCGCCCTATCAGCCCGGGTAGCAAGACCTGCTGGAGGTCCCGCAATGCATCGTGACTAGCACGAATCAAATATTTCCCTCCGGATCGATACGGTTCCAGTGCCCCGGAAAGCCGTTTCGAGGAAATGCCAAACCTTGTGCACAAGTTGTCCCAGACCATGCAAATGCATGAACAATTCATATATCATACAATTCATATATCATACTCAAATTTAGAACAAGGAAAAAAAATGTAGTTGATGTCGTGACATAAAGTATTAACTTCAAATTGTGATGGAGACAAAGTGCCTTGAGCTAAAAGTCCATCAAAATTTTGTAAGAGTAAATTATGTCATAAAAAAAAGAAGGCAAACAGAGTAAGCTGAATAATAGAATCGAGATGACCAAACTGAATAGTGAGGATAGAGAGTAATCGAACGACGAAGAGGGGCAGCTCGGTAGGGAAGGAATTGCCGATGGTCGACTCAAGTATGACTACTTTGTCAGCGAAATCGCCTAAGACTCCCATATAAACTGTAATTAAAATTGTGACAAAGTATAAACTTAAGATTGCGATGGTGAATGAGATTCCGGAACTAAAAGTCCATATATTATTTAGATAGTAAAAATGGAATTTGAGAATAAGGTTTCAGTCAACAATATAAAACGTGAAAGAAGAACCTTTGAAACACAATTCTTTCTTCGAAAGTTCTAGTCATTAATATAATAGAAAATTTTCAAAAATCGTCAAATTTGGGAATAGTGTATGTTATCAAAAATGAAAGTCGAGCGAAGTAAGCAGAATAATCGAATTGAGACGACCAAAGAGAGCTAAAAAGTCCACGCAACTTTCGTACGAATAAAGTATGTTATCAAAAATGAAAGGCAAGCGGAGTGAGCAGAATAATCGAACTAAGGCGACCAAAGGAAGTAGTGAAGATAGGGAATAGGGAGTAATCGAATGATAAAGAAAGACGGTTAGGTAGGGAAGGAATGGCCAATCATCAACTTAAGGTTGACTTCTTTGTTGGCGTTAAGCCTAAGATTGCTATAATGTAAAAGAGTCGAGAACTAAATATCCATGTAATATTTGGATAGAAAAATAGAATTTAAAAATAAGGTCTTCAGTAATAGTATAAAACATGAAAGAAGAATCTTTAAACAAAGCTTTCATCGAAAGTTCTTAGTCATTAGTATAGTGAAACTATGTTATCAAAAAAGAAGGCGAGCGGAGTGACCAGAATAATCGATTTCAGATGATCAAAGGGAGTAATGAGGATAGGGAGTAGGAGTAATCAAATGACAAAGAGAGGCAGCTCAATAGAGAAAGAATGGTCAATCATCAACTCAAGAATGACTTGTCTGTTGGCAAAAGTATCCTAAGACTCACTATGTTGTGACAAAAGGATGAACTTAACATTGGAATGGTAGAAAAGAGCCAAGAAATAAAAGTCCACACAATTTTTTGATAGAAAAATGAAATTTGAAAACAAGAAGAATCTTTAAAGAACAAGGTTTTCTTCGATAGCTCTAGTCATTAATATAAGTGGAAAAAAATTCAAAATCTACAAATTTGGGCTTAATGCATGTAATTTTGTACGAGTATTGTAATAAAAAAGAAGGCAAGCAGAATAAGCTAAATAATCAAATCAAGATGAGGGAGCAGGGAGAGTAGGGAGTAATTGAACGATAAAGAGAGGCAGTTGGATAGGGAAGGAAGGGTCAATCGTAAACTCAAAGATGACTTCTCAGTTGGCAAAATTCGCCTAAGACTCATGTTTAAACTACAATTGTTGTTGTGACATAAATGACGAGCTTAATATTGCGATGGTGGCAAAAGAGCTAGGAACTAAAAGTCAATGTAATTTTTTGACAGAAAAATAGATATTGAAAATAAGGTTTTCACTCAATTGTAGAAAAAGTGAAAGAAGAATTTTTAAAGAACAATGTTTTCTTCGAAAGTTCTAGTCATTAGTATAGTAGAATTTTTTTGGAAATCAAAAAATTTGGGATGTCAAATTTGGAAAGGTAAAATTGTAGTTAAGGTTATTACATAAAGGATCGGCTTTAGATTGTGATGACAACACAAAGAGGCACGTGCTAAAAATCTATGGAGTTTTTGCATTAGTAAATTATGTTATTAAAAAAAAAGTAAGATGAATAATTGAATCGAGATGACAGTGAGGATAGAGAGTAATCGAACAACGAACCGAGGCAGCTCATTTGGGAAGGAATGGTTGATGCTCAACCCAAGAAAGCCTAATAAGACTCAAGTATAAACTGTAACTAGAATTGTGATATAAAGGCTCAATTTAATATTGTGATTGTAAAAGAAGTCGGGAACTAAAAGTCCAAATTATTTTTTGATAGAAAAATGGAATTTGAAAATAAAGTTTTCAGCCAACAAGTCAACAATATAAAACGGGAAAGAAGAATCTTTAACAAACCATTCTTTCTTCGGAAGTTCTAGTCATTAGTAATAATGGAAACTTTTGAAAATCGCCAAATTTGGGAATAGTGTATGTTATCAAAAAATGGAAGTCAATCGAAGTGAGGTGAATAATCGAATCGAGCCAGCCAAAGGGGAAGTGAGGATAATGAGTAGAGAGTAATCGAATGACGAGACGGCACGGTAGAGAAGGAATGATCAATCATCAACTCAAGGATGACTTCTTTGTTGGCAAAAGCCACCTAAGACTCATGAATAAATTGTAATTAGTGTTGTGACATAAAAGCTGAACTTAAGATTGCGATGGTTAAAAGAGTCCGGACAAATATCCTTGTAATTTTTTAATAGAAAAATGGAATTTGAAAACAAGGCTTTGTTCGAAAGTTATAGTCACTAGTATAATGAAAAAGTTCAAAAAATCGACAAAATTTGGGAATAGGGCAAATTTGGATCAAGGTAAAAACTGTAGTTTATGTTGTGACATAAAGAATCGACTTTAGATTGTGATGACGACAAAGAACCATGAGCTATAAAAGTCCATGCAACTTGCATACAAGCATGTTATCAGAAATGGATGGTAAGCAGAGCGAGCTAAATAATCGAATTGAGAAGACGACCTAAGGGAGCACTAAAGATAGAGTAGCGAGGAATAAAATGACGAAGAGAGGCAGCTCAGTAGGGGAAAGGAATGGTCAGTTGATAACTCAAGGATGAAAGTCGAATATCGAGAAATTTGAGAATAGTGTATGTAATCAAAAATGAAAGTCGAACGGAGTAATCTGAATAACTAAATCGAGACGACCAATAGGAGCAGTGAGGATAGGGAGTAATTGAATTACAAAGATAGATGGCTAGGCAGGGAAAGAATGGCCAATCGTCAACTAAAGGAAGCCATCTTCGTTGGTGAAAACTGCCTAAGACTCACGTATAAACGGTAATTTGTATTGTGACATAAAAGATGAACTGAAGATTACAATGGTGAAAAGGAGTTGGGAACTAAATGTTCGTGAAATTTTTGGATTAGAAAAATGGAATTTGAAAATAAGGTTTTTAGTCACTAGTCTAAAACATGAAAAAAAAACTTTCAACAAGGAGGCTTTCTTCGAAAGTTCTAGTCATTAGTATAATGAAACAAAACTAGAATCGACAAACTTCTAAATAGGTCAAATTTTGAACATGGTAAAAAAATTGTAGTTGAAGTGGTGGATCAACTTCGGATTGTGATGGCGACCAGAGTGAACTGAATAATCGAATAATCGAACAAAGTATGTTATCAAAAATGAAAGGCAAGCGGAGTGAGCAGAATAATCGAACAAAGGCGACCAAAGGAAGTAGTGAAGATAGGGAATAGGGAGTAATCGAATGATAAAGAGAGACGGTTAGGTAGGGAAGGAATGGCCAATCATCAACTTAAGGTTGATTTCTTTGTTGGCGAAAGCCTAAGATTGCTACAATGTAAAAGAGTCGAGAACTAAATATCCATGTAATATTTGGATAGAAAAATAGAATTTAAAAATAAGGTCTTCAGTAATAGTATAAAACATGAAAGAAGAATCTTTAAACAAAGCTTTCATCGAAAGTTCTTAGTCATTAGTATAGTGAAACTATGTTATCAAAAAAGAAGGCGAGCGGAGTGACCAGAATAATCGATTTCAGATGATTAAAGGGAGTAGTGAGGATAGGGAGTAGGAGTAATCGAATGACGAAGAGAGGCAGCTCAATAGAGAAAGAATGGTCAATCATCAACTCAAGAATGACTTGTCTGTTGGCAAAAGTAGCCTAAGACTCACTATGTTGTGACAAAATGATGAACTTAACATTGGAATGGTAGAAAAGAGCCAAGAAATAAAAGTCCATACAATTTTTTGATAGAAAAATGAAATTTGATAACAAGAAGAATCTTTAAAGAACAAGGTTTTCTTCGATAGCTCTAGTCATTAATATAAGTGGAAAAAAATTCAAAATCTACAAATTTGGGCTTAATGCATGTAATTTTTTACGAGTATTGTAATAAAAAAGAAGGCAAGTAGAATAAGCTAAATAATCAAATCAAGATGAGGGAGCAGTGAGAGTAGGGAGTAATCGAACGATAAAGAGAGGTAGTTGGATAGGGAAGGAAGGGTCAATCGTAAACTCAAAGATGACTTCTCAGTTGGCGAAAATTGCCTAAGACTCATGTTTAAACTACAATTGTTGTTGTGACATAAATGACGAGCTTAATATTGCGATGGTGGCAAAAGAGCTAGGAACTAAAAGTCAATGTAATTTTTTGACAGAAAAATAGATATTGAAAATAAGGTTTTCAGTCAATTGTAGAAAACGTGAAAGAAGAATTTTTAAAGAACATGGTTTTCTTCGAAAGTTCTAGTCATTAGTATAGTAGAATTTTTTTGGAAATCAAAAAATTTGGGATGTCAAATTTAGAAAAGTTAAAATTGTAGTTAAGGTTATTACATAAAGGATCGGCTTCAGATTGTGATGACAACACAAAGAGGCACGTGCTAAAAATCTATGGAGTTTTTGCATTAGTAAATTATGTTATTAAAAAAATAGTAAGATGAATAATTGAATCGAGATGACAGTGAGGATAGAGAGTAATCGAACAACGAACATAGGCAGCTCATTTGGGAAGGAATGGTTGATGCTCAACTCAAGAAAGCCTCATAAGACTCGAGTATAAACTGTAACTAGAATTGTGATGTAAAGGCTCAATTTAAGATTGTGATTGTAAAAGAAGTCGGGAACGAAAAGTCCAAATAATTTTTTGATAGAAAAATGGAATTTGAAAATAAAGTTTTCAGCCAACAAGTCAACAATATAAAACGGGAAAGAAGAATCTTTAACAAACCATTCTTTCTTCGGAAGTTCTAGTCATTAGTAATAATGGAAACTTTTGAAAATCGCCAAATTTGGGAATAGTGTATGTTATCAAAAAATGGAAGTCGAGCGAAGTGAGGTGAATAATCGAATCGAGCCAGCCAAAGGGGAAGTGAGGAAAATGAGTAGAGAGTAATCGAATGACGAGACTGCACGGTAGAGAAGGAATGCTCAATCATCAACTCAAGGATGACGTCTTTGTTGGCAAAAGCCACCTAAGACTCATGAATAAATTGTAATTAGTGTTGTGACATAAAAGCTGAACTTAAGATTGTGATGGTTAAAAGAGTCCGGACAAATATCCTTGTAATTTTTTAATAGAAAAATGGAATTTGAAAACAAGACTTTGTTCGAAAGTTCTAGTCACTAGTATAATGAAAAAGTTCAAAAAATCGACAAAATTTGGGAATAGGGCAAATTTGGATCAAGGTAAAAACTGTAGTTTATGTTGTGACATAAAGAATCGACTTTAGATTGTGATGAAGACAAAGAACCATGAGCTATAAAAGTCCATGCAACTTGCGTACAAGCATGTTATCAGAAATGGATGGTAAGCAGAATGAGCTAAATAATCGAATTGAGAAGACGACCTAAGGGAGCACTAAGGATAGAGTAGCGAGGAATAAAATGACGAAGAGAGGCAGCTCAGTAGGGGAAAGGAATGGTCAGTTGATAACTCAAGGATGAAAGTCGAATATCGACAAATTTGAGAATAGTGTATGTAATCAAAAATGAAAGTCGAGCGGAGTAATCTGAATAACTAAATCGAGACGACCAATAGGAGCAGTGAGGATAGGGAGTAATCGAATTACAAAGATAGATGGCTAGGCAGGGAAAGAATGGCCAATCGTCAACTAAAGGAAGTCATCTTCGTTGGTGAAAATTGCCTAAGACTCACGTATAAACTGTAATTTGTATTGTGACATAAAAGATGAACTTAAGATTACAATGGTGAAAAGGAGTTGGGAACTAAATGTTCGTGAAATTTTTGGATTAGAAAAATGGAATTTGAAAATAAGGTTTTTAGTCACTAGTCTAAAACATGAAAAAAAAACTTTCAACAAGAAGGCTTTCTTCGAAAGTTCTAGTCATTAGTATAATGAAACAAAACTAGAATCGACAAACTTCTAAATAGGTCAAATTTTGAACATGGTAAAAAAAATTGTAGTTAAAGTGGTGGATCGACTTCGGATTGTGATGGCGACAATGAGCAACGAGCTAAAAATCCATAAAATTTTTGTATGAGTAATGTTATCAAAAATAGAAGGCGACCAGAGTGAACTGAATAATCGAATCGAGACAACCAAAGTGAATAGTGATGATAAGGAGTGGGGATTAATCGAATGACGAAGAGTCAATCATCAACTCAAGGATGATTATTTGTTGGCGAAAGCCACATAAGACTCACGTATAAACTGTAACTGGTGTTGTGACATAAATGATGAACTTAAGATTGCGATGGTCGAAAAGTGTTGGGAACAAAAAGTTCATGTAATTTTTTGATAGAAAAATGGAAATAAGGTTTTCATTCAATAGTATAAAACAAGAAAGAAGATTCTTTAAAGAACAAGGCTTTCTACAAAAGTTCTAGTCATTAGTATAATGGAGAAGTTTTGGAAATAGACAAATGTGGGAATAGGTCAAGGTAAAAACCCTAGTTGATGTTGTGACATAAAAGATCGACTTCAGATTAATATGACGTCAAATAGACCCGAGCAAAAAGTCTATGTAGCTTTTGTATGAGTAAAGTATGCTATCAAAAATAAAAGGCAAGCGGGGTGAAATGAATAATCGAATTGAGGTGGCCAAAGCGAGTAGCGAGGATAGAGAGTAATCGAATGACGAAAAGAGATGACTATGTAGGGAAGGAATGATCAATCGTCAACTAAAGAATGACTTTTTTACTGGTGAAAGCCGCCTAAGGCTCACATATAAGCTTTTGTATGAGTAAAGTATGTTATCAAAAATAAAAGGCAAGCGGGGTGAAGTGAATAATCGAATTGAGGAGGCCAAAGCGAGTAGCAAGGATAGAGAGTAATCGAATGACGAAAAGAGATGACTATGTAGGGAAGAAATGATCAATCGTCAACTAAAGAATGACTTTTTTACTGGTGAAAGCCGCCTGAGGCTCAAATATAAACGATAATTATTGTTGTGACATAAAGGATGAAGTTAATATTGCGATGGTGAAAAGAGACAGGAACTAAATGTCCATGTAATTTTTGGATTGAAAAATGGAGTTTGAAAATAAGGTTTTCAGCCAATAATAAAAAACCTGGAAGAAAAGCTAAAAGTCAAAATTTGAACAAGGTAAAATTGTAGTTGATGTTGTGAAATAAAGGATCAACTTCAGATTGTGATGGTGACAAAGAGCCATGAGCTAAAAGTCAATAAATTTTTTGTATAAGTAATGTTTATCAAAAATAAAAGGCAAGCGGAGTGAACTGAACAATCGAATCGAGACAATCAAAGGGAGCAGGTGAGGATATGGAGTAGGGTTTAATCGAATGATGAAGAGAGGCGGCTCGGTTGGGAAGGAAGGGTCAATTATCAACTCAAGGATGACTTCTTTGTTGGCAAAAGCCGCCTAAAGAGTAGGAACTAAAAGTCTATGTAATTTTTGGATAAAAAACAGAATTTAAAAATAAGGTTTCAATTAATAGTATAAAACGTGAAAGAAGAATCATTAAAGAACAAGGTTTTCTTCGAAAGTTCTAGTGATAAATATAGTGAAAAAAAATTGAAATCGAGAAATTTGGGAATGTCAAATTTAGAACGAGGAAAAAAAATGTAGTTGATGTTGTGACATAAAGTATTAACTTCAAATTGTGATGGAGACAAAGTGCCTCGAGCTAAAAGTCCATCAAAATTTTGTAAGAGTAAATTATGTTATAAAAAAAAAAGGCAAACAGAGTAAGCTGAATAATAGAATCGAGATGACCAAACTGAATAGTGAGTATAGAGAGTAATCGAACGACGAAGAGAGGCAGCTCGGTAGGGAAGGAATTGCCGATGGTCGACTCAAGTATGACTACTTTGTCAGCGAAATCGCCTAAGACTCCCGTATAAACTGTAATTAAAATTGTGACAAAGTTTAAACTTAAGATTGCGATGGTGAATGAGATTCCGGAACTAAAAGTCCATATATTATTTAGATAGTAAAAATGGAATTTGAGAATAAGGTTTCAGTCAACAATATAAAACGTGAAAGAAGAACCTTTGAAACACAATTCTTTCTTCGAAAGTTCTAGTCATTAATTATTTATTCTTCGAAAGTTTTAGTCATTAATATAATAGAAAATTTTCGAAAATCGTCAAATTTGGGAATAGTGTATGTAAGCAGAATAATTGAATTGAGACGACCAAAGAGAGTAGTAAGGAAAGTTAGTAGGGAGTAATTGAATGACGAAGAGAAGCGTCTTGGTAGGAAAGGATGGTCAATCGTCAACAAGGATGACTTCTTTGTTGGCGAAAGCCACCTAGGATTCACGAATAAATAATTAGTGTTGTGACATAAAAGATGAACATAAGATTGTGATGGTGGTAAAGGAGTTGAGAATTAAAAATCCATGTAATTTTTGGCTAGAAAATAAAATTTAAAAATAAGGTTTTCGGTCAATAGAGTATAAAACGTGAAAGAAGAATCTTTAATGAACAAGGATTTCTTCAAAAGCTCTAGTCATTAGTACAATGGAAAAGATTTGGAAATCGACAAATTTGGGAATGGATAAAATTTCGAACAAGATAAAAAGTCTAGCTAATGTTGTGACAAAGAGGATCGACTTCATATTGTGATAACAACAAAGAACCACAAGCTAAAAAGTCCACGCAACTTTCGTACGAATAAAGTATGTTATCAAAAATGAAAGGCAAGCGGAGTGAGCAGAATAATCGAACTAAGGCGACCAAAGGAAGTAGTGAAGATAGGGAATAGGGAGTAATCAAATGATAAAGAGGGACGGTTAGGTAGGGAAGGAATGGCCAATCATCAACTTAAGGTTGACTTCTTTGTTGGCGAAAGCCTAAGATTGCTATAATGTAAAAGAGTCGAGAACTAAATATCCATGTAATATTTGGATAGAAAAATAGAAAACCTATGTTGTGACAAAAGGATGAACTTAACATTGGAAAGGTTGAAAAGAGCCAAGAAATAAAAGTCCATACAATTTTTTGATAGAAAAATGAAATTTGATAACAAGACGAATCTTTAAAGAACAAGGTTTTCTTAGATAGTTCGAGTCATTAATATAAGTGGAAAAAATTCAAAATCTACAAATTTGGGCTTAATCCATGTAATTTTGTACGAGTATTGTAATAAAAAAGAAGGCAAGCAGAATGAGCTAAATAATCAAATCAAGATGAGGGAGCAGTGAGAGTAGGGAGTAATCGAACGATAAAGAGAGGCAGTTGGATAGGGAAGGAAGGGTCAATCGTAAACTCAAAGATGACTTCTCTGTTGGCGAAATTCGCCTAAGACTTATGTTTAAACTACAATTATTGTTGTGACATAAATGACGAACTTAATATTGCGATGGTGGCAAAGGAGCTAGGAAATAAAAGTAAATGTAATTTTTTGACAGACAAATAGATATTGAAAATAAGGTTTTCAGTCAATTGTAGAAAACGTGAAAGAAGAATTTTTAAAGAACAAGGTTTTCTTCGAAAGTTTTAGTCATTAGTATAGTAGACTTTTTTTTGGAAATCAAAAAATTTGGGATGTCAAATTTGGGAAGGTAAAATTGTAGTTAAGGTTATTATATAAAGGATCGGCTTCAGATTGTGATGACAACACAAAGAGGCACGTGCTAAAAATCTATGGAGTTTTTGCGTTAGTAAATTATGTTATTAAAAAAAAGCAAGATGAATAATTGAATCGAGATAACAGTGAGGATAGAGAGTAATCGAACAACGAACAGAGGCAGCTCATTTTCTTACATGCTTAATGCATGTAATTTTGTACGAGTATTGTAATAAAAAAGAAGGCAAGCAGAATGAGCTAAATAATCAAATCAAGATGAGGTAGCAGTGAGAGTAGGGAGTAATCGAACGATAAAGAGAGGCAGTTGGATAGGGAAGGAAGGGTCAATCGTAAACTCAAAGATGACTTCTCTGTTGGCGAAATTCACCTAAGACTCATGTTTAAACTACAATTGTTGTTGTGACATAAATGACGAACTTAATATTGCGATGGTGGCAAAAGAGCTAGGAACTAAAAGTCAATGTAATTTTTTGACAGAAAAATAGATATTGAAAATAAGGTTTTCAGTCAATTGTAGAAAACGTGAAAGAAGAATTTTTAAAGAACAAGGTTTTCTTCGAAAGTTCTAGTCATTAGTATATTAGAAATTTTTTTGGAAATCAAACAATTTGGGATGTCAAATTTGTAAAGGTAAAATTGTAGTTAAGGTTATTACATAAAAGGATCGGCTTCAGATTGTGATGACAACACAAAGAGGCACGTGCTACAAATCTATGGAGTTTTTGCATTAGTAAATTATGTTATTAAAAAAAAGTAAGATGGATAATTGAATCGAGAAGACAGTGAGGATAGAGAGTAATCGAACAACGAACAGAGGCAGCTCATTTGGGAAGAAATGGTCGATGCTCAACTCAAGAAAGCCTCATAAGACTCGAGTATAAACTGTAACTAGAATTGTGATATAAAGGATCAATTTAAGATTGTGATTGCAAAAGAAGTCCGGAACTAAAAGTCCAAATAATTTTTTGATAGAAAAATGGAATTTGAAAATAAAGTTTTCAGCCAACAAGTCAACAATATAAAACGGGAAAGAAGAATCTTTAACAAACCATTCTTTCTTCGGAAGTTCTAGTCATTAGTAATAATAGAAACTTTTGGAAAATCGCCAAATTTGGGAATAGTGTATGTTATCAAAAAATGGAAGTCGAGCGAAGTGAGGTGAATAATCGAATCGAGCCAGCCAAAGGGGAAGTGAGGATAGTGAGTAGAGAGTAATTGAATGACAAGACAACACACGGTAGAGAAGGAATGATCAATCATCAACTCAAGGATGACTTCTTTGTTGGCAAAAGCCACCTAAGACTCATGAATAAATTGTAATTAGTGTTGTGACATAAAAGCTGAACTTAAGATTGCGATGGTTAAAAGAGTCCGGACAAATATCCTTGTAATTTTTAGATAGAAAAATGGAATTTGAAAACAAGGCTTTGTTCGAAAGATCTAGTCACTAGTATAATGGAAAAGTTCAAAAAATCGATAAAATTTAGGAATAGGACAAATTTGGATCAAGTTAAAAATTGTAGTTTATGTTGTGACATAAAGAATCGACTTTAGATTGTGATGACGACAAAGAACCATGAGCTATAAAAGTCCATGCAACTTGCGTACAAGCATGTTATCAGAAATGGATGGTAAACAGAGTGAGCTGAATAATCGAATTGAGAAGACGACCTAAGGGAGCACTAAGGATAGAGTAGCGAGGAATAAATTGACGAAGAGAGGCAGCTCAGTAGGGGAAAGGAATGGTCAGTTGATAACTCAAGGATGAAAGTCGAATATCGACAAATTTGAGAATAGTGTATGTAATCAAAAATGAAAGTCGAGCGGAGTAATCTGAATAACTAAATCGAGACGACCAATGGGAGCAGTGAGGATAGGGAGTAATCGAATTACAAAGATAGATGGCTAGGCAGGGAAAGAATGGCCAATCGTCAACTAAAGGAAGCCATCTTCGTTGGTGAAAGATGCCTAATACTCACGTATAAACTGTAATTTGTATTGTGACATAAAAGATGAACTTTAGATTACGATAGTGAAAATGAGTTGGGAACTAAATGTTCGTGTAATTTTTGGATTAGAAAAATGGAATTTGAAAATAAGGTTTTTAGTCACTAGTCTAAAATATGGAAAAAAAAATCTTTCAACAAGAAGGCTTTCTTCGAAAGTTCTAGTCATTAGTATAATGAAACAAAACTAGAATCGACAAACTTCTGAATAGGTCAAATTTTGAACATGGTAAAAAAAATTGTAGTTGAAGTGGTGGATCGACTTCGGATTGTGATGGCGACAATGAGCAACGAGCTAAAAATCCATGAAATTTTTGTATGAGTAATGTTATCAAAAATAGAAGTCGACCAGAGTGAACTGAATAATCGAATCGAGACAACCAAAGTGAATAGTGATGATAAGGAGTAGGGATTAATCGAATGACGAAGAGTCAATCATCAACTCAAGGATAATTATTTGTTGGCGAAAGCCACATAAGACTCACGTATAAACTGTAACTGGTGTTGTGGCATAAATGATGAACTTAAGATTGCGATGGTCGAAAAGTGTCGGGAACAAAAAGTTCATGTAATTTTTTGATAGAAAAATGGAAATAAGGTTTTCATTCAATAGTATAAAACAAGAAAGAAGATTCTTTAAAGAACAAGGCTTTCTACAAAAGTTCTAGTCATAGTATAATGGAGAAGTTTTGGAAATAGACAAATGTGGGAATAGGTCAAGGTAAAAACTCTAGTTGATGTTGTGACATAAAAGATCGACTTCAGATTAATATGACGTCAAATAGACCCGAGCAAAAAGTCTATGCAGCTTTTGTACGAGTAAAGTATGTTATCAAAAATAAAAGGCAAGCGGGGTGAAATGAATAATCGAATTGAGGTGGCCAAAGCGAGTAGCAAGGATAGAGAGTAATCGAATGACGAAAAGAGATGACTATGTACGGAAGGAATGATCAATCGTCAACTAAAGAATGACTTTTTTACTGGTGAAAGCCGCCTAAGGCTCACATATAAGCTTTTGTATGAGTAAAGTATGTTATCAAAAATAAAAGGCAAGCGGGGTGAAGTGAATAATCGAATTGAGGAGGCCAAAGCGAGTAGCAAGGATAGAGAGTAATCGAATGACGAAAAGAGAGGACTATGTAGGGAAGGAATGATCAATCGTCGACTAAAGAATGACTTTTTTACTGGTGAAAGCTGCCTGAGGCTCACATATAAACGATAATTATTGTTGTGACATAAAGGATGAAGTTAATATTGCGATGGTGAAAAGAGACCGGAACTAAATGTCCATTTAATTTTTGGATTGAAAAATAGATTTTGAAAATAAGGTTTTCAGCCAATAATATAAAACCTGGAAGAAAAGCTAAAAGTCAAAATTTGAATAAGGTAAAATTGTAGTTGATGTTGTGAAATAAAGGATCGACTTCAGATTGTGATGGCGACAAAGAGCCATGAGCTAAAAGTCAATAAAATTTTTGTATAAGTAATGTTTATCAAAAATAAAAGGCAAGCGGAGTGAACTGAACAATCGAATCGAGACAATCAAAGGGAGCAGGAGAGGATATGGAGTAGGGTTTAATCGAATGATGAAGAGAGGCGGCTCGGTTGGAAAGGAAGGGTCAATTATCAACTCAAGGATGACTTCTTTGTTGGCAAAAGCCGCCTAAAGAGTAGAAACTAAAAGTCAATGTAATTTTTGGATAAAAAACAGAATTTAAAAATAAGGTTTCAATTAATAGTATAAAACGTGAAATAAAAATCATTAAAGAACAAGGTTTTCTTTGAAAGTTCTATTGATAAATATAGTGAAAAAATTTTGAAATCGAGAAATTTGGGAATGTCAAATTTAGAACAAGGAAAAAAAATGTAGTTGATGTTGTGACATAAAAGTATTAACTTCAAATTGTGATGGAGACAAAGTGCCTTGAGCTAAAAATCCATCAAAATTTTGTAAGAGTAAATTATGTCATAAAAAAAAGAAGGCAAACAGAGTAAGCTGAATAATAGAATCGAGATGACCAAACTGAATCGTGAGGATAGAGAGTAATCGAACGACGAAGAGGGGCAGCTCGGTAGGGAAGGAATTGCCGATGGTCGACTCAAGTATGACTACTTTTTCAGCGAAATCGCCTAAGACTACCGTATAAACTGTAATTAAAATTGTGACAAAGTATAAACTTAAGATTGCGATGGTGAATGAGATTCCGGAACTAAAAGTCCATATATTATTTAGATAGTAAAAATGGAATTTGAGAATAAGGTTTCAGTCAACAATATAAAACGTGAAAGAAGAACCTTTGAAACACAATTCTTTCTTCGAAAGTTCTAGTCATTAATATAATAGAAAATTTTCGAAAATCGTCAAATTTGGGAATAGTGTATGTTATCAAACATGAAAGTCGAGCGAAGTAAGCAGAATAATCGAATTGAGACGACCAAAGAGAGCTAAAAAGTCCACGCAACTTTCGTACGAATAAAGTATGTTATCAAAAATGAAAGGCAAGCGGAGTGAGCAGAATAATCGAACTAAGGCGACCAAAGTAAGTAGTGAAGATAGGGAATAGGGAGTAATCGAATGATAAAGAGAGACGGTTAGGTAGGGAAGGAATGGTCAATCATCAACTTAAGGTTGACTTCTTTGTTGGCGAAAGCCTAAGATTGCTATAATTTAAAAGAGTCGAGAACTAAATATCCATGTAATATTTGGATAGAAAAATAGAATTTAAAAATAAGGTCTTCAGTAATAGTATAAAACATGAAAGAAGAATCTTTAAACAAAGCTTTCATCGAAAGTTCTTAGTCATTAGTATAGTGAAACTATGTTATCAAAAAAGAAGGCGAACGGAGTGACCAGAATAATCGATTTCAGATGATCAAAGGGAGTAGTGAGGATAGGGAGTAGGAGTAATCGAATGACGAAGAGAGGCAGCTCAATAGAGAAAGAATGGTCAATCATCAACTCAAGAATGACTTGTCTGTTGGCAAAAGTAGCCTAAGACTCACTATGTTGTGACAAAAGGATGAACTTAACATTGGAATGGTAGAAAAGAGCCAAGAAATAAAAGTCCATACAACTCAAGAAAGCCTCATAAGACTCAAGTATAAACTGTAACTAGAATTGTGATATAATTGAATCGAGATGACAGTGAGGACAGAAAGTAAGATGAATAATTGAATCGAGATGACAGTGAGGATAGAGAGTAATCGAACAACGAACAGAGGCAGCTCATTTGGGAAGGAATGGTTGATGCTCAACTCAAGAAAGCCTCATAAGACTCAAGTATAAACTGTAACTAGAATTGTGATATAAAGGATCAATTTAAGATTGTGATTGTAAAAGAAGTCGGGAACTAAAAGTCCAAATAATTTTTTGATAGAAAAATGGAATTTGAAAATAAAGTTTTCAGCCAACAAGTCAACAATATAAAACGGGAAAGAAGAATCTTTAACAAACCATTCTTTCTTCGGAAGTTCTAGTCATTAGTAATAATGGAAACTTTTGAAAATCGCCAAATTTGGGAATAGTGTATGTTATCAAAAAATGGAAGTCGAGCGAAGTGAGGTGAATAATCTAATCGAGCCAGCCAAAGGGGAAGTGAGGATAATGAGTAGAGAGTAATCGAATGACGAGACGGCACGGTAGAGAAGGAATGATCAATCATCAACTCAAGGATGACTTCTTTGTTGGCAAAAGCCACCTAAGACTCATGAATAAATTGTAATTAGTGTTGTGACATAAAAGCTTTTGTATGAGTAAAGTATGTTATCAAAAATAAAAGGCAATCGGGGTGAAATGAATAATCGAATTGAGGCGGCCAAAGCGAGTAGCAAGGATAGAGAGTAATCGGATGACGAAAAGAGATGACTATGTAGGGAAGGAATGATCAATCGTCAACTAAAAAATGACTTTTTTACTGGTGAAAGCCGCCTAAGGCTCACATATAAGCTTTTGTATGAGTAAAGTATGTTATCAAAAATAAAAGTTAAGCGGGGTGAAGTGAATAATCGAATTTAGGAGGCCAAAGCGAGTAGCAAGGATAGAGAGTAATCGAATGACGAAAAGAGATGACTATGTAGGGAAGGAATGATCAATCGTCAACTAAAGAATGACTTTTTTACTGGTGAAAGCCGCCTGAGGCTCACATATAAACGATAATTATTGTTGTGACATAAAGGATGAAGTTAATATTGCGATGGTGAAAAGAGACCGGAACTAAATGTCCATGTAATTTTTGGATTGAAAAATGGAGTTTGAAAATAAGGTTTTCAGCCAATAATATAAAACCTGGAAGAAAAGCTAAAAGCCAAAATTTGAACAAGGTAAAATTGTAGTTGATGTTGTGAAATAAAGGATCGACTTCAGATTGTGATGGCGACAAAGAGCCATGAGCTAAAAGTCAATAAAAATTTTGTATAAGTAATGTTTATCAAAAATAAAAGGCAAGCGGAGTGAACTGAACAATCGAATCGAGACAATCAAAGGGAGCAGGTGAGGATATGGAGTAGGGTTTAATCGAATGATGAAGAGAGGCGGCTCGGATGGGAAGGAAGGGTCAATTATCAACTCAAGGATGACTTCTTTGTTGGCAAAAGCCGCCTAAAGAGTAGGAACTAAAAGTCTATGTAATTTTTGGATAAAAAACAGAATTTAAAAATAAGGTTTCAATTAATAGTATAAAACGTGAAAGAATAATCATTAAAGAACAAGGTTTTCTTCGAAAGTTCTAGTGATAAATATAGTGAAAAAAATTTGAAATCGAGAAATTCGGGAATGTCAAATTTAGAACAAGGAAAAAAAATGTAGTTGATGTTGTGACATAAAGTATTAACTTCAAATTGTGATGGAGACAAAGTGCCTTGAGCTAAAAGTCCATCAAAATTTTGTAAGAGTAAATTATGTTATAAAAAAAAGAAGGCAAACAGAGTAAGCTGAATAATAGAATCGAGATGACCAAACTGAATCGTGAGGATAGAGAGTAATCGAACGACGAAGAGGGGCAGCTCGGTAGGGAAGGAATTGCCGATGGTCGACTCAAGTATGACTACTTTGTCAGCGAAATCGCCTAAGACTCCCGTATAAGCTGTAATTAAAATTGTGACAAAGTATAAACTTAAGATTGCGATGGTGAATGAGATTCCGGAACTAAAAGTTCATATATTATTTAGATAGTAAAAATGGAATTTGAGAATAAGGTTTCAGTCAACAATATAAAACGTGAAAGAAGAACCTTTGAAACACAATTCTTTCTTCGAAAGTTCTAGTCATTAATATAATAGAAAATTTTCGAAAATCGTCAAATTTGGGAATAGTGTATGTTATCAAAAATGAAAGTCGAGCGAAGTAAGCAGAATAATCGAATTGAGACGACCAAAGAGAGTAGTAAGGAAAGTTAGTAGGGAGTAATTGAATGGCGAAGAGAAGCGTCTTGGTAGGAAAGGATGGTCAATCGTCAACTCAATGATGACTTCTTTGTTGGCGAAAGCCACCTAGGATTCACGAATAAATAATTAGTGTTGTGACATAAAAGATGAACATAAGATTGCGATGTTGGTAAAAGAGTTGAGAATTAAAAATCCATGTAATTTTTGGCTAGAAAATGAAATTTAAAAATAAGGTTTTCGGTCAGTAGAGTATAAAACGTGAAAGAAATGAACAAGGATTTCTTCAAAAGCTCTAGAAATTAATACAATGGAAAAGATTTGGAAATCGACAAATTTGGAAATAGATCAAATTTCGAACAAGATAAAAACTCTAGCTAATGTTGTGACAAAGAGCATCGACTTCATATTGTGATAACAACAAAGAACCACAAGCTAAAAAGTCCACGCAACTTTCGTACGAATAAAGTATGTTATCAAAAATGAAAGGCAAGCGGAGTGAGCAGAATAATCGAACTAAGGCGACCAAAGGAAGTAGTGAAGATAGGGAATAGGGAGTAATCGAATGATAAAGAGAGACGGTTAGGTAGGGAAGGAATGGCCAATCATCAACTTAAGGTTGACTTCTTTGTTGGCGAAAGCCTAAGATTGCTATAATGTAAAAGAGTCGAGAACTAAATATCCATGTAATATTTGGATAGAAAAATAGAATTTAAAAATAAGGTCTTCAGTAATAGTATAAAACATGAAAGAAGAATCTTTAAACAAAGCTTTCATCGAAAGTTCTTAGTCATTAGTATAGTGAAACTATGTTATCAAAAAAGAAGGCGAGCGGAGTGACCAGAATAATCGATTTCAGATGATCAAAGGGAGTAGTGAGGATAGGGAGTAGGAGTAATCGAATGACGAAGAGAGGCAGCTCAATAGAGAAAGAATGGTCAATCATCAACTCAAGAATGACTTGTCTGTTGGCAAAAGTAGCCTAAGACTCACTATGTTGTGACAAAAGGATGAACTTAACATTGGAATGGTAGAAAAGAGCCAAGAAATAAAAGTCCATACAATTTTTTTATAGAAAATGAAATTTGATAACAAGAAGAATCTTTAAAGAACAAGGTTTTCTTCGATAGCTCTAGTCATTAATATAAATGGAAAAAAATTCAAAATCTACAAATTTGGGCTTAATGCATGTAATTTTGTACGTGTATTGTAATAAAAAAGAAGGCAAGCAGAATAAGCTAAATAATCAAATCAAGATGAGGGAGCAGTGAGAGTAGAGGGAGTAATCGAACGATAAAGAGAGGCAGTTGGATAGGGAAGGAAGGGTCAATCGTAAACTCAAAGATGACTTCTCAGTTGGCAAAATTCGCCTAAGACTCATGTTTAAACTACAATTGTTGTTGTGACATAAATAACGAACTTAATATTGCGATGGTGGCAAAAGAGCTAGGAACTAAAAGTCAATGTAATTTTTTGACAGAAAAATAGATATTGAAAATAAGGTTTTCAGTCAATTGTAGAAAACATGAAAGAAGAATTTTTAAAGAACAAGGTTTTCTTCGAAAGTTCTAGTCATTAGTATAGTAGAATTTTTTTGGAAATCAAAAAATTTGGGATGTCAAATTTGGAAAGGTAAAATTGTAGTTAAGGTTATTACATAAAGGATCGGCTTCAGATTGTGATGACAACACAAAGAGGCACGTGCTAAAAATCTATGGAGTTTTTGCATTAGTAAATTATGTTATTAAAAAAAAAGTAAGATGAATAATTGAATCGAGATGACAGTGAGGATAGAGAGTAATCGATCAACGAACAGAGGCAGCTCATTTGGGAAGGAATGGTTGATGCTCAACTCAAGGAAGCCTCATAAGACTCAAGTATAAACTGTAACTAGAATTGTGATATAAAGGATCAATTTAAGATTGTGATTGTAAAAGAAGTCGGGAACTAAAAGTCCAAATAATTTTTTGATAGAAAAATGGAATTTGAAAATAAAGTTTTCAGCCAACAAGTCAACAATATAAAACGGGAAAGAAGAATCTTTAACAAACCATTCTTTCTTCGGAAATTCTAGTCATTAGTAATAATGGAAACTTTTGAAAATCGCCAAATTTGGGAATAGTGTATGTTATCAAAAAATGGAAGTCGAGCGAAGTGAGGTGAATAATCGAATCGAGCCAGCCAAAGGGGAAGTGAGGATAATGAGTAGAGAGTAATCGAATGACGAGACGGCACGGTAGAGAAGGAATGATCAATCATCAACTCAAGGATGACTTCTTTGTTGGCAAAAGCCACCTAAGACTCATGAATAAATTGTAATTAGTGTTGTGACATAAAAGCTGAACTTAAGATTGCGATGGTTAAAAGAGTCCGGACAAATATCCTTGTAATTTTTTAATAGAAAAATGGAATTTGAAAACAAGGCTTTTTTCGAAAGTTCTAGTCACTAGTATAATGAAAAAGTTCAAAAAATCGACAAAATTTGGGAATAGGGCAAATTTGGATCAAGGTAAAAACTGTAGTTTATGTTGTGACATAAAGAATCGACTTTAGATTGTGATGACGACAAAGAACCATGAGCTATAAAAGTCCATGCAACTTGCGTACAAGCATGTTATCGGAAATGGATGGTAAGCAGAGTGAGCTGAATAATCAAATTGAGAAGACGGCCTAAGGGAGCACTAAGGATAGAGTAGCGAGGAATAAAATGACGAAGAGAGGCAGCTCAGTAGGGGAAAGGAATGGTCAGTTGATAACTCAAGGATGAAAGTCGAATATCGACAAATTTGAGAATAGTGTATGTAATCAAAAATGAAAGTCGAACGGAGTAATCTGAATAACTAAATCGAGACGACCAATAGGAGCAGTGAGGATAGGGAGTAATCGAATTACAAAGATAGATGGCTAGGCCGGGAAAGAATGGCCAATCGTCAACTAAAGGAAGCCATTTTCTTGGTGAAAACTGCCTAAGACTCACGTATAAACTGTAATTTTTATTATGACATAAAAGATGAACTTAAGATTACAATGGTGAACAGGAGTTGGGAACTAAATGTTCGTGAAATTTTTTGATTAGAAAAATGGAATTTTAAAATAAGGTTTTTAGTCACTAGTCTAAAACATGAAAAAAAAAACTTTCAACAAGAAGGCTTTCTTCGAAAGTTCTAGTCATTAGTATAATGAAACAAAACTAGAATCGACAAACTTCTAAATAGGTCAAATTTTGAACATGGTAAAAAAAATTGTAGTTGAAGTGGTGGATCGACTTCGGATTGTGATGGCGACAATGAGCAACGAGCTAAAAATCCATGAAATTTTTGTATGAGTAATGTTATCAAAAATAGAAGGCGACCAGAGTGAACTGAATAATCGAATCGAGACAACCAAAGTGAATAGTGATGATAAGGAGTCGGGATTAATCGAATGACGAAGAGTCAATCATCAACTCAAGGATGATTATTTGTTGGCGAAAGCCACATAAGACTCACGTATAAACTGTAACTGGTGTTGTGACATAAATGATGAACTTAAGATTGCGATGGTCGAAAAGTGTCGGGAACAAAAAGTTCATGTAATTTTTTGATAGAAAAATGGAAATAAGGTTTTCATTCAATAGTATAAAACAAGAAAGAAGATTCTTTAAAGAACAAGGCTTTCTACAAAAGTTCTAGTCATTAGTATAATGGAGAAGTTTTGGAAATAGACAAGTGTGGGAATAGGTCAAGGTAAAAACTCTAGTTGATGTTGTAACATAAAAGATCGACTTCAGATTAATATGACGTCAAATAGACCCAAGCTAAAAGTCTATGCAACTTTTGTATTTGTAAAGTATGTTATCAAAAATAAAAGGCAAGCGGGGTGAAATGAATAATCGAATTGAGGCGGCCAAAGCGAGTAGCAAGGATAGAGAGTAATCGAATGACGAAAAGAGATGACTATGTAGGGAAGGAATGATCAATCGTCAACTAAAGATTGACTTTTTTACTGGTGAAAGCCGCCTAAGGCTCACATATAAGCTTTTGTATGAGTAAAGTATGTTATCAAAAATAAAAGGCAAGCGGGGAGAAGTGAATAATCGAATTTAGGAGGCCAAAGCGAGTAGCAAGGATAGAGAGTAATCGAATGACGAAAAGAGATGACTATGTAGGAAAGGAATGATCAATCGCCAACTAAAGAATGACTTTTTTACTGGTGAAAGCCGCCTGAGGCTCACATACAAACGATAATTATTGTTGTGACATAAAGGATGAAGTTAATATTGCGATGGTGAAAAGAGACCGGAACTAAATGTCCATGTAATTTTTGGATTGAAAAATGGAGTTTTAAAATAAGGTTTTCAGCCAATAATATAAAACCTGAAAGAAAAGCTAAAAGTCAAAATTTGAACAAGGTAAAACTGTAGTTGATGTTGTGAAATAAGGGATCGACTTCAGATTGTGATGGCGACAAAGAGCCATGAGCTAAAAGTCAATGAAATTTTTGTACAAGTAATGTTTATCAAAAATAAAAGGCAAGCGGAGTGAACTGAACAATCGAATCGAGACAATCAAAGGGAGCAGGTGAGGATATGGAGCAGGGTTTAATCGAATAATGAAGAGAGGCGGCTCGGTTGGGAAGGAAGGGTCAATTATCAACTCAAGGATGACTTCTTTGTTAGCAAAAGCCGCCTAAAGAGTAGGAACTAAAAGTCTGCAATTTTTGGATAAAAAACAGAATTTAAAAATAAGGTTTCAATTAATAGTATAAAGCTTGAAAGTTTCTCGTGATAAATATAGTGGGAAAAAATTGAAATCGAGAAATTTGGGAATGTCAAATTTGGAACAAGGAAAAAAAAATGTAGTTGGTGTTGTGACATAAAGTATTAACTTCAAATTGTGATGGAGACAAAGTGCCTTGAGCTAAAAGTCCAGCAAAATTTTGTAAGAGTAAATTATGTTATAAAAAAAAGAAGGCAAACAGATTAAGCTGAATAATAGAATCGAGACGACCAAAATGAATAGTGAGGATAGAGAGTAATCGAACGACGAAGAGGGGCAGCTCGGTAGCGAAGGAATTGCTGATGGTCGACTCAAGTATGACTTCTTTGTCAGCGAAATCGCCTAAGACTCCAGAATAAACTGTAATTAAAATTGTGACAAAGTATAAACTTAAGATTGCGATGGTGAATGAGATTCCGGAACTAAAAGTCCATATATTATTTAGATAGTAAAAAATGGAATTTGAGAATAAGGTTTCAGTCAACAATATAAAACGTGAAAGAAGAACCTTTGAAACACAATTCTTCCTTCGAAAGTTCTAGTCATTAATATAATAGAAAATTTTCGAAAATCGTCAAATTTGGAAATAGTGTATGTTATCAAAAATGAAAGTCGAGCGAAGTAAGCAGAATAATCGAATTGAGACGACCAAAGAGAGTAGTAAGAAAAGTTAGTAGGGAGTAATTGAATGACGAAGAGAAGCGTCTTGGTAGGAAAGGATGGTCAATCGTCAACTCAAGGATGACTTCTTTGTTGGCGAAAGCCACCTAGGATTCACGAATAAATAATTTGTGTTGTGACATAAAAGATGAACATAAGATTGCGATGGGGGTAAAAGAGTTGAGAATTAAAAATCCATGTAATTTTTGGCTAGAAAATGAAATTTAAAAATAAGGTTTTCGGTCAATAGAGTATAAAACGTGAAAGAAGAATCTTTAATGAACAAGGATTTCTTCAAAAGCTCTAGACATTAGTACAATGGAACGGATTTGGAAATCGACAAAATTCGGAATAGATCAAATTTCGAACAAGATAAAAACTCTAGCTAATGTTGTGACAAAGAGGATCGACTTCATATTGTGATAACAACAAAGAACCACAAGCTAAAAAGTATACGTAACTTTCGTACAAATAAAGTATGTTATCAAAAATGAAAGGCAAGCGGAGTGAGCAGAATAATCGAACTAAGGCGACCAAAGAAAGTAGTGAAGATAGGGAATAGGGAGTAATCGAATGATAAAGAGAGACGGTTAGGTAGGGAAGGAATGGCCAATCATCAACTTAAGGTTGACTTCTTTGTTGGCGAAGGCCTAAGATTGCTATAATGTAAAAGAGTCGAGAACTAAATATCCATGTAATATTTGGATAGAAAAAAAATATTTAAAAATAAGGTCTTTAGTAATAGTATAAAACATGAAAGAAGAATCTTTAAACAAAGCTTTCTTCGAAAGTTCTTAGTCATTAGTATAGTGAAACTATGTTATCAAAAAAGAAGGCGAGCGGAGTGACCAGAATAATCGATTTCAGATGATTAAAGGGAGTAGTGAGGATAGGGAGTAGGAGTAATCGAATGACGAAGAGAGGCAGCTCAATAAAGAAAGAATGGTCAATCATCAACTCAAGAATGACTTGTCTGTTGGCAAAAGTAGCCTAAGACTCACTATGTTGTGACAAAAGGATGAACTTAACATTGGAATGGTTGAAAAGAGCCAAGAAATAAAAGTCCATACAATTTTTTGATAGAAAAATGAAATTTGATAACAAGAAGAATATTTAAAGAACAAGGTTTTCTTCGATAGTTCTAGTCATTAATATAAGTGGAAAAAAATTCGAAATCTACAAATTTGGGCTTAATCCATGTAATTTTGTACGAGTATTGTAATAAAAAAGAAGGCAAGCAGAATGAGCTAAATAATCAAATCAAGATGATGGAGAGCAGTGAGAGTAGGGAGTAATCGAACGATAAAGAGAGGCAGTTGGATAGGGAAGGAAGGGTCAATCGTAAACTCAAAGATGACTTCTCTGTTGGCAAAATTCGCCTAAGACTCATGTTTAAACTACAATTGTTGTTGTGACATAAATGACGAACTTAATATTGCGATGGTGGCGAAAGAGCTATGAACTAAAAGTCAATGTAATTTTTTGACAGAAAAATAGATATTGAAAATAAGGTTTTCAGTCAATTGTAGAAAACGTGAAAGAAGAATTTTTAAAGAACAAGGTTTTTTTCGAAAGTTCTAGTCATTAGTATAGTAGACTTTTTTTCGAAATCAAAAAATTTGGGATGTCAAATTTGGAAAGGTAAAATTGTAGTTAAGGTTATTACATAAAGGATTGGCTTCAGATTGTGATGACAACACAAAGAGGCACGTGCTAAAAATCTATGGAGTTTTTGCATTAGTAAATTATGTTATTAAAAAAAAGTAAGATGAATAATTGAATCGAGATGACAGTGAGGATAGAGAGTAATCGAACAACGAACAGAGGCAGCTCATTTGGGAAGGAATGGTCGATGTCAACTCAAGAAAGCCTCATAAGACTCAAGTATAAACTGTAACTAGAATTGTGATATAAAGGATCAATTTAAGATTGTGATTGCAAAAGAAGTCGGGAACTAAAAGTCCAAATAATTTTTTGATAGAAAAATGGAATTTGAAAATAAAGTTTTCAGCCAACAAGTCAACTATATAAAACGGGAAAGAAGAATCTTTAACAAACCATTCTTTCTTCGGAAGTTCTAGTCATTAGTAATAATGGAAACTTTTCGAAAATCGCCAAATTTGGGAATAGTGTATGTTATCAAAAAATGGAAGTCGAACGAAGTGAGGTGAATAATTGAATCGAGCCAGCCAAAGGGGAAGTGAGGATAGTGAGTAGAGAGTAATCGAATGAAGAGACGGCGAGTAGAGAAGGAATGATCAATCATCAACTCAATGATGACTTCTTTGTTGGCAAAAGCCACCTAAGACTCATGAATAAATTGTAATTAGTGTTGTGACATAAAAGCTGAACTTAAGATTGCGATGGTTAAAAGAGACCGGACTAAATATCCTTGTAATTTTTGGATAGAAAAATAGAATTTGGAAACAAGGCTTTGTACGAAAGTTCTAGTCACTAGTATAATGGAAAAGTTCAAAAAATCGACAAAATTTGGGAATAGGGCAAATTTGGATCAAGATAAAAACTGTAGTTTATGTCGTGACATAAAGGATCGACTTTAGATTGTGATGACGACAAAGAACCATGAGCTATAAAAGTCCATGCAACTTGCGTACAAGCATGTTATCAGAAATGGATGGTAAGCAGAGTAAGCTGAATAATCGAATTGAGATGACGACCTAAGGGAGCACTAAGGATAGAGTAGCGAGGAATAAAATGACGAAGAGAGGCAGCTCAGTAGGGGAAAGGAATGGTCAGTTGATAACTCAAGGATGAAAGTCGAATATCGACAAATTTGAGAATAGTGTATGTAATCAAAAATGAAAGTTGAGCGGAGTAATCTGAATAACTAAATCGAGACGACCAATGGGAGCAGTGAGGATAGGGAGTAATCGAATTACAAAGATAGATGGCTAAGCAGGGAAAGAATGGCCAATCGTCAACTAAAGGAAGCCTTCTTCGTTGGTGAAAGCTGCCTAAGACTCACGTATAAACTGTAATTTGTATTACGATGGTGAAAATGAGTTGGGAACTAAATGTTCGTGTAATTTTTGGATTAGAAAAATGGAATTTGAAAATAAGGTTTTTAGTCACTAGTCTAAAACATGAAAAAAAAAAAATCTTTCAACAAGAAGGCTTTCTTCGAAAGTTCTAGTCATTAGTATAATGAAACAAAACTAGAAATCGACAAACTTGTGAATAGGTTAAATTTTGAACATGGTAAAAAAAATTGTAGTTGAAGTGGTGGATCGACTTCGGATTGTAATGGCGACAATGAGCAACGAGCTAAAAATCCATGAAATTTTTGTATGAGTAATGTTATCAAAAGTAGAAGGCGGCTAGAGTGGACTGAATAATCGAATCGAGACAACCAAAGTGAATAGTGATGATAAGGAGTAGGGATTAATCGAATGACGAAGAGTCAATCATCAACTCAAGGATGATTATTTATTGGCGAAAGCCACATAAGACTCACGTATAAACTGTAACTGGTGTTGTGACATAAATGATGAACTTAAGATTGCGATGGTCGAAAAGTGTCGGGAACAAAAAGTTCATGTAATTTTTTGATAGAAAAATGGAAATAAGGTTTTCATTCAATAGTATAAAACAAGAAAGAAGATTATTTAAAGAACAAGACTTTCTACAAAAGTTCTAGTCATTAGTATAATGGAGAAGTTTTGGAAATAGACAAATGTGGGAATAGGTCAAGGTAAAAACTCTAGTTGATGTTGTGACATAAAGGATCGACTTCAGATTAAGATGACGATAAATAGACCCGAGCTAAAAGTCTATGCAGCTTTTGTATGAGTAAAGTATGTTATCAAAAATAAAAGGCAAGCGGGTTGAGGTGAATAATCGAATTGAGGCGGCCAAAGCGAGTAGCAAGGATAGAGAGTAATCGAATGACGAAAAGAGATGACTATGTAGGGAAGGAATGATCAATCGTCAACTAAAGAATTGACTTTTTTACTGGTGAAAGCCGCCTAAGGCTCACATATAAACTATAATTATTGTTGTGACATAAAGGATGAAGTTAATATTGCGATGGTGAAATATTGTCACATATAAACTATTATTATTGTTGTGACATAAAGGATGAAGTTAAAATTACCGGAACTAAATGTCCATGTAATTTTTGGATTGAAAAATGGAGTTTGGAAATAAGGTTTTCAGCCAATAATATAAAACCTGAAAGAAAAGCTAAAAGTCAAAATTTGAACAAAGTAAAATTGTAGTTGATGTTGTGAAATAAAGGATCGATTTCAGATTGTGATGGCGACAATGAGCCATGAGCTAAAAGTCAATGAAATTTTTGTATGAGTAATGTTTATCAAAAATAAAAGGCAAGCGGAGTGAACTGAACAATCGAATCGAGACAATCAAAGGGAGCAGGTGAGGATATGGAGTTGGGTTTAATCGAATGATGAAGAGAGGCGGCTCGGTTGGGAAGGAAGGGTCAATTATCAACTCAAGGATGACTTCTTTGTTGGCAAAAGCCGCCTAAAGAGTAGGAACTAAAAGTCCATGTAATTTATGAATAACAAATAGAATTTTAAAATAAGGTTTTCAATTAATAGTACAAAACGTGAAAGAAGAATCATTAAAGAAAAAGGCTTTCTTCGAAAGTTCTAGTGATAAATATAGTGAAAAAAAATTGAAATCGAGAAATTTGGGAATGTCAAATTTGGAACAGGGAAAAAAAATGTAGTTGATGTTGTGACATAAAGTATCAACTTCAAATTCTGATGAAGACAAAGTGCCTTGAGCTAAAAGTCCATCAAAATTTTGTAAGAATAAATTATGTTATAAGGAAAAAGAAGGCGAGCAGAGTAAGCTGAATAATAGAATCGAGACGACCAAACTTAATAGTGAGGATAGAGAGTAATTGAACGACGAAGAGGGGCAGCTCGGTAGAGAAGGAATGGTCAATGGTCAACTCAAGTATGACTTCTTTGTCAGCGAAATCGCCTAAGACTCCAATATAAACTGTAATTAAAATTGTGACAAAGTATAAACTTAAGATTGCGATGGTGAATGAGATTCCGGAACTAAAAGTCCATATATTTTTTAGATAGTAAAAATGGAATTTGAGAATAAGGTTTCAGTCAACAATATAAAACGTGAAAGAAGAACCTTTGAAACACAATTCTTCGAAAGTTCTAGTCATTAATATAATAGAAAATTTTCGAAAATCGTCAAATTTGGGAATAGTGTATGTTATCAAAAATGAAAGTCGAGCGAAGTAAGCAGAATAATCGAATTGAGACGACCAAAGAGAGTAGTAAGGAAAGTGAGTAGGGAGTAATTGAATGACGAAGAGAAGAGTCTTGGTAGGAAAGGATGGTCAGTCGTCAACTCAAGGATGACTTCTATGTTGGCGAAAGCCACCTAAGATTCACGAATAAATAATTAGTGTTGTGACATAAAATATGAACATAAGATTGCGATGGTGGTAAAAGAGTTGAGAATTAAAAATCCATGTAATTTTTGGCTAGAAAATGAAATTTGAAAATAAGGTTTTCGGTCAATAGAGTATAAAACGTGAAAGAAGAATCTTTAATGAACAAGGATTTCTTCAAAAACTCTAGTCATTAGTACAACGGAAAAGATTTGGAAATCGACAAATTTGGGGATAGATCAAATTTCGAACAAGATAAAAACTCTAGCTAATGTTGTGACATAGAGGATCGACTTCATATTGTGATAACAACAAAGAACCGCAAGCTAAAAAGTCCATGCAACTTTCGTACGAATAAAGTATGTTATCAAAAATAAAAGGCAAGCGGAGTGAGCAGAATAATCAAACTAAGGCGACCAAAGGAAGTAGTGAAGATAGGGAATAGGGAGTAATCGAATGATAAAGAGAGACGGTTAGGTAGGGAAGGAATGGCCAATCATCAACTTAAGGTTGACTTCTTTGTTGGCGAAAGCCTAAGATTGCTATAATGTAAAAGAGTCGAGAACTAAATATCCATGTAATTTTTGGATAGAAAAATAGAATTTAAAAATAAGGTTTTCAGTCAACAGTAAAAAATATGAAAAAAGAATCTTTAAAGAACAAGGCTTTCTTTGAAAGTTCTAGTCATTAGTATAATGGAAAAAAATTGAAAATCGACAAATTTGTAGGTATGTCAAATTTTGAAGAAGGCAAAAATTGTAATTGATATTGTGACATAAATAATTGACTTCGAGCAACAACAAGCAACAAGTATGAGTGATGTTATCAAAAATAGAATGCGAGCGGAGTGAGCCGAATAATCAAATCGAGACTACCAAATGATGGAGTGAGGATAAGAAGTAGAGAGTAATCCAATGACGAAGGGAGACAGCTTGATATGGAAGGAAGGGTCGATCATCAACTCAAGAATGACTTCTTTGTTGGCGAAATCCGCCTAAGACTCACGTATAACATGTATTGATGTTGTGACATAAATGAGGAACTTAAGATAGCAACTGTATCAAAAAGGCAGAAACTAGAAATTCATGTAATCTTTGGATCGAAAAATAGATTTTGAAAATAAAGTTTTTACTCTATAGTATAATACGTGAAAGAAGAATCTTTAAAAAACAAGATTTTCTTCGAAAGTTCTAGTCATTACTATTAGTGGGGGAAAATTGAAAATTGATCAATTTGGGAATAGGTCAAATTTGGAACTAGGTAAAAATTGTAGTAAAAGTTGTGACATGAATGATCGACTTCAGATTCTCATGGCGACAAATAGCCAACTAAAAACAAGTTTTGTTTAAGTACATCAAAACGTACTGGTAAAAATTGTTGAAAACCCTAGTCATCAATATTTAAAGAACAAGGTTTTGATCGAAAACCCTAGTCATCAATATTGTTGAAAATTTTAGAAATCAAGAAATTTAGGAATACGTCAAATTTGGAACAAGGTAAAAACTTTAGTTGATGTTGTGACATAAAAGGATCGATTTCAGATTGTGCTGGCGACAAAGAGCCACGAGTTATCAAAAATAAAAGGCAGGCGAAGTCAATGTAGTTTTTGTACGAGTAAAGTATGTTATCAAAAATAGAAGACATGTAGTTAGTTGAATAATCGAATTAAGACGACCAAAGGGAGTAGTGAGAATAGGGAGGTAGGGAGTAATCAAATTACCAAAAGAAACGGGTTGGTAGGGAAGCAATAGTCAATCGTCAATTCAAGGATCATTATTGCTAGCAAAAGCTGCCTAAGACTCGCATACAAACTTAATTTGTGTTGTGACATAAAGGATGATTGCGATGGTGGCAAAAACTTGAGAATTTGAATGATAGAAAAATAGAATTTAAAATTAAGGTTTTCAGTCAATAATATAAAACGTGAAAGAAGAATCTTTAAAGAACAAAGTTTTCTTCGAAAGTTCTAATCAGTCATTAGTATAGAGGAAAAAAAATTAGAAATCGATAAATTTGAAAATATGTCAAATTTCGAACAAAGTAAAAAAATTGTAGTTGATGTTGTGGCATAAAGGATCGACTTCAGACTTCAGATTGAGATGACAACAACGAACCACGAGCTAAAAGTCCATGCAGTTTTATACGAGTAAAGTATGTTATCAAAAATAGAAGGCACGCAAAGTAAGTTGAATAATCAAATTGGGGCAACCAAAGGGAGCAGTAAGAATAAGGAGAGAGGTGGCTTGGAAGGGAAGGAATAGTCAATCGTCAACTCAAGGATGACTTCTTCAAAAGACTCGTGTATAAATTCTAACTGATGTTGTGACATAATAGATGAACTTAAGATTGTGATTGTGGCGAAGAACGAGGAACTAAAAGTCAATGTAAAAAAATAGAATTTGAAAATAAGGCTTTTAGTCAATCAATAGTATCAAACGTGAAAAAAATCTTTAAAGAACAAGATTTTGTCATTAGAATAGTAGAAGGAAAAATTCGAAATCAACAAATTTGGTAATATATCAAATTTAGTTGATGTTGCGACGTAAATGATCGACTTCAAATTGTGATTGCGACTAAGAGTCATGAGTTAAAAGTCCATGAATCTTTTTTATGATTAAAGTATGTTATAAAAATGGAAGGCATGTGGAATGAGCTGAAAAATCAAATTGAGACGACCAAAGGGAGCAATGAGGATAAGGACTATGGGGAGTAATCGAAGAGAGGCGGCTCGGTAGGGAAGGAGTGGTCAATCGTCAAGTCATTGATGAATTCCTTATTGGCAAAAGCCGCCTAAGACTTACGTATAAACTGTAATTGGTGTTGTGACATAAATGATGAATATTGTGATGCTGACAAGGAGCCAGAAATTAGAAGTCCACGTAATTTTGGATAGAAATAAAATTTGCAAATAAGGTTTTTCGTCAATAGTACAAAACGTGAAAGAAGAATCATTTAAAGAACAAGGGTTTCTTCGAAATCTCCAGAAGTGGAAAAAAATTATACATCGACAAATTTGGAAATAGATCAAATTTGAAAAAGGCAAAAGCTATAGTTGATGTAGTCTCACATAAAGGATCAACTTCATATTGTAATTGCAATGGAGCCACGAGCTAAAATTCCATGCAGCTTTTGTACGAGTAAAGTGTGTTATCAAAAAAAGACGAGTGGTGTGAGTGGAATAATAGAATCGAGATGACCAAAGGAAGTTAGTGATGATAGAGAGTAAGGAGTAATTGAATGACGAAAAGAGACGTCTTCTGGTAGGGAAGGAATAGACAATCGTCAACTCAATGATGACTTCTTTGTTGGCTAAAGCTGCCTAAGACTCATGTACAAACTGTAATTAGTGTTGTGACATAAAGGATGAACGTAAAATTGCAATGGTTCCACAAACTAATAGATATAATTTATTTTTGATAAAGGGTGAACGTAAGATTGTGCTTGCGCTGGTGGAAAAGAGGCCACGAACTAAAAGCCTAATGTAATTTTTTGATAGAAAAATAAAGTTTGAAAATAAAGGTTTTTAGTCAAAAGTATAAAACGTGAAAGAAGAATATTTAAACAAGAAGATTTTCTTTGAAAGTTCTAGGCTTTAGTGAAAAAATAAATTAAATCAGAAAATTTGGGAATAGGTCAAACTTGGAACAAAACAAAAACTCTAGTTGATGTTGTGACACAAAGGCCCGACTTCATATTGTGATGACAACAGAGTCATGAGCTAAAAGTCCATGTAGCCTTTGTATGAGTAAAATATGTTCTTAGAAGAAAGAAGAAAAAACGAATGAAATGAATTTAGTAATCGAATCGAGACTACCAAAGGGAGCAATGAGGATAGAAAGTAGAGAATAATCGAATGACAAAAAGGAGTGTCTCGATAGGGAGGGAATGGTCAATCTTCAACTTAAGAATGACTTCTTTGTTGGCTAAAGCCGCCAAAGCCTAATACTCATGTATAAATTGTAATTAGTGTTGTGGCATAAAAGGTGAACGTATCATTGCGTTGGTGGAAAAGAGCCAAGAACTAAAAGTCTAATGTAATTTTTTGATAGAAAAATAAAGTTTGAAAATAAGGTTGTTAGTCTATAGTACAAAACGTGAAAGAAGAATCTTTAAAGAACAAAGTTTTCTTTGAAAGTTCTAGACTTTAGTATAGCAAAAAATTTCTGTAAATAGACAAATTTGGGAATAGGTCAAACTTGGAACAAGGTAAAAACTCAATTGATGTTGTGACATAAAGACTCGACTTCAGATTGTGATGGCGATCGCGCCACAAGATAAAAGTGCATGTAACTTATGTATGAGTAAAGTATATTATCAAAAAAAAAGACGAGCAAAGTAAGCTATAATCGAGGCAACCAAAAGGGAGCTGTGGGGATAGGGAATATAGAGTAATCGAATGACGAAGAGAAGCGACTCAATAGGAAAGGATTAATGGTCAATTATAAACTCAAGGATAATTTCTTTGTTGGCAGAAGCCGCATAAGACTCACGTATAAACTATCTGTAACTAATGTTGTGACATAATGGATAAAACTTAAGAATAGGAGTGTATACGTCCGGAACGGACTTGAACAACCTCATGCTCAAGTTCGTACCGAAATTGAACTCGGACGGACCCAAGCCCGGCTTGGTCCAGATCGGACCCAAATATCGATGTTCAGGTCCGGTCCGTTAGAAATTAACTAGGTTCGTGTTTGGCTCAATAGACTTGTTCGGACGGATCGGACTCGGACCGGACATTGGCTATGTGCCGGTGGTTGAAATTTGGAAAGGGAGCTTGGATTGCAGGATTGGGGAAAAAATTAAGAATGATCAATAGGAAGAATGGTCAAGTGTGTCAGTGGTGTAAGAGACTAAGAATCGAGATGGGTACAAAAAAGACCAAAAACTTAAAACAAAATTTCAATAAAAGGAGAAAATATTTTTTTTCAAGTTTAAAAATACATGACATTAAAAAATGAATTTTGTTTAAGAAAAGAGATCAGAAGACGAAATACACTAGGAAAAAGACTTGAGAATTGAAATAGAGTAAAAAGAATCAAAAAGTCGAAGGGAGAACATACCCACTAAGAAAGATCATGTACATTTTAGGGAAGGGTATACACATGCCATGAGATACTGATCGACGGATACACTCTCACACATCGTGAGTAAAATTATTCAGATATAGATCAACTCAATAAATGCACTAGATTGTTTAATAATCCAAGTCAAACACTGAAAACATAATGGGAATAACTAGTGTGGACCATTGTAACTTTCTTGATAAATTATTGAAATTATAATCAATGGAGACTGTCAATTTGGTAAAACCGCATTAGAGATCTAGTTCATTTAGGACTACTTAACATATGCTAGGAACCAATATCATTGAAGAACTTGAAAGTCCTAATTATAAGGCCATTAGCAATGATCTGCAGACTATTAATAGGCTGGAATGCTAGTTAAGAATTCATCCATTAATAACAATACTCTTTTGAAGAGATAATTGTTTTCATTTATTTCTAGCACAACTTCTTCCTTCTTGCCATGAGATACTGATCGACGGATACACTCTCACACATCGTGAGTAAAATTATTCAGATATAGATCAACTCAATAAATGCACTAGATTGTTTAATAATCCAAGTCAAACACTGAAAACATAATGGGAATAACTAGTGTGGACCATTGTAACTTTCTTGATAAATTATTGAAATTATAATCAATGGAGACTGTCAATTTGGTAAAACCGCATTAGAGATCTAGTTCATTTAGGACTACTTAACATATGCTAGGAACCAATATCATTGAAGAACTTGAAAGTCCTAATTATAAGGCCATTAGCAATGATCTGCAGACTATTAATAGGCTGGAATGCTAGTTAAGAATTCATCCATTAATAACAATACTCTTTTGAAGAGAGAATTGTTTTCATTTATTTCTAGCACAACTTCTTCCTTCTTGCCTCTACCTCTCTAGCTAGGAGAATAATCTTGATTTAGTTATTTTGGTTTCCTTCTTTTGGTGACCAATACAATGGTGGGTAGTTATGGTCAGTCAGACTTAATATCCAAAATAAAAAAGTAAATCTCTATGATGAATAACCCCAGAAGCAAAACATTAAGTGGAAAAGAAAAAATAAGCACCAACAGCATATATGCAAACTGAGTTTGACAATACTCGAGCAGCTATCATTAGAAAAGAATAAATTAAATTCTAGGAGCAATAATTCAGAGAAGGAGCGATAATTAGAAGCAACCTACCAAAAGCAATCAATTAGAAATTTGTTCGTCCAAGTATTACCTCCGTAGTGAAGTTGGTGGCTGCTCCAATATTAGGACGCCGCTCCACAGCTGCCTCAACATCATCCGTACCAGGTACCAGCACAAGGCCATTGGGAGGCAGATGACGGCCCTGAATTTCTACTCCACTCATGATCATCCGTTGCTTGAGAGTAGCTGTCATTAGAAGAAAAAAAATAAACTTAAATTGAATTACACTAGAAATTAGAACCAACCTATTAAAACCAATTAGACATATAGTTTACCTCTCTTATGTTCCGCCTATCGATCTTCTCCTGTGCAAGAAATTGGTGGCTGTGCATTGGTCACGTCGCTGCCTCGACGATCATCTGCATCAGCATAGTGGCAACTGAGAGGCAATGGAGAGAGACAGAGGAGGCAGAGCATCGCTGGTTTGGTCGTTGGGTTAGGAGGATGGGGGTGCTGCCGAAGAAGAGGACAGAGGCGTTGGGGAGGAGAGCATCTGCGGTCCAGTCATTGTGGGAGGAGGAGCAGCAGCAGTCTGGAGGAGGAAGAGGAGTGGAAGTTAGCGTTATATCAAAAAATACACTAAAAGGTCATACTTTCTATATGAATAGGGAATCGTGTGATGACAGGCAACCTATACAACAACTAGATTATATGAGCTCTTCTCTAGACAAAACTGGGTCATATACAGAGCACAAATCTCCTGAAGGCATGACCAAACCTTGGGAACTGGCTACAAACCTGCTGACAATCTTTTCTGACAGCGTCGTGTTCAAAACAGAATCAAATCTCGGCACTAGAACATTTGTCGGTCATTTATCAGTGATGTATAGCAGACAAGACTTCCAATTGAGATTTAGCACTATCGTTTAGCAATAAAAGGTATTGTTTGTAACAACCAATCTATTAAAGTTACTCTCCTACATTATCATTACTTTTTTCCATATTGAAATAGGATGACACACTGAGCACAAAAGGAAGATCTTTATCATTTTCAAGTTTTTTAATCCAGATTTTGGATCTCTTCTTGATCTATAATGGATATCAGTATTAGGAAAGATTATTAGGTGTTCTGATCAATGTCTAATTTGGGAATGAATGTCGTGCCACGCCAGTATGTACACTACATGATAAGTAGATTTTAAAATGCATATTTGATTATTCTCCACTTTGTTAAGACAAGGATTATAGAAAGTTATCGAAGAAAATGTTTCTATCTGGACTACATTGTTGTTGTCAGAGGCCAATTTGTCTATATAAGAGTAGATATCAGCCTCTTTGACCCATTTGTCAGTTGAGTACTTCTCTGCACTGACCAAGTAGTGCTCTCAACCTCCCATTGACCATCTAGCTTGAAAACTATTTTCATGCACCATGCCACCAATCATGAAGAAAGTTTGAGTTCGCAAATACATTCATTTTAAATTGAATTTTGCAAAAAGAAAAATTGCTAATGAGATTTTAAACAACGCTTAGGCCAATTTCCTGTCACTCTACACTTTCAATCAAAGAGTACGAATTTTAAAGTCGTCACATTGCTAAAACCTATTTAGGTAGTCACCTATCTTGCACAAATACTGACAGAGATACAGGTAGTTACAGAACACGATATAAATCCTTGGACAATTTCTTGTGGTGGCGCTGGTGGTAAGATGGTTCCTCTCTACTTTTGGTTAATTTTGAATTCCTAATTTCAAAATGTCATGCTAAAAATAACATTATACACTCATTTATATGTTGAGCAACTGTATCACAAAACAGACCCATAATTAATTTCAAAATGTCTTGCTAAAAATAACATTAGACACTCATGTATACGTTGAGCAACTTTATCATATATAGATGTTTAAAGAAGTGATGAGAACCTAACACAGCAACACTACACACATAGAAACGATTTCAGTTGGCATTCATTTGGCTGGTTCCAAAACAGACCCATAATTTCAAAATGTCTTGCTAAAAATAACATTAGACGGTCATGAATAGATGTTTAAAGAAGTGATGGTAATCTAACACTACACACACAAGGAAAAGATTTCAGTACTTGGCATTCATGTGCCTGGTTCCAAAACAGACCCAATACGTGAAAGAAAGAAAAAAAGTCGATACAACTTGTAGTTAGTTGATACATGGCCAGCACAGATTGATAAATGGCTGATAATGAAGCATAGTCGAAGAAAATGGTGTGTGTCGTGTCGGATCTTGATGTTCGGATTTTTGCACTCGAAATCCAACCCGACGTCAACGATAGCAAAGCTGATGGCGATGATCTCAAACTTATAATATTTGGGAGAGAAAGCGAATATGAGAAAAATTAGGGGTGGAACTCTTTTCCAAATTAATTTCAAGTCGGTCTCTCCTTATTTTTCATGTTGAAAACAAAGCCTAATTCGTAGGAAAAAAGAAATTACAAATAATGAAAGAGAAGTAACAAAAATGGAAATTATACCTATTAATAGCGCTGGAAGACCAGAACAATCAACGGTCTCCCCCTCCCAGTCGATCTCCACCCCGTCCTCCGCCTGCACCACGTTCCTTATCGGATGTCGCTCGAAGTACTCCGACGCCCGCACCCCAGCCGGACGTCTGCGTCCACCGGCCACTCCACCACAGCCCCTGCCTCCTCCTTCCCTTCCAGAACCTCGGCGTTCTGCCTCCGGACAAAGTCGTCCTCCTCCTCCTCTCGCTCCGCTGGGTCGGAGAGCATCGCTGGTCCGGTCGTTGTGGGAGGAGCTAGAGTAGGAAAGGGTGGAGCAGAGGAAACGAAGGCCGTTGTGGGAGGAGGAGTTTGGGGAAGGGAAGTTAGGGTTTAGGGTCTTCCATCGGAGCAGCCGAAATCAGGGCCAAGAAGGAGGAAGAGAAAAACCCTAACCTCTTCTCTCTCTTTCCCTTCTCCCCCTCTCTCTCTCTCTCTCTCTCTCTCTCTCTCTCTCTTTTTCTTTTTCTCTCTTTTCCTTTTTCTATCATATAGACCGGACCCCTCTACTTCAGTATAAGAGACGGGAAAGGAGACGAGAACGCCATTTACCTATATTTAGAAGCCAACAGCTGTCACCGTTAATTTTCTAACGGTTGGTCAAACGGTCAGAGAAGTCAATTAAAAGGATTGCTCGTTTCATCAATCAAAAATTTAAAATAATTTCTACCGTATCAGAATTAAACAAACCAAAAAAAGAAAAAATATTTCAAAATTTTGTAGAAAAGATTTCTATCTACTATCCTCTTTGGAATTTGACATACTTTGGAGTTTGGACCAGAATTATTTGCACAGGACATGATTCAAAACGGATCAACATGCAAAGCAATGAACGTTTCATGGTAAATTTTATAGCTTAAAATTTTGGAATCTACCCAAATAAGGCTATGTAAAAAATTAAGTAATTTTTTTTATGTTTTATCCAAACAATTGTAAAAATATGAACAAAAAATCTTGTGATTACTACCAACTTATAAAACACCTAGATTTTAAAGTGTTCAATGGGTCGAGCCGAATTTTGACCAAAATATTTAAACCAAGGTTGGGTCTACGACTTGAGTAGAATAAGTCAAAGCTAGATTGGATTGTATCCATTCTAGGTCCGGATCACATTCGGACAAAATGACTCAACAATAATTTGACCGAATTAGACCTAGACCGATTAATCAAAAATAACGATTATAAAAACAAAAGAAAAAGAAAATATAATAAATGAATAAAACTTCTAAAAGAAGTATATAAAAAATACAATAATGCTAAGTTTACTACCAAATGCTTACAACCCTCTCACCCCATACTATGTGGCCCACCTCCGGACCCACCTCTCCCCCAATGAACGACCGCCATGTGGCATTTCGGCCACGTGGCATTCCGGCCACGTGGCGACCACTCGGACAGCCACCGGATCCCACCTCTCCCCCCTCCTCCAATGGACGGTCGCCACGTGGACGCCACGTGGCGGTTGTAAGAGGGTTGTCGACATTTGGTTGTAGTCACAGCATAGCTCTAAAAAATAACGATTAAAAAAAGAAGAAGAAAAATAATTTTCAAAAAAGGAAAAAGGAGAAAAAAACTTAATAAAAACTAGAAAAATCAAACAAAAAAGAATTTTAAAAAAAAAATAATATAAAAGGAAGAAAAAAACCCAAAAAAGGAAAAACAAAACAAAAAAATATTAAAAACAAATGAAAAAAGATTTTAAAACAAAGAGAGGGAGAGAGAGAGAGAAACTTCAAAAAAGTATAGAAAAATATATTTATTTTTTTCAAAATTAAATTTAATTTAAAAGAAAAGATAGAAAAAAGTAACAAAATAAATAAATAAATCTTAAATACAAATGAAAAAAAAAACAAAAAAAGTATAGGAAAAAAAAAAAGTTCTATCCGGAGAAAAATAAATATACCCATATATTCTTAAGGGATAGGATTTTTATGTTTTGTGGATAAATTATTTATCCGGACATTCACAATTTTCAGAAATAAACTTTTATAAGCCAAATCAAACAAGGAAATAAAAATTTTCATGCAAAATTTGTCCGGGAAGAAATATAAAATATGCGTACCACACTTCCTCTAATTGAGATTTAGCATTAAAAAATTTTGTTTGTAACAACCAATATATTTTAGTTTCTGTTCTACATTATGGTCGATTTTTTTCATATAAAAAAATAGGATCACATATTGAGCACAAATACAATAGTGGACCATTATTTTTCAAACTTGGCAGTGAATTTGCAACAATTACAACGGGAACTTGACGAACTAAAAGTTAATCAATTATTTGTTGTTCTGCTATATCTTGAAACTTTTTTTTTTTGCTTTCGACCTTCTATTGTACAATTATTGTCAAAGAAGTGAATGACATAAATATTTGGATTAATTTGAAGATATAACCAACATGTATTTTAGATATAAATATTTGTTTAATATGAAAGCAACACAAGTACGCTAATTATGTTCATGTTGCCTATTATTGTTGTGTTCAAGTATCATATATATATATATATATATATATATATATATATATATATATATAGGGGTGTTATTGAATGCACCCATGTTTTCATTCTATTTACTCCTTTATTATCTTTACGAGTTTTGATCATCTTAATATTTTTTTTCTAAAAATTAACCTATTAGTCTACCTCCACAACTAATTTTTTTATAGATAATAATGTCTAATTTAATTAGTTTAAAATATAAAGCTGATAGTCTGCTCTTAAAAATAATCTAATCAATTTACACCTACATAAAGCTAATAAACTGTTTTAAAATATTTTAAAAACGAAGTTGATAAACATGGACATGTTTTAAAATATTTTAAATGTAAAGTTGATAGACATGTTCATATTTTAAATATATTGATGTAAATAGGCGATTATGTAAAGTTGATAGACATGTTTACTCCTACGTAAAGCTAATGTAATCGGTTACTTCTACATAAAGATGTTTAAAATTAATCAAACATATTTTTACATACGTTTAAAAAAAAATTAATCAGGTTACTTCTCTTCATCATATTACATAAAGATAAGCATGTCTATCTAATATATTTTTTTTCTTTTTTAGTGAATGAGATAATTATTCATAATTTTTCTTCCTTAAACAAACTTTTTTTTTTCTAAACTTTCTCTTCATCCAATTTTCTAATTGCAATTTTCAATAAAAAGTAACATGTAGAAATTTTCTACCAATGGTGAAGATGAGGATAATCTTGGAGAAGATGACCAATGGTTGTATAAAACTTTGGAAGTTAAAAAATATAGAAGTATTTTGGACGAAGGTTACGTTGATAAAAAAATTCATAGATGAAAGTGGTTTGATCAATCTGAACATTCAAATGAATCAAACCCTAGTTTCTATCAGGTACGTTTCTATTGCTACACGCATGAATTCATACTGCTAGCAATATCAAGCATTTAGTACCACTGACTCATTAGTTAATGCAACAAGAGATATAAATAAATTATTTCGTATAGGCTACCGGTGCAAGTTTATTTTTATTTTTTCTCTCCCCTGTCTTTCTCTCCATTTTTATATTCAACTTTGCTAAATAGTTTTATTTTCTTTGTCTGTCCAATATTATTTTCTATATTGCTAAATAAGTTTAGTGATTATTTAGGATGCTAAGCATGTTGATATGTTTTTTCTTTCCATTTTTATATTCAACTTTGCTTATAAATAGTTTTATTTTCTTTGTCTCTCCAATATTATTTTCTATATTGCTAAATAAGTTTAGTGATTATTTAGGATGCTATAAGCATGTTGATATGTTGAGTTCATAACAAATATTTGGTAGGAAATTTTTTAGTATTTAATAAATTATAGAATATATATAGGGGGTAAAGAGAAAGAAGGTAAACTAAAAAAATTTAAAGGCAAACTTAATAAAGTAAAAAAAAAAAGAGGTAAACAGAATGAAAATATGGGTGCACTTAGCAACACCCATATACATGATGTATTCTCACAGCATTACTACAAATATATGTTCAAAGTTAAAGCTATAATCTGAAAGGATGCAAAATTTAACTTTGAATGCTGCATAACATTTTTAAAATAAAATAAAAGACATAATAGAAATAATATCCCTCATAGTAAATTCATGTGCAACGTAAAAGTTTGTATTACACTTAACAAACAAGAATATTACTAAAAATTAAATAAAAATTTAAATCATATTAAAATATTTTAAATAAGATTTGAATATATTTTAATTATTATTTGATCTAAAGATATTTTTTTAATTTTGGATATGAAAGAGAATGGCCAATTGTGAAGAGAGACGGTTTGATAGGAAAGGAATGGTCAATTATGAACTCAATGATCACTTCTTTGTTGGCGAAAGTCGTCTAAGTCTCACGTATAAATTATAATTAGTGTTGTGACTACAATGGTGAAAGAGCATCGGGAACTATAAATTCATATAATTTTGTTTTAGAAAAATGGACTTTGAAAATAAAGTTTTCATTCAATAGTATAAAATATGAAAGAAGAATCTTTAAAACACAGTACTTTCTTGTGAAATTTTTTCAAAAATTGACAAATTTGGGAATAGTATGCATTAACAAAAATGAATGTCAAGTGGAGTAAGCTGTATAATCGAATCGAGACGACCAAAGAGAGCTGTGAGAATAAAGAGTAATTTAATGACGAAGAGAGCCGGCTCGGTAAGGAAGAAATGGTCAATCGTTAAATCAAGGATGAACTTAATAATAAACTGTAATTAGAGTTGCGACATAAAGGATGAACTTAAGATTGCGATTGTGGAAATGAGTCGGGAATAAAAAGTCACATAATTTTGGGATAGAAAAATGGAATTCGAAAATAAGGTTTTCAGTCAATAGTTTTTTTTCAAAAGAATAATCTTTGAAGATGGCTTTCTCCGAAAGTCCTAGACTAATGTATAATTGAAAATTTTTGGAAATCGTACAAATTTGGGAATAGGTCAAATTTGGAACAAGCTAAAAGCTCTAGTTGATGTTGTGAAATAAATGATCAGTTTTTCAGATTATGAAGACAAAGAGCCACGAGCTAGAAGTCCATGCAACATTTGTATTAGTGTAGTATATTATCAAAAATGGAGGACAAACGACGTGAGGTTAATAATCGAATTGAGCCGACCAAAGGGAACGGTGAGGATAGGGAGTAGGGAGTAACTGAATGACGAAGAGAGATGGCTAGCTAGGGAAGGAATGGTCAATCGTCAACTAAACGATACTTTCTTTGTTGTCGACAGCCGCCTAAGACTCATGTATAAATTATAATTTGTTTTGTGACATGAAAGGTTGATCTTAAGATTCCGAAGGTTAAAAGAATCGGGAACTAAATGTCCATGTAATTTTTGGATATAAAAGCACAACTTAAAAATCTAAATTAAAATATATTCAGCATTCAAATTGTATTTAAACTAATTATATGATATTATCTAAACATATATCCAACGTTCGACAAATATATCTATAAAAAAATTAATTCAAATATATTCAAATCATATTTAAATTATATTTTTAATATAGAAGGGTATCATCTCTATGGCTCTCATCATCTCTCCCAACTCTTTGTACTTTGCCTCATTGATTCTCATTACAAACGCTACACCACGCCACCGTGACCATGCTACACCCAGCCACCTTCGTACGGACGAAAAGAAATCGATTCTCGTTTCATATATAAACCCACCTCGAGACCTACGCCTTCACCATTGTCGTCGATGACTCTGAGCTTTCCCTGATTGTGTATTCCGCCAACATCGGACACACGATCCATTGTAGTCGTTGACCGTGAGCTTTTTCCGACCGTAGTTTCACTAACATCACACACACGACGCAGACCCGGCACCAATGGCCTTGTCCTCGTCAAACACTTGTCGTCGCTGACCGTGAGCTTTCCCCTACCGTAGATTCCACCAACATCGGACACACAACCCATTGTCGTCATTGACCATGAACTTTACGTCGTTAACCATGAGCTTTTTCCAATTGTAGTTTCACCAGCATCAGACACACGACGCAGGTCCGACACCAACGACCTTGTAGTCGTCAAACACCGCCCGGAGATGGAAAAAAATTGATACTCTTCTCACATATAAACCCACCGCAAGACCTGCGACATCACCGTTGTCGTTGCTGGTCGTGAGCTTTTTTCGACCATAGACTCCGCCAACATCGGACACACGATACATTGTCGTCGTTGACAGTGAGCTTTCCTTGACAGTAGTTTCCAACAACATTGGGCACATGATGCAGGCCCGACATCAACGGCCTTGTCCTCGTCAAACGCTTGTCGTCGCTAACAGTGGGCTTTTTCTGACCGTAGATTCCGCCAACATCGGACACACAACTCATTGTCGTTGTTCACCGTGAGCTTTTTTGACCATAGTTTCGCAAGGATTGATCTGACAAACACCGATGTCGTCTATTCCTACACCATTCCTACACAAGACGTCAATCCAAGACAACTTTGAACTTACCCTAAACAGGTCCAAACTAAACGTATTCAAATTGAGTCTAAATACATTGTACTGGTGTATTGCATAATTATAAGTTAGTAAAGTACAAACTATATAATAAAATATACATATGAATTTTTTAATGAAAATATGTCAAAATTCGAAGACAAATTTTGTTAGGATGGAGGAGTATTCCAATTCTCTAAAACGATTCCAAATTCAAGACATAAACATAGGGATGAAGGTGAATCCCAATTTCCTAACAAATATAATAAAAGAATTTGTATTAAAAGGCTGTGAATTTGGAGAACAAAGATGGAGATCAATTTTCCATGCCGCTCTCTGATCACCGTGGACTAACTCTGTCTATCACCGAGTACTGACTCCGCCTCCAACGATGACAACAACTCCAACGTGAGATCTCACTCTGCCTACAACAATGACAACAACTCCAACATGTGATCATCGAAGGATGGCCTAGATAATAACCACGACGAAGTATAGGTGCCTCCACCAACCGAGCACCTGTTGTGACTTGAGTGCGACGACGGAGAAAACGGTCGCAACATTTGTTCCGTTGCTAACTCGATTACTAATATTGAACGTGATTTCTAAAGAGAATTTAATTTAATAGCAATCTTTTTGATTTTCTCCTATATCTCAATCATTATTTATAAAAAGAAAAATAGAAATGAGAAAGATTGTTGTTATATATATATATATATATATATATATATATATATATATATATATATATATATATAAAATAAAGATTTACTGGTGTTAGAAAAATTGGAACCCGTCCATAAAATAAGTACATAACACACACAACTAGTGTGATGGACTTGTCATGTTAAACACACATGTACTAAAGTGTCAGGCTTGTTCGAGCCTTGTTTTTATTTTATGATCGAGTCTAATATTAAAAAATGGGAATTACAAGAATGGTGGTAAAGACACAAATTTTTTTATCTCTACCAACTAAAAAAATTGTCTTTGTATCTAAAGTGTTATGATGAAGATGATGATGATTATGGATCGTATTTTTCAATTTTAGAATGGTGAAAAAGACACGAAAAAATTTATCGCATACTTTATTCTTTAGCACGTGATCTTCTATTGGACCCGGAGTCTACAATAGCATCAGAATCTTATTTTAGTACAGATTCAACAATGCTAAGCAAGAAGAGAACCATGATGCTGCCGGATATTTTGGATGTCTACGTTTGCGTTCAAAAATTGATTCATGCCGAAAAACGGACTCAACACTTTGGGTCTGCTTGGTAATGGTGTTTTCATCGATTTTGGGATATTTTTGAACCGACCATTTATGAAAACCTCTGCTTGGTAATTTTTATGAGGCACTAGTTTTGGTCGGCTCAAAAATCCCCCAAAATCGGTGTAATATAATTTTGGTGGCTTTATAAATACCCAAAATTAGTGGGTTTTGAGGGAGTTTTATTATTTTATTTCATTCATTCTTGAAAAAAAAAACTTCCAAAACCGCTCGTTATCAAGCATGGATTCGATTGATTTAAAAGCCGCTACTTAAAACCACACAAAACCGGATCCCTCAAAACCGTTCATAACCGGTACTCTAAAAATACCTCATAACCGATACTCCCACAACTGCCAAGCAGATCATTAAGAGTTACTTATAAATCTGTGATTTAAATTGCCTAATAATGAAAAACTATCATATGACAATCTTATATATAGATATAACAATCTTATATAGAGAAATATTGTTTGATTGTACGTAGTTTATATCATATGTATAAATACAACTTGGGATTTATATATAATACAGTATTTATTTTACCATCTAGAATTTAATTTTATAACCTGTATTATTGTTTGAGAACCATGTTGGAATCAACGTTACTTTGACACTCCCAACGTTTTCTTTCCAAGTCATGCACCCTTCCAATTTCATTTAACACTGTTTTCTTCTGAATATCCTGCTCCCACTTACCTTTTTGCAAAGAGAGAGCAAATAGCTAAGCGACCTTTATCATGTCTTTTGACTGCATGATTTTCTTTCCATTCTTATGCAACGTTCCCTCAGCAGCAATACTGTGCATCCGTACTCCATCTCCTGGCTAAACTCCTTTACCCTTTTCGTGTCTAATTTCCATGAAAACTCAGTCCACCCTAGCTCTGCATGCATGTTTCCATTTCCGTGCAAATTAACCTTTCTAACCAAACAGCTAGCTCACCTCTACAATGCTATATACGTGTGCAGATCAACGTGTATTACCAAAACGATAAAAAAATTGTGTGAAGTTAGTGCACGTGTGCTAATTTGTGTATTGCCAAGGGCTTAAGGTGTATTAACGGAGACAAAGTTCTCTGGCAGAAACAAAGACTTGACAGGAAGATTAATTTTTTAAAAACATCAACTCTTAGATTGTTATCAGAATCTTCGTGTTTTTTTTTTTTTCTGCAGAAAAGTAGCAAAATTAAACTTAGAGTTTAGAGTCATCGGCCTATAGAAAAGTCGCGATGAACGTACTGTCCTAACAGTTGATCCGAGATCTATGTACAGACTTCTCAGATGCTCCTAGTGATAAAATCTCCAGTATCATCGACTTCTCGTTGTTGCACACAACTCCGAAAGATGCGACCCGAACTTAGCGTTGTCCTGAACACAAGAGAAAGAACAGAACTTGTGAAGCGAGCAGCAAAACGAGAGCAAGCTATTTTTCGTGAGTAATAATTTTTCTGTAACCAGCAAAGGAAAAGAATGACATAATATATAGGCAGCCAAAAATTAAACCGTAGGCTGATACCAAAAAAAAAAAAAAAAAACCCAAAGACTTTTAATATAAGCATTCAACAGGGGACATGCCCAGCCGACTCACTTGCTGTGTGTGAACACAGCCAACAGAAGTAGAGGCTCCTCGGTCATATCAGAACACACTACTTCAAGCGAGCATATAAGTGAGCAGAGAGTGACCTGTTGTTGGCCAAGTGTCATGCATGCACCGGAACCCGATGGGTTGGCAAACTTTTACCCGACCCATTAAGATGTGTGTATGGGTGAGTACATGGCTTAGTGTGGATCATTCACTATTAAGATGACTCCTGAGTAATTATATATGCAACATTGTTTAAGGAGTCAAATTTATGTACATATCATCTTCATAATTTGGAAAATAATTTGACAATTGGAGTAATAAAGTGGGAGCAACCTCTAGACTTTGGGGTCGTGGCTAATAATTGATTGTTGTGGTGTTAGTCTGTATTAGAGTTTTGCTTTGTTTTTTACTTTCCGTAATTCTAGAACATGATAGTAATGATTTATCTATTTAATAAAAAAATGCATTCGCATTTGTCTTTTGAAAATTAATGGGTTAAACAAGTCGGATTCGGATCCGCTAACTGAATAATACAATGAACAATGTAGGGCTCCTATATCAACTCTTTTGAATTTGAACAATATTGCAAATAAATCCAGTGCAAATTGGTAAAGATACATGCATGCAATTTCATAAATCATTGTAACCGTCGAAATTATTAAATATAATTCTAGATATCTTTGGAGTGCAAAATCAACACATGCATTACATATACTAAAAATACTTCGGTTCAATGTATCAATCAAGTTGTCATAACTTGATTTGGCTATTCACATCATCACGTTTATTAACTTGGATTCAAATACATTGATTGAATGGAAACAATAAACAATGTTGGGCTTCTATACCGACTCTTTTGAATTTGAATTATGAGTTATGTTCAATATTTCAAATCAATCAAGTTCATGATAGGATACATGAATCAATTGCCATCTTTAACTAAAAATAGATAGGATTAAATAGGAAATGTAGATACATACATGTATTTTATAAATCAAACTAACCATTGAACTTACTAAATATAATTCTAGACAACATCTTTGGAGTGTAAAATCAAATAATCATCACTTGTATTGAAAAACCTTTGGTTCAATGTATCAATCAAATTACCATACCTTGGCGCTGGAAATTCATATCACCACCTTTACTAACATTCCCAATCTAAGATTCAAGAAAATGTATGTTCAATGTATTTATATAGCATTGTAAAGTTCGTTTATTCAAGTATTGTGTGTATTTTTCTTTTCTGTAATGGATCAACCAAATTAACTCTCCAAGTCTTATGTAAAAATTTCTTCAACAGAATCTTACGAAACTAAATTATAAAAGGAGCTATACATTACATATATCCTGCAGTAGCTCAAGCAAAATACACCATGAAACCTGAGATTGGACTAGCTGGTTTTTCAGTAATACAAACTCAAACTTATTACCATCATACTGGCAAAATACTGAGCAAATACTCAGGAAACAACTACATCATGATACCGAAAGTAACACGATACCGAAAGTAACATGCTAAAACTAAGTCAGTACTTGGAACATTGTCTAAAGACTACTGGAGTGACAAGGACACATTTGGAGGGGAATTTTGAAGCTCATCAGCATTTGACATCGTCCGAGCCTTTGTACTTTCGTCAAGATATGATTTCAATGAAGATCTTCGAGTGCAGAACATGCTTGAGCAAGAACTCAACAAATTTAGTGAAACTTGCCTCATCCAATTACTCTAAATCCCACCTTCCAAGAATGATCTAACCGCAGCTTTCGGCAAATACATTGCTGATCTTTGTCGGATGTAATTGTATGGCAGACTGATGATCCAGCTGCAGGGAGTAAACATTGACAGATGAATATGAGTTCCAAAAAAGGTATATATATATATATATATATATATATATATATATATATGAGGAAGGATCCACATCCCCACCTATTGTGTATCCCCAAGCATCTCCATGTTTACAATAGCTGGATCTTGTTTAAGTCATCTAATCTTAATCATTGATTTGAACCATTCAAACCAATGGTTAAGATTAGATGACTTAAACAAGCATCCAACGGTTGATAACATGGGGATGCTTGGGGATGCAAAAAATTGGATATATGGATCCCTTCTCTCTCTCTCTCTCTCTCTCTCTCTCTCTCTCTCTCTCTCTCTCTATATATATATATATATATATATATATATATATATATATATATACATAATTGAAACAATAAGAATGATGTTTTAATGGAAATAGCTGTCAGAGTTAATAAGAATAAGAATGCTAACCACATCAAAGTCCATTTGCATCATCCGAAGAAAAAAAAGGGGGTCCATTTGGAGTCTCCAGATTAGGACTACAACATATTTGCAACAAAAGTCTCTTTGTTGTTGTTGTTACTGTCTTCCTTGTATAGACATTATAAGATAAGATGAACTTTGCATGATTCATCAAATTTTGGAGGAAGTTAACTAAGAGTAACAGAGGACTGTAGATGGACATCACAATTACTAACTATGTAGGGGGCCAAAAGAGGATAGTTGTGTGGCTAAGAACTTTGGTGGGTTATGGGAAGGTCCCAAGCTCAAATCAAGTAGGGGGAGGCAGTGTCGAGTCTCCGTCCCTTAAAACTCAGTTTTTCACTACCCACATAGGGAAATAAGTTAGTAGGCTTGGTTTATATTGACCTTTGCTAGAGGAGACAGAATAGGCTTGGTTTATATTGACCTTTGCTAGAGGAGACAGAACAACAAATATTTATCTCTATCAAAAGAGCCAATTTCAAAAAGACAAATTACTACAAATGTTTCAACTGATATATATAGTATAAGTGGACTTAAACAAAATATGAGAAAGCTGACTTTAAATACAGTTAAATACATAGTTTGCAGTATCGGCTCCGATACGGCCATTACAGCTACTGTTTGACATGTCCCGATCCGATACTGACTAATACCGACATTGGGGGTCTCTTTTATAGTCAAATTGGCAAAGAAAAATGAAAGAAAATTGAAAGAAAAAGACCAATCAACAAGGGTAAGGGTGTAAAAGTATAGTAAAATTGTAAAAGCATGTAAACGAAGAGAACTTATCTATAGCACGTAAAAAGCACGTAAAAACAATTGACAATGGTGACTAATTTTTCTTTCAATTTCAAAACTAGTAAGAAACAACACACAAAATACTTAAAATTATGACTAAATGTATAAGGCATTTTTTTCTAAATTTTTAATAATTTATTATTAATTATTTGCTTTTCGATACCAAAAAATCCGATACTCCGATATGGATATGAAATCATCGCTACTGCCGATTCCGATACTCATAGGAATGGTCCGATACCGATTCCGACGAACCTTGTCAAATACATTGTTTCATATCTTCACGTAAGGACAACACCTGACATCATTGTCTTATATCTAGTCCTGGCTATATTATTTGAGTTAATTACTTTGTAAACTAATGATCAAATGACAACAATTAGGAACTATATAAATGAAATGACCTAAATACTTGCAGGCAGTTAATCAAAACAGATCTCCCCTTTCAACCAGTTGGTTTCGGAGGTAGCTAGCTTGTGTGCGTGTGTACGTATGTATGTTGAGAGAGACAATAAATCATTCCAGATAATAATATGCAGATAGTAGTAAATTTTCTTTCTTTGGTTTAGGACCAAACAAATGGAACAACAATTCTATTTTTAAGAAACTCACATTTTATCTAAAGCAAAATGGCAACATTAGTCATGTTATTAGTCATGTTGAAAAAAGTGAATTCTTTCAAAAGATGCCCAATATATATATATATATATATATATATATATATATATATATAGAGAGAGAGAGAGCACATATATATATATATATATATATATATATATATATATATATATATATGGAAAAAAGGAATACGAGCCAAAGGCTCTACATGAGCCAATGCACTAGGAATATAGTGTAAGTGCACATGGGATGTAGGAATCCATTCCTATTGGTCCACGTGTGCATGGTTCATGTAGGAATATGAGTCTATAGCTCATATCCCGTTTACCATATATATATATATATATATATATATATATATAGAGAGAGAGAGAGAGAGAGAGAGAGCATTAGACATTCATCTTTGAATATATTCATTATAGCTACTGTTTTGCATCAATAAATTCCATAAACACTTCACAATACAAAAGAAAATTGCATAAGAGAATGGAAGATACCCAAAAACATGTCATTTCGATCTTTAGACCCTTCGCGCGTGCAAGTCTTCTGAGCAGTAGTTCGCACGCTTGAGTTTTTTTTTCATTCTCCAAAAGAATGCTCAATCCAGACGAACTTCAGCGGAACTCAAATGAAACTTCCTATATGAAATTGACCAGCAAGGTTGTCCAACCATTTAAATGCTTGAAGATTAGGAGCAAATATCTGAATAGAAGCACATCCATAAGTATCAAAGTTCTGCACAAACAAGGATCAAAGTTTCTCCGCATGAACACAGATGATCCTGATCATAACACCTTTCAATCTCGAGCTCTTCCAGATGATGATGGCTAATGTTGAGATATTGCATGTAGACTGGTACCATCAAAGCTGACTTCTGAGCAGGAAAAAGTTTCGACAGAACGAAAACAACAAGAACTCGACAACTCTAGGCTGCCATGTCCCAAGCGCAAACTCGGATACCTCAGTGATTCGACAAGGCAGTTCAAAGGGCTCACTATAAACCATGTCAATGTTAAGTTCCTTAACATTCTTCTGTCCCAGCACAAAAAATGACCAAAGCTTGAAAAAAGCATGCATTAATCGGATTTTGAGAAGTAAATGTGTACTTCTCTATACTTGTTGCTCTATGCAAATGATTATATTGTACTCCATCTCGATGTATATTCCTTTTCCCCATGCTTCTCAAAAGCAGCTGGAGTCAACTTACCTGAACATTACAATCATAACCGAAAATATTACTGATTCCATAACCATTTATTTCTTGTCAACTGAAATTCTATTACTGATACTGTGTAGTAACTTACTTTTCACTTGAATAGAATCTACCAACATGTTCCCTTCCTACAATATGTTTCTAAATAGTTCCAATTTTGAGCTCACAAAATGAGTAAAACTACTATAATATTTGCTTGGATTGACAGTCCTGGAGAAGAAGACGAGTATGCAAACCTCTAGATATCCGCGTTAGTCAGAAAATTCACGCGTGCTCTCGTTTGGCAGCGTGCAAGGGGTGCCTGCTTTGTGTCTGCTTGGGGTGCGAACTTTGCCGCTTCTCAGGTCTGACAGTTACAGTCTGAGAAGCGGCAGAGCTCGCACCCCAAGCAGACACAGAGCAAGCACCCCTTGCACGCTGCCAAACGAGAGCCTGTGTGGATTTCCTGACTAACGCGGATATCTAGACGTCTGCGTACTCGTCATCTTCTCTTGGGCTGCTAATCCAAACAAATATTATAGTAGCTTTACTCATTTTGTGAGCTCAAAATTGGAACTATTTTAGAAACATATTGTAGGACGATAACATGTTGGAAGATTCTATTCAAGTGAGAAGTAAGTTACCAGACAGTATCAGTACTAGAACTTCAGCTGACAAGAAATAAATGGTTATGGAATCAGTGATATGTTCGGTTATGATCGCAGGTCCGGTAGTTACAGTCTGAGAAGCGGCAGAGCTCGCACCCCAAGCAGACACAGAGCTCGCACCCCTTGCACGCTGCCAAATGAGAGCACCCTCTCAGTGGCTTTTGCTCGCCCTTTCTTCATCGTCATCACAGCTGATGCTGTAAGAGTATAGCACAACACATCATTATTAGCTTCTCATCAGAAGAAAGGAAAAGAGGACGAAACAAGAAATTAAAGCAGAAAGCTCGCAAATGTAGAAGTTCGAAATTTTTGAGATGATCTAATCCAAACAAGAGCAGAATGATGTGTCTTTACAAGAATCGAGAAGTCTTGCAAGAGTATCATCATAATTATCTTGGTTAAATGTGTGTCATCAGAATAATGTTCAAGTCAAACAAAAGATGCTTCTTCATATCATTTTCCCCTTTCTCCCGAGTTACATTTTCAATGATTTGTTATGAGAATAAGGGCCAATCACCTACTGTCCCCACGGTCCTGAACCTAGGACTTCCTTTTCCCCTACCAAAGGTCTCAACCATTTGGTTGTCCAACCTTCGATCATTTTCAACGCTTTGTTAACAAAGCAAAACTCACGTGCATCTTGCCTTAGAGTATAAGGCAGTTTCTTCCTCATCATGTACTAAAAGAAACCGAATGGAAATGAGCTTGCAATAGATTACTGCACAGAAAACTCAGAAGTACTAAATAGGACATTTTTTATTATTACATTTTCAAATTGAACATTGAATCCAGAATAACAGAGTTTGGAGTATCATATAATCTTGATACTATCCACAATTCTATGTATGAAGAGCTAATAAATGCAAACTATGAGGCTATGAGCATGCAATAGATCAATGTAGAACAATCAACTGTGAAGTACTTAAATCATGTAGCCTACATCTTCATTAGAACAAAAAAAGACTTACGTTTCAAAAGGAAGATTAGCACAAGTCCAGCCACAGACTGCCAAAGCATCATGGTAAATGCGGCATTCCTCTTTACTTTGGAGTTTGAATCTGCGTGCTTTGTTGCACTTGGTACATTGAATAAACACGTCGCGATGAAATTGACGTGCACTTTGACCTTTAGAGTTGCCAGCTGATTTTGATGCTTTCTCATGATATTTGAGCATACTTGTCCTCAATAGCGGAACCTTCTTCCCGTTGACCATGACCCATATATTGTATTTCCATCTCGTTGCATATTCCCTTTCCGCATGCTTCTTGTTGAAATTAGTTGATTTTATTGATTGTCTCATTGGCATTATATAGCCTTACAGTCATTAATACAATGATCTCAATCATTATGACAATAATCTCATAATGGAATATCCTGTGACATATTCTGGCATCCCAAATATGTCCTCAGGATATTCCCATGTGCTTATACTATACTTAAATATGACACCCAACATACCATATCAACACTCCCCCTCAAGATGGGTGAAAGATATTCACTAAGCCCATCTTGTCACATCCTCTAATCATGCTCACTGAGGCGAGTCCCTTGGTTAGTCCATCTGCTACTTGATCCCTGGTTGGAACATGACCAAGCTCCAGTAATCCACTATCCAACTTCTCTTTGATGAAGAATCTATCAATCTCGATGTGTTTGGTCCTGTCATGCTGTACTGGATTGTTGGCGATACTAATAGCTGACTGATTGTCACACCACAGCTTCATCTTGGCTCCTTGATCCAGCTTCAGCTCCACCAGCATATTCTTCAACCATAGCAGCTCTGCAACTCCCAAGGCCATAGCTCTGTACTCTGCTTCAGCTGTCGATCTGGCCACCACAGACTGCTTCTTACTCCTCCAGGAGACCAAGTTACCTCCTATAAATATGCAATATCCTGAGGTAGACCTCCTGTCATCAGCACAACTAGCCCAGTCAGAATCACAGTAGCCCTCGATGCTCACGTGATTGTTCTTCCTGAATATTAGTCCCTTCCCGGGAGCACCTTTCAGGTACCTCAGAATCTGGTACACTGCATCCATATGACCCTTCCGTGGGTCATGCATGTAGCGGCTCACCACACTTACTGCAAAGCAGATATCAGGACGTGTGTGGCTCAAATAGATCAACTTGCCAACCAGTCTCTGGTATCTGTCCCGATCAACTGGTTCTCCAGCCTCAGCATCAATCTTGAACCTCTGATCTATTGGTGTCGCTGCAGGTTTGCACCCCAACATCCCAGTTTCTGTGAGAAGGTCCAGTGCATACTTCCTTTGAGAGAGAACAATCCCCTCTGCTTCTCGAGCAATCTCAATCCCAAGGAAGTACCGAAGAAGGCCGAGATCCTTCACCTCGAATTCCTTGCCAAGCTTTCCTTTGAGTTGGGCGATCTCCTGCTCATCATCTCCTGTGATAATCATATCGTCCACATACACCGCAAGCATGGTGATGTGGCCTCCACTCCGACGGAAGAACACAGTATGATCCGCATTGATCTGCTGATATCCCATCCCTATCATCGCTCTTCTGAATCTGTCAAACCACGCTCGAGGAGACTGCTTCAGTCCATAGATGGACTTCTTCAACCTGCAGACCTTGCCTACTGTCTGATTGGTGCCAAATCCTGGTGGTATCTCCATGTACACCTCCTCCACTAGATCTCCGTGAAGAAACGCATTCTTCACATCCAGTTGGTGTAGCTTCCATCCACCATTCACTGCCAGAGAAATCAGAGTCCTGACAGTGCTCATCTTTGCAACTGGTGCAAAGGTCTCGTCATAGTCGATGCCGTACGTCTGACTGTATCCTTTGGCTACTAGTCGAGCTTTGTAGCGCTCAACCTGTCCATCTGGGTTCTGCTTCACGGTAAAGACCCACTTGCATCCAACTGCTCTCTTCCCCTCTGGCAATCTCACAAGCTCCCAAGTGTGGTTCTTCTCCAGAGCTCCCAACTCCTCGTGCATTGCCGCTTTCCACTTTGGATCGTTCTTGGCAACCTGCCAATTGTTAGGTACAGTAATACTATCCAAAGATGCTATAAATGCTCCATGAGAAGAAGAGATATGGTCATAAGAAACAAACTGAGCAATATCCCAACCATATCTGTTTGGAGGATTTCCTGCATTGCTGCGAGTGGTCCTCCGTACAGATAGTGGTGTGGGAGGAGTAGAAGTAGGAGGAATGATATTTTGTGAAGGAGGGGGTATCACCTGAAGGGGGGTTGGTGTCGGTGCCTCAGGAGTTGGGACGAACGCAGGCAAAGGACTTGGCACTGGCACTGTCGGTACTGGTCCTGCAGTTTGCTTCTCTCTCCTGCTGTAGGTAAGTAACTCTCCCTGAGCCGTAGGCCTAACACCTTCACCTTCTTGTCCCTTCTCCGTGCCTCCATGCCAAACTTCTAAATCGGTTACCACAAAGTTCTCCATCTCCCCCTCTCGCCTAATACTGGCAGTATTAGGCGTGTTGTGTGAAGTTCCGTCCTGGTGGTAGTATGGCTCATGCTCCCGAAAGTGGACATCCATACTGACAAACTTCTTCTTCTCTACTGGACTCCAGCACACATACCCCTTCTGGGTCGCCGAGTAGCCTACGAAGATGCATTTGACCGCTCTAGGGTCAAGTTTCCCAACTGATGGCCTGTTGTCCTTCACAAAACACACACACCCAAACACCTTCAGTGGGAGTATCCCACTATTATTGCCTTGCAATACCTCACATGGGGACTTCCATCCGAGGACCTTCGAGGGCATCCTGTTGATGAGTTGAGCTGCTGTCAACACTGCATGCCCCCACAGACTCTGTGGGACATTCATGTCGATCATCATACTTCTTGCGACCTCCAGAAGGTGTCTGTTTTTCCTTTCTGCAACTCCATTTTGTGCTGGTGTGTATGCACAGGTGGTCTGATGCTGTATTCCGTGTGCTGACAAGTATTCTGCAAGCGTCCTGTTGGTATACTCCGTTCCATTGTCAGACCTCAGTACCTTCACAACTGCTTTGTACTGAGTCTGGACATGCTTATGGAAATCCCGAAAACAAGCAGGTACATCATTCTTATTTTTCATCAAATATAACCAGGTAACACGAGAGGCACACTCAATGAAAGAAACAAAGTACTTATAACCATTCATAGTGTTAGTAGCACATGGACCCCAGACATCAGAATGTACTACCTCAAAAGCAAAAGTGCTCCTATGACCCGTGCCAACATATGAGCTCCTAGTAAGTTTTCCTAACTCGCACGCATCACATACTAATTTCTCTTTTTTTGTTTTTGCATAAATCTCTGGATATAACTTACTTAGAGTATCAAAGGAAGAATGTCCCATCCTCCGATGATGGAGCATCAAGGTATCCTCTGATACCATGTTGAAATTAGTTGATTTTATTGATTGTCTCATTGGCATTATATAGCCTTACAGTCATTAATACAATGATCTCAATCATTATGACAATAATCTCATAATGGAATATCCTGTGACATATTCTGGCATCCCAAATATGTCCTCAGGATATTCCCATGTGCTTATACTATACTTAAATATGACACCCAACATACCATATCAACACTTCTCAAAAGCAACTGGAGTCAACTTATCTGAACATTACGATCATAACTGATCAATCAATTTCAAACCAAGGTGATTATCATTTAGAATGCACATCTAAGGTAGATCAGTGCTCACTCTTCGTTTGGAACATACAAATATGATACATGCAACAACAGTACAGCCCCATCTAATGCTTCACACTTCTAACTACAGGAGTTATAAAAGTTCTAAGCAAACAGAATAAGCTGTGAGACCAAGGCCACAAAACATCCCAAATTGGCAAGCTCGTGTAACAATTCTTCTAGAAACTTTAAACAACAAGCATTCTATAGAAATAACTACTAAAACTGAGAACTGAACTTATATACAAATAGTAACTACATGTAAATATCTAGCATAAGCTCAAACTAAGCAACTAGTAGTCCAGAATCACAATACAAATTAGACACGAGGCTAGATAACACATACAACAGCCATGGTTGGATTCCGCAATGTTCAAAAATATAAAACTCCCACTCTCCTTATAAACCAAAGAAAGCTAATTAAGTTACTCAAGTGTTGTTTAAGAAAACAATATTCAATAACACAATCAAAAGGAAGACGGGTTGCACCGAAAAGCATGAAACCAAATGACAGAATCCATCTCTAATATGCGTCATAAACGATACAAACATGAGCCATATCCAATAAATGTGTAGCTAAAATAAGAAAATTGATATACATATTACATAAGTGGCAATACAAGGAAAGGTAGTTTGAGATATTTGTTTGTGAATTTGTGTTCAGGAGGTTGCTTGGATTGAGGATTAGCTCAGAGAAAATCATTTGAGAGAGTTTAAGGTAGATTGTGGGATAATTGGTTGTAGTTGTAGTTGAAGTTGCTAAAGGGGGGGGAGGGTAAAGCATGGATAGAAGATGGACACACGTTGAAGTTATTAAAACAATATCGGACTTGTTAATGAGACGGTGGAGATGCTCCATAATGGCCCCAAAAGGAGGAACTGTTTTCACGTGGTCAACCAAATAATTTTGGGAAAAGGATGCATTGTTGTTGTTGAGATTTTATAAGATGAGATATAGAGACCCGAGAAAGTTTATTACGAGCGGAGGAGGATTGTAGATGAACATACTTATTACAATCTACATAGGCGCAAAAAGGTTAGTCCGGTGGGTAAGACCTTTCAAGATTTATGGGGAAGGGTTGAGAGACAGCACGTCCCTTAAAAAATATTTTTTTTCTGCTTAGTATCCATATAAGGAAAATACATTACTATCCTTGGAACTATGTTGGTCTTTACTAGAGGATCTAGTTTCAAAGACCAATAACTATAAGACCAATATTGATCTTCGTCGAAGGATCCAGTGTTGAAAGAGCAAAATTGATGCTACTAAAATTGTTTCAGTGAAATAGAAAGGTAAAATGAACTTGATTAAGATTCCAATCTTCAGAGAAGGCCACAACCACTACAAGCCAAGCCAAGATCTGAGAACTAATCATGGAGATGTTCAAATGAACTTTTAAAAGTAACACTTGCACACTTAAAAGCTACTCCTGGTTCCAACTTTCCCATCAATACCTATCCCGTAATAACTAATAACAAAATGATAATATTTAGGAATGCTTATAAAAAGTGTCCCAAAAACCAAGATCCATAGCATCGAGCTGATCCTGATACGTATCGCCCGTATTGTATTGTTTTAGCATGTCCCGATTAGATACTAACCCCTACCCATGTCGGCTGGTACTGGACGATACTAACATTAAGACTCTCTTTCTTAACCAATTCAATAAATAAAAAGAAAAAAAGTACAGGAACAATCAGCGTAGACACAGTGATACCATTGTGTTGAAGATCGAAATGCTATATTTTGTTAATAATATTTATTATCGACATATTGTAACCATTATCTTTTGTCAAAGTCGTATACTAATATACTATATCAACATGTTCAACCATATTAAAATTGTTCCATTCAAAACTATATATTGTTTATGTACTTTGTTTAAATGCAAGTAAAAAAATAAAATATATATATATATCTACTGCGGATGAAGTATTCAACAATGTTCAATATTATTTCATTCAAAACTAAACGAAGCAATAAATGCTACATAAAACTATGCCTAAATATATCATATACTTTTATAGGCTTTAATACTTTTGTTATTATTTGGTTTTAGGAAATAAAGAACTTTAAAACTCTTAAAGCATCAATATTAATACTCATAAGAATTTTAAATTAATACTGATACTATGAACTATGCTAAATACTTGTGGACATAGTTGTCATAGACAAAAAGCGCACCTAGGCGGTAAGGTTCTTTGCAGCTAAGAAGCAAAGCGCAAAAGTGCGGAGTACGCGTGAGAAAAGGAAAGCACACAAAAATAATAAAAACATGTATATTTAAAAAAAAAATCTGGGATCAATTTGTTCGGTAATATTCATGTCTTTGACTTTTAGAAAATGTTTGCTTACATTTTAGGCTCTTAGCATATTTTTGTCAACATTTTAGATGAGGTTGGTGGGGGAGGAAGAGTGCAGGTGTATTTTGGAGTAGAGGGGAGGGTGGACCTGATGTTTCGACTGAAAGAGGAAGAAGATTATGGTGGAAGACAATAGGTAGTCGAGACAGATAAATGTTGGCATCAGTTGTAAGTCGCAGGAAGGCCTTGGCGAAAACTATCAATTTTTGTGATAAGAAGATCTCAAATGTAGAGATTATGTTATAGATCAGTTTTGGTGTAAGAAAATTGTTGATATGGTATGTTGAGTGTCATATTTAAGTATAGTATAAGCACATGGGAATATCCTGAGAACATATTTGGGATGCCAGAATATGTCACAGGATGTTCCATTATGAGATTATTGTCATAATGATTGAGATCATTGTATTAATGACTGTAAGGCTATATAATGCCAATGAGACAATCAATAAAATAATCAACTAATTTCAACATGGTATCAGAGCCAGGTTTCCACAAACCCTAGCCGTCACCAAGCTTCCACAAACCCACAGGAGGATTTCCTAGATCTCCTCCACCGAACTCTTCCACGCCCCCCCCCCCTTCTTCCCTTCTCTTCTTCGTCCTTCGCAGGCCGCCCTTCGCTGTTGCTGCCCCGTCCCGCTACTGCTGCGGCTACTACTGCTGCTGCGGCTGCTGCGATTGCTGCTGCTGCTGCGACGGCTGTGACATGCGTGTTGCCGCCTCCTCCGCACCAGCACGAGACAGCGCCTAATAAGGATGCCTAGATCTGAAAAAAGGGGGGGACATGTTCGGATCTAGGAGCGGACGACGAGGACGAGCGTGAGTCGTGGAGCGGACGTGACGTGATTGGATAGACGACGCATCGATGGAGGAGATCATCAAGAAGCTAGATTCTGCAGAGGTGGCGACGTTGATGAAGTTGTTGACGATGTCGGCTGGTGAGAACACGACACGAACGTCGCCGGAGTTGAAGCTTCCCTCCATCGATCTGAAATTAGATGGACCAGCCACCTATCTGAGTTGGTCACGGCGGGTGAGAAGAACCCTCGCAGGAAAAAACATGGAGGGGTTCCTGACGGACGAGACGACAGAGCCGGACGAGGGCTCGACAGGACACGATGAGTGGAAGTTCACTCATATGGTGATCTACATCTGGCTTCTCAACTCCTTAGTCCAGTCTATTGCCGCCACAGTAGACGGTATTGAGATGGTGAAAGATGTGTGGGAGAAGTTGAGAAGGACCTATGATGGTGTGGGGAACAACTTACGGGTCTTCCAGATAAAGGGGGAGATTGATGACACCGTACAGGGAGAGAAGACGGTGCAGGAGTATGCCACGGAGTTGGAGCGTCTGTGGTTGGATTATGATCACTCCTCAGATCGGGCGAGCTGCGGGGACCCTAAGTGTAAGGAGAGACAGGTGTGTCTGCAGGAGAGGACGATGAAGTTCCTCAAAGGGCTGATTGCAGCTTTCGCACAGAGGACGGCCCTACTTCTAGCCCAACCAAAGATCCCTAGCCTTGAGGAGGCTATCTCAGCCATGATCCAGGAGGAGACACGCATCAGGCTGCAAACCGGGACAGGTGGTCCCCCCGAAGCAAAGTCAGCACTAGCGATCACCAGCTCAGGTAACACAGGATCTAAGGGAGAGCTCTGGCAGCATAACCGGCAGTGCTACAACTGTGGGGAGATGGGTCATCATCGGTATGCTTGTACCAAACCACCTAGGGAGGGAGATTCAGGTGGTGGACGAGGACCGTTCGGCGGACGAGGATATAATGGAGGACGTGGTCGTGGTCGGGAGGGTAGACGAAGCGGCCGAGGAGGTTATCGGGCGAACCTCCTGATATCAGAAGGGAACGGAGAAGCTGATGGCACCTTTACTGACCAGGCACTGGGAGACATGAGGAGTAGAACAGAGGAGGCGTCCACCTCATTCTTTGTTAGGGGCAACGCTGCCATGTATGCCCATCCATCAGAAGACTGGATTATCGACTCGGGAGCATATCGACATGTGACGGGGAATGCTAGTGAGTTTTCTTCCTACACTCACCTAGCATCAGCAGACAGCATTCAGACAGTTGATGGCACTTTCCAGCCAGTGGTCGGTAAGGGTACTGTTAATTGTACAGGTTCAGTAAGATTATCCAATGTTTTACATGCTCCATCCTTTCCAGTCAGTCTCTTGTCCATTAGTTCTATAATCCTCCAACTTAAATGCATTGTTTCTTTTGATATTCCTAAGGTGACCTTCCAGGAGAAAGGGACAGGACGAAGACTTGGGACTGGCACTTGGCATGAGGGACTGTGGTACCTAGATCGAGAAGGACTGGACTCAGCATTGGTATCTATGGCAGAGAAGGCTGGCATGGAAGGACTGCAGCAGAGGACTGAGGATACCTTGATACTCCATCATCGGAGGATGGAACATTCTTCCTTTGATACTCTAAGTAAGTTGTATCCAGAGATTTATGCAAAAACAAATAAAGAGAAATTAGTATGTGATGCGTGCGAGTTAGGAAAACTTACTAGGAACTCATATGTTGGCACGGGTCATAGGAGCACTTTTGCTTTTGAGGTAGTACATTCTGATGTCTGGGGTCCATGTGCTACTAACACTATGAATGGTTATAAGTACTTTGTTTCTTTCATTGAGTGTGCCTCTCGTGTTACCTGGTTATATTTGATGAAAAATAAGAATGATGTACCTGCTTGTTTTCGGGATTTCCATAAGCATGTCCAGACTCAGTACAAAGCAGTTGTGAAGGTACTGAGGTCAGACAATGGAACGGAGTATACCAACAGGACGCTTGCAGAATACTTGTCAGCACACGGAATACAGCATCAGACCACCTGTGCATACACACCAGCACAAAATGGAGTTGCAGAAAGGAAAAACAGACACCTTCTGGAGGTCGCAAGAAGTATGATGATCGACATGAATGTCCCACAGAGTCTGTGGGGGCATGCAGTGTTGACAGCAGCTCAACTCATCAACAGGATGCCCTCGAAGGTCCTCGAATGGAAGTCTCCATGTGAGGTATTGCAAGGCAATAATAGTGGGATACTCCCACTGAAGGTGTTTGGGTGTGTGTGTTTTGTGAAGGACAACAGGCCATCAGTTGGGAAACTTGACCCTAGAGCGGTCAAATGCATCTTCGTAGGCTACTCGGCGACCCAGAAGGGGTATGTGTGCTGGAGTCCAGTAGAGAAGAAGAAGTTTGTCAGTATGGATGTCCACTTTCGGGAGCATGAGCCATACTACCGCAAGGACGGAACTTCACACAACACGCCTAATACTGGCAATACTGCCAGTATTAGGCGAGAGGGGGAGATGGAGAACTTGGTGGTAACCGATTTAAAAGTTTGGCATGGAGGCACGGAGAAGGGACAAGAAGGTGAAGGTGTTAGGCCTACGGCTCAGGGAGAGTTACTTACCTACAGCAGGAGAGAGAAGCAAACTGCAGGACCAGTACCGACAGTGCCAGTGCCAAGTCCCTTGCCTGCGTTCGTCCCAACTCCTGAGGCACCGACACCAACCCCCCTTCAGGTGATACCCCCTCCTTCACAAGATATTATTCCTCCTACTTCTACTCCTCCCACACCACTATCTGTACGGAGGATCACTCGCAGCAATGCAGGAAATCCTCCAAACAGATATGGTTGGGATATTGCTCAGTTTGTTTCTTATGACCATATCCCTTCTTCTCATGGAGCATTTATAGCATCTTTGGATAGTATTACTGTACCTAACAATTGGCAGGTTGCCAAGAACGATCCAAAGTGGAAAGCGGCAATGCACGAGGAGTTGGGAGCTCTGGAGAAGAACCACACTTGGGAGCTTGTGAGACTGCCAGAGGGGAAGAGAGCAGTTGGATGCAAGTGGGTCTTTACCGTGAAGCAGAACCCAGATGGACAGGTTGAGCGCTACAAAGCTCGACTAGTAGCCAAAGGATACAGTCAGACGTACGGCATCGACTATGACGAGACCTTTGCACCAGTTGCAAAGATGAGCACTGTCAGGACTCTGATTTCTCTGGCAGCGAATGGTGGATGGAAGCTACACCAACTGGATGTGAAGAATGCGTTTCTTCACGGAGATCTAGTGGAGGAGGTGTACATGGAGATACCACCAGGATTTTGCACCAATCAGACAGTGGGCAAGGTCTGCAGGTTGAAGAAGTCCCTCTATGGACTGAAGCAGTCTCCTCGAGCGTGGTTTGACAGATTCAGAAGGGCGATGATAGGGATGGGATATCAGCAGATCAATGCCGATCATACTGTGTTCTTCCGTCAGAGTGGAGGCCACATCACCATGCTTGCGGTGTATGTGGACGATATGATTATCACAGGAGATGATGAGCAGGAGATCGCCCAACTCAAAGGAAAGCCTGGCAAGGAATTCGAGGTGAAGGATCTCGGCCTTCTTCGGTACTTCCTTGGGATTGAGATTGCTCGAGAAGCAGAGGGGATTGTTCTCTCTCAAAGGAAGTATGCACTGGACCTTCTCACAGAAACTGGGATGTTGGGGCGCAAACCTGCAGCGACACCAATAGGTCAGAGGTTCAAGATTGATGCTGAGGCTGGAGAACCAGTTGATCGGGACAGATACCAGAGACTGGTTGGCAAGTTGATCTATTTGAGCTACACACGTCCTGATATCTGCTTTGCAGTAAGTGTGGTGAGCCGCTACATGCATGACCCACGGAAGGGTCATATGGATGCAGTATACCAGATTCTGAGGTACTTGAAAGGTGCTCCCGGGAAGGGACTAATATTCAGGAAGAACAATCACGTGAGCATCGAGGGCTACTGTGATTCTGACTGGGCTAGTTGTGCTGATGACAGGAGGTCTACCTCGGGATATTGTATATTTGTAGGAGGTAACTTGGTCTCCTGGAGGAGTAAGAAGCAGTCTGTGGTGGCCAGATCGACAGCTGAAGCAGAGTACAGAGCTATGGCCTTGGGAGTTGCAGAGCTGCTATGGTTGAAGAATATGCTGGTGGAGCTGAAGCTGGATCAAGGAGCCAAGATGAAGCTGTGGTGTGACAATCAGTCAGCTATTAGTATCGCCAACAATCCAGTACAGCATGACAGGACCAAACACATCGAGATTGATAGATTCTTCATCAAAGAGAAGTTGGATAGTGGATTACTAGAGCTTGGCCATGTTCCAACCAGGGATCAAGTAGCAGATGGACTAACCAAGGGACTCGCCTCAGTGAGCATGATTAGAGGATGTGACAAGATGGGCTTAGTGAATATCTTTCACCCATCTTGAGGGGGAGTGTTGATATGGTATGTTAAGTGTCATATTTAAGTATAGTATAAGCACATGGGAATATCCTGAGGACATATTTGGGATGCCAGAATATGTCACAGGATGTTCCATTATGAGATTATTGTCATAATGATTGAGATCATTGTATTAATGACTGTAAGGCTATATAATGCCAATGAGACAATCAATAAAATAATCAACTAATTTCAACAAAAATCGATGTTGTGATCCCCAACCCTCCCCTCCCCCACCCCACAACCAACTCCACCCCAAACCCCTTGGTTATGTAAATGGCTTGGTTTGGGCCTTTTTCAATATAACAAAATTAAAATCAGTCAGGTAAGTTCAGACGCGCGTCTAAGCACCTTATTGCCTCATCCTAAGAGCACGTCTAGGCATCGCTTAGGGTGTCTGAGCATGCTTCGTGTGAAGCGAAGATCCTCGATGCACCTTGTGCCTAGGTGCGCTTTTGATAACTACGCTTGTGGAGAGTCCATCATACGTTGCTTGTACTCATTAACCTAATAGGTGGAAAAAGCATATATATATATATATATATATATATATATATATGTGTGTGTGTGTGTGTGTGTGTGTGTGTGTGTAATTTGTAGCTATTGGTGAACTCTCTTACTTTCATTTACGGACAAGGTCTCTCTTTAAGATGCTCGTTTATAATCTCAAAAGTGGAATACTGATTCGAAATCATGTGGAAATAAAGCGAGTCTCTCATAAGTGCATAATAATAATATATCATAGTTAATGATCAATGAGACTAAATAGACATTTATTAAAATTTCTGCTTTACATCAATAAATTCCATAAACGCTTTATAATGCAAAAGAAGATAATTGTAAGAGAGAAAAAGAAAAATATCCGAAAGCATGTCATTTCATTTCGTCACAGAAGTTCTGAACCAATAGATTTAGCACAATGTGTCATGGATCCTTGTTTTTAATCGACCGAGTAAGGAGCTCATTTCAGAGCAAGCTTGTTAAGGCGGTGCGAGGCAAAGTGATGGCAAAGTCCCGAAAGGTCTAGGTGGGGCATTAAGACGACAAGACGAGCGCCTCAAGTCTAAAATTTGGGGTGTGCATTAGGTAAGTATTAGACAAACATGTAGTTTATGATTAAGACTTTTAATTGTGGCGTGGCCGTGTGAGTTCTAATGTTCAATTTCTACTTGATATAATCTTTTGAACTTTGTTCATTGTTATAATGTCCCATGTTCTTTCATGTTGTTTCAATGATATTAAGAATATTAAAATCTAGACATTTAAGTCGAATTATCGTTAGAGCCGTTGGCAACTCTCCTTCGAAGGATTAGGGCAAAAGGAGTGATTTAGAGTTAAGAAAGGGGAGAGTAAATCAAAATTTTGGAGCTCTCTCTTTTCTATTTTTTTTAATGTGGTTGAGCTTGAGCTTGGGCCTGAACATTTTCCAATTAATAATGTGGGTTGGGTTCAAATTTAAGGCAAACTGAGGCGCTTAAGGCGGGCATCTCAGTAGCTAGACTGCTGCCTCATGACCAAGCTACCTAAATCCTTGTTGCCTCAGCGCTAGTATATGCAACATGCCTAGGCAGCAAGACGACCACTTTATAAAAGCTAGTCATATCCAGAGTTAGGAGTTAGAAGTTGCTCGTTCCTCACATCATGATCAGGTTGAGGCTAAGTATGGAGCATTGGTGATTCCACGTGAAGGTTCTGATTAGTATTTTTGTGCACTACCTAGTAATATCTTTTTGCATGACTTGGATATTTTCATCCAGAACTATTCAAATGGAAACATGGGATGTGTTACACCTTCGATGTGCCTACAAAGGATGTAGCACAACATGCTTTGATCTTGAAAAAAGTTGGTAGAGAAAGATGGTCTCTTATTGTTGGAGAATAGGCTCATTGGCCAACTTTTCCGTGACTTACCACATGCAGGAAACAAGTCATCTAGATAAAGAAACCAGAATATTACTTCAGTATAGTCGCAACTTCGCAACTTATGAAAACTTCAAAGATAATATGGGGGAAGTCGTTGCTTTGTTGACTGCGCTCCTCCATTGGATTTTTCTTTTGCTTCAAACGCAAAAAAATGGCCCTCCAACAACAATCAAAGATGTATGATTATGTAAGAAGCTCCTCAAGGATCATCGTTGTAAGATGTAAATCACCTTTAGTAAAAGCCAAAAATTGGAAAAATAATAATTAACATCACATAGAAAAAAGGGAAATTCATCATTTCTGAGTTCAGTTGGTCAGAACTTATCATATATTGGATCTTTTACTGCAATGGCTCTCTTTGACCCCCCACTCTTTTACTATGTTACCCCATACTTAACATATTTGTCACTATTAAGACACGAGAGGTATACCATGTATACTAAACCTACCATCTTAATCCTTATAGTTATTAAGACACAAGAGGTATACCATGTATACTAAACCTACCATCTTAATCCTTACTGTTATAATTACTATAAGTTGACCAAATAGAAAAACTTGGAAACATTACGTTATTACAAATGTAGCTAAAATTAGAAAGTCGAGATACATAATATAAATGCCAAACAAAAATATTAGATAGGTTAAGAAATGTGTTTCTATTTGGGAGGTTCGAGCTAACTTCGTTCGAGGATAAGCCAAGAGATAACCTTAAGAGAGCTTAAAGGTAGATTGGGGGGAGGTTGTTGTTCAAAGTGCTACAAGGGAGAGGGTTAAAAATAAACATGGATAGAAATGGACATGGACATCAGTAAAAAATGTCAAAAACGGCGTAACTTGTCAACGTAATTGAGGAGATGTTTCTTAACCAGGCCAAATAAAAACTGGTTTCACGTAGACAACCACAAGATTTGCAACAAACGTCTCTTTGGTGTTGTTGTTATTGTCTTCAATCAATGTATAGACATTATAATAAGATGAGATGAATTGTCAATGATTCATCAAATATTGGAGGAAGTTAACTAAGAGTAACAGAGGATATTACAATTACTAACTATGTAGGGTCCAAAAGAGGAGAGTCATGTGACTAAGACCTTTGGTGGGTTATAGGAAAGTCCCAAGCTCAAATCAAGAAGGGGGAGGCAGTGTTGAGTCGTCGTCGCTGAAAACTCATTTTTCACTACCCATATAGGGAAATAAGTTACTACGCCTGGTTTATATTGATCTTTGCTAGAGGAACCAGTTTCAGAACACCAAGATTGATCTCTATCAAAAGAGCCAATTTCAAAAATACCAAATTACTACAAATGTTTCAACTGATGTAGAAAGTACAAGTGGAATTAATTAAAAATATGAGGATGCTGACTCTAAAATCTAAATACAGTCAAATACATAGTTTCGTACCTTCACGTAAGGATAGCATCTGTTATCAATGTCTTATATTCAATCCTGCCTATGTTATTTCAGTGAAATTTGTACACTAATAACCAAATGAAAATATTTAGGAACTATAAATATGAAATGTCCTAAATACTTGCAGGCAGTTAATCAAAGGTAGTGAGCATGTGTGTATGCGTGCGTGCAGAGAGAGAGAGAGAGAGTATAAATCATTCCAGATAACAATATGCAGATAGTAGTAAATTCTCTTTCTTTGGTTTAGGACCAAACAAATGGAAAAACAACTCTATTTTTAAGAAACTCACATTCCATCTAAAGCAAATTGGCAACATTTCATAATACAAAAGAAATTTGTTGCAGGAGAAAAAGGGAGATACCCAAAAACATGTCATTTCGACCCGTAGAGCCTTCGTGAATGCAAAGTCTACTGAGCAAGTAGTTGAAATCCCAAAGCACCCCTTCAGTCTTAAGCTTCTCAGACGAGGACATTGGTGAGATATTGCATGTAGACTGGTACCATCAAAACTGACTTCTGAGAAGCACAAGGTCTCAAGAGAACGAAAACATCCAGAACTAGACAACTCTAGGCTGCCATGTCCCAAGCGCAAACTCAGATACCTCAGGGAGTCAGACAGGGACTCGCAACAAGGCAGTTCAAAGGGCTCACTATATATCATGTCAATGTTAAGTTCCTTGACATTCTTCTGTCCCTGCACAAAAATGACCCAAGCTTGAAAAAAACATGCATTAATTGGATTTTGAGCAGTAAATTTATACTTCTCTATACTCGTTGCTCTATGCAAATGATCCTATCAACTTGCTCTCCAATACTTCCTTGCTTGCATTCATTTTCAGCAGTAATCTCCATGACAATATTATTCTGCAATGAAGACAAATACTAATTTTTCAATGTACAAAAATAGCAATCTAATCATTCTCACTTCTATAGACAAAATGATAATATACAAGGATAATATTATCAATTTAGGTTTTTTTTTTTTTTTTTTTTTTTGCATGTATATCATCAAGAATTTTCATATTTGCATGTATGATCCTTTAGATTTTCTAGTGGCATGTATACCTTTAAAATATTTCATTTTGCATAGCTACCCTTATGTTAGCATGTACGGAAATCAATGTAATTGTCAAGAGTTTAAGGCATTTTACCGTATCTAGAATATTTGTGAAATTTGTTTACATGCAAAACCAAAAAATAAATAAAAGGTATACATCAAATTTATGAAATTTACAATGTATATAATATATGTACAGATTTACATCCTTTTAGAGGGTATGCATGCAAAAACCCCATCTATAAACATCATCCCGTGATATTATATCCAAATTTTGCTCGACACCCCAAGAAAGCAAACTTGTAAAAGGAAATCCCATTATTTTTATAAATAAACATCAACAGATCTAAAACAAATTAATATATGATCAATTTGCTTAAAATAAACTATTTATATAATGAATAATCTCCTACAAAGCATTCAAAAACTTACGTCTTCATATCTACAAACAAGTATTAAAACATTAATGATGAGCAAAGACCAGAACATAACAAAAGAGATTATTTGCATTTAAGTCCCTTAAATCTACCCTAGTTCATAAATCCTCAAAATCATGGCATTTGCTTAGAAGTCACGCAAATCAAAAATAAATTGAGTTATAAGTCATTCCCATCTACCATCCTGTATTTCATATCAACTACCTATTGTGTTTGTATATGATGATCTACCATCCTATATTTCTTCTCATATCAGTCAGGATATGGGGAAGTTATGTATTACTTTCAATTAATGGAATTGCATTCCTTTAGCAAAAATAAAAAATAAAAAATCATGCCCATCTAGAATAAAATAGCTTTAATCATTTTCTCTTCTAAAAATAAGAAACTGTGTGTATGATCAATAATCTCCTAGACCCACCATTCAAAAATCCACAAATCACCAATGTCTTCTTCACATCTATCAATAAATACTTAGTATTAATGATAAAAACCATATGAATAAAACAAAACAAGAGGATTTTTACATGTAAGGCCCTTAAATCTACCATGTTTTATACAAGTCCATCAAATCTTATTATTTTCTAATATAACAAATAACCACATATGTAGTTATAGTCATCTAAAAAGAACTAGAATATTATCAATTTATACTAATAAAAAGCACAATTTGCGTCGGATGATACCGATACGGCCGATACCGATAATAAGAACCTTGATAAAAAGAAGAAAATTTGTACATAAATAATAATCTTCTACCCACACCATTCAAGAATGTCCTCTTTTTATCTAACAATAAACATCTAAATATAACAAAAAATGGGATCAAAATTCCCTTCTTTGATCAAAATCAAATCTCTCGACAAAATGATCAAACCTTAACATAAAAATTTGGGTTTTGTCTAACTCATCAAATAAGGAAAATACTTGGGATTTTTTTTTTTGAGAAAGAAGAAGCTCACATGTGCCCTTTGTCTGTAGAATTCTGGAGGAAGAATAAGAGGTGCCTCGGTCATATCAGAACACACTACTTCAAGCGAGAATATAAGTGAGTAGAGAGGGGTGTGTTGTTGGCTAAGTGTCGTGCATGCACCGGAACCCAATGGGTTGGCAAACTTTTACCCGACCCATTAAGATGTGTGTACGGGTGAGTACATGGCCCAGTGTGGATCATTCACTAATGACCCGCGATTAAGATGACTCCTCTAGACTCTTTGCAGTCGTGGCTAATAGTTGATATGTGTGGTGGTGTTAGTCTGTATTAGAGTTTTGCTTTGTTTTTATTCCATAATTCTAGAAAAAATAGTAATGATTTATCTATTTTATAAAAAAAAATATTGGTATTTGTTTTTGTTTTAATTAACGGGTTAACCAGTCGGATTCAGATCCGCTAACTGAATAATACAATGAACAATATAGGGCTCCTATATTTTTTGAATTTTAACAATATTGCAAATCAATCCAGTTCAAATTGGTAAAATGTAGATAGAATTAAATGTGAAATGTAGATATATGCATGCATTTTCATAAATCATTGTAACCGTCGAACTTACTAAATATAATTCTAGATATCTTTGGAGTGCAAAATCAAACAAGCATTAATTATAGGTTCAATGTATCAATCAAGTTATCATAACTTGATTTGGCTATTCACGCCATCACGTTTATTAACTTGGATTCAAATACAATGATTGAATGGAAACAATGAACAATGTGGGGCTCCTATACCGACTCTTTTGAATTTGAATTATGAGTTATGTTCAATATTTCAAATCAATCAAGTTCATGATCGGATAAATGGATCTATTGCCATCTTTAACTAAAATAGATAGGATTATATGCAAAATGTAGATACATACATATATTTTATAAATCAAACTAGCCATTGAATTTACTAAATATAATTCTAGACAACATCTTTGGAGTGTAAAATCAAATAATCATTACTTGTATTTGAAAAACCTTTGGTTCAATGTATCAATCAAGTTACCATACCTTGACTGGAAATTCATATCATCACCATTACAAAATTTTCCAATCTAAGAGTCGAGTAAATCTATGTTCAATGTATTTATATAGCATTGTAAAGTTCGTTTGCACAAGTATTGTATGTATTTTTCTTTTCTGTTAACAATAATCAGGTTAAATGGCTCAACCAAAGGCCCAGCACGATGTTGCCCATCAAATAAACATATAGGGTTAGGTCTATCTCTTATTATTCATCTCCGGGTTTGGACCGTTTGGACCGTTTGGTCCGTTTGGTTTATCCTAAACAGGTCGAGCATAAATGAGTCAAGTTCAAGTTGCACATTAACCACTCAACATGAGAGTGACTCGACCCAATGGACAAATAGGCTACTTGTTAAGGAGATACTAAACCTACGGATAGACATAAAAGTTAGCTTAAAGGAGCTCCTGAGAATGGAGATAATCTAGTGTCCTGTTAACAGACATCCAATACAAAACATCAAGCTCCCTTCATCCTTCGATAGTAGCCAAAGATAACCAAATTATAACATTATTAAGAGACCTCCAATAATATCATACTGAAAATCTATCTAATGAGTAAATATTTGGTATAAACTACTTATTCATGTGAATCGAAATCCGAAATACACAAAGGGTTGTGTTGTAAGTAATTTGGGCATTGTCAAAACGTGCTAGAGTGACATGGAAATACTTGGAGGTAATTTGTGTTTGTCATTTAAATCAAAAGGAGAACTAAAAGAACTTGTTTTGATTAACAAACTAAGAAAAACTAAGAAAAAGTACAGAGAAGTCCTAGAAGACAATCTAAGTATAAAGTTGTTTTCTGGGGGTGACGATGGAGGGTTAGGAGTATAACAACTCTCTATGGGTGCCGCATGCGCCCCTGTTTGGTGGCCGCATGCTATGGGTGCCGCATGCGCCCCTGTTTGGTGGTCGCATATGGCTCTTTCACCAGAATGTCGTTGCAACTGTGGCCGCATGTCACGGAGAAGCTGCCATGTGAGCTTGGTTAGGATTTGCTGTTGATGAGATCTCGGGATCGTTTCAGCCCATTGTATGCGTGACTTGGTCATTTGGACACGTGGCCCGCATCAACTACACGAAGATCTCTTTAGTTGTAACGGAAAGATCTTGTGAGTTGGAACGCATTGGGCCAGAGACGCATGGAACGCATGGAGTCTGGGACGCATTGGGCCAGAGACGCATGTGACGCATAGAGTCTGGGACGCATTGGACCAGAGACGCATGTGACGCATGGAGTCTGAAACGTATTGGGCATGTCACGTCCCAGTTCCAAATATAAGGAACTGAGCCACGTGGCATTGGTCAGCGGGTACACTCCGATGGGCATCCCAATCTAATGGACCCGTTGGAGTGCAACTAAGCTGTAAAGTACAATGATATAACCCAACATTTAAACATAAGCAATGTAACTAATCTCATCCACAGACATAAGAATATGAAACACATAGAGAAAACAAGTCTACTAATGTGCAAAAAGAAAATAAGTCTGGAAAAGTATCATAATACAAACGGATAGAGTCACACGAGAACAAACCCGCTACTACAAGTATTGAATGAAAAGAAGCAATAAAATAACTAGGACCGATATCTGTTAACTAGATAATGATACCGGACCCAAGGTGAAGTCACTACCAGTGATCAAGCGAAGTCCTCGGGAAGGATCTCGTCCTCTAATACAAGTCCTGCTCTTGGATATACACCCGGTCCGTACTCCTCCGGGTAGTCCTCCTCGCCAATGCCTGGAAGGGAACCAGGTCCTCAGAGGGACGTAACAAGGTACAAAAACAGCATGTCATAGTAAAACAGAAAGAAAACATGTGATACACCGGTGTAATCTAGCATAACCACCTAAGTGAGACACAACTTGAGACAATGTTCGACACGTGGGCTTTCCAAATATAAATTCGTAGCTCCGAGGCATAGAGACACACGGTGCGTACCCGTAGCTCCGAGCACAGAGTCACACAGTAAGTACTACGACTCTGGATACAGGACCTCTACGTAAATAAGGATATATATATATAATGCATGCGAAGTAGCCCAAGCGTCTAGTAACTGTCTTTCCCTCTCAATGCGGTCAACGAGACGCATCCGCAGCTCGCTGAGCCTGAACCTCTATCTAAGAGTCTCGTTATACTGAAGTAATTAGCACCAATCACGATCCTATAGTCATCACAGGTTCCGGTCATCCTGACACTATCAGGATACAGAAAATCTGGTATGATGACAGTGTCTGGATGTGTCCTAAGGTTCCGGTGTAACCAAGTAGGTACATAAAGGTATCGAAAAATATCTAACAATCGATACTAGACGTTACCGACGAACGTCTGCACCCGGATATGACCCGGACGCTAAGTAACGATTTTGATCCAACGCGCACACAATGTATATATGTAATAAATAAGGAAAATTGGAACTGAGTTATAGAATGGCAAGGTACACTTGCCTGGATTCGAATGCTGAAGGCGGGACTCCGGTACAACGTCCAAGTCCGAGGATCCCAAAGTACCTAGAGATGATATATAAATTAATTAATAATCTAGCTCGAAACTATCTTAAAGAAGATATGACAACATGAACTAACATAGGTTTTGTCTCAGTTACCAAACTCACGACTAAGGTACTAACTAGAGGGTTGACCAAAGTTGACAAGGAAAACGTTATGATAAATACGAATCATCAAATAGCATAACGCCCCTCAAATAATATCCTCAAACACTAATATTCATCAAGTGTGATTTCGGTCATCTATAAATAATATTCATCCTCGACCCATGACATCCCTGTAATCATAAACATAAGTGCATAAACCCAAATTAATTGTCACCCCTAAATACGCATAATGTTCTCATACTCATCCTCAATCATAACATCAAAGCAACCGAACCAAAATTTATTTGAATAACATCATCATCATTCATACATTTCACATGATATGTAAAACCCCAAACAATGCTATTAATCTTGGATATAAACTAAACATGTGTATTGCTCATGGGAACCTAAATCCTAACTAGGGTTTCATTTAACAAATAGGAAATAGTTAAAAAACAAATGAAGAAGGAGAAGAAACGAGGAGTGATACTAGAGGTGGCGGCTGCGGGTGGTGGTAGTGGTGTTGCTGCGGCCGTTGCGGTGGTGTTGATGACCGAGGTGGTGGTGCTTGTGTCGACAGTGGTGATGGTGGCAGTGCTCGGTGGTGGTGATGGTGACAGTGCTCAGTGGTGGTGATGGTGGCAGTGCTCGGCAGTGGTGGTGTCGTGAGGTGGTGGTGAGAACGCTGTTGGAGGCTGTGGTGATGGTGGTGTTGAGGTCATGATGACGGTGGCAGTGCTCGGTGGTGGTGATGATGGTGGTGCTCGGTGGTGGCGTGATGAAGGTGGTCCGGTGGTGATGGTGTTAGCTGCGGTGATGCTCGGTGGGGGTGGTGTTGGTTGTGGGTGCTCGGAGGGGTCGAAGGGGTGGTTGATGGTAGGAGAAAAAGATGAAGAAAATAGAGGTGAAGAAGAAGAAGAATTGAGAGGAGGAGAAGAAGAAGAATGTAGAGGATGGGAGGTTCGGCTCTGAGTGAGGGAGGGGAGGAGAGAGAATAAGGTGAGAAAAATTAAGCTTCCATGGGATTAGGGCCGGCCACATGGGGATGGATGTGTGTGTGTTAATATAGGGGGAATGGGTGGTTGTGATAGGGGAAGATTTGAATCAAGGGTTAGGATTTTACATGAGTGAATAGTACTATACAAGAGTGAGAGAGAGTAAGGTGACCGGTCACATGAGGATGGGGGTTTCTCCATTTGATTTGCACCAATAGGAGTGTGACACCTAGCAACATTTTTGCATTTGAGTCCCTTAAAATCTGGGGCTTACAAATGAAGGGAAAAGAGTGAGGATTTGATGTGGAAAGTTGGTGTTTGGTGTTTTGTATGATGGAGAGGGTGTTGGGTGTTTTGTAGGATGGAGAGGGTGTTGGGTGTTTTGTATGAGCCTCATAATTGGGTGTGAGGGTTAGGTTGGGGTTAGGTTAAGTCGGTTTTCCCAATTTAAATAAAAATTGTGTCATAGGTTTTCGTAAATAAAATGGGAGTACATGGGGTCTCAATTGTGAGTGACACAAATGTCATGGACGGTATAGGCTTGGTGTTAGTCTTGGGTCCTTTAATTGGTTAGGCGAAACGGGTTGAGTTTGTGTCCCCAAATCGATGGCAACGACATATGTACATGGCATAGGATTAAAGAATTAATTTTTGTGACTGAAAAGTTGTACAATTAAAATAGAGCACAAGGGAGTATGTTTGTGAGTGACAGAAATGTCCAGTACCTAAGTTAGCTTGTCAGATCAAGAGTGCAAAATTTTGTTAGAAGGTAAAGGCTATTGTTGTGCTCCAATTATTGTAGCAACGGTAAGGTGCACCAAGAGTTTAGAATTAAAGAACCAGTCTACATATTGCCTAATTTCTAATCCTTAATCAACCTGAAGCTAAACCAAAATTCTTACCATATCCAGTCTACCTAAAAATTTGAGGGGATTTACAGGGCCAAAGACGCATGGATCTTTGTCGTTTCTGCATTCGTGGTATTTGGACAGCTGTATACTGCCAAAAGTAATTACGACAAAGCCGTCAGCTCAGATTCCAATCGTCGGTGCAAGAGTCGAGGCGGTCAGGATGATTGTTTGTTTTGTCAGTCATAAATGCTCTGATGTAATGGTAGGGACGATACATCAAAGGGCAACATGCGTCTCAGGATGTAACGTATCCAAGGGTTTCATGTGTCCACCGTTGTTATGCGTCTTTTGCTTATTTGTTGACTGTAAGTTGGAGCGCATGGAGAGATTTTTCATGCTTCTACAAGACCCCCTTCAAAGTTTTCAGACTTGGCTAAGTCTGGAATACTTTGAATAAGAAGCATAAAATCAGCACACATTCGATGTCCGTCTCCTTCTGCTAAGTTCGTCAGGTTGACGCATGTAGAAGTCACATGGAGGGCTCTGCCATGCTGTCAAATCTGCATTAAATAGCAAGATTTGATTCTACCTTTGAGCCGATCTTTTGGGATTATGCACCATCTCCTGACACGGGGCTCGAGGCGGCAGTTTCCAAGAGATTAAAGTGGCACGCGAAAATTGAGGCGTCAGGTCCATAGCCATAACCGCCCCTTTCATCATCTCGATCTCTTCACGCCCCTCTTGGAGCCTATAAGTAGGCAACTTGGGGATGAGAGAGAGAACTTCGTCTCCAGTTTCTCCTCTTTCGTGAAGATGCTGGATGTTGTTGTCTCTCTCGGCGAGGAGTTGGTCGAGAGCAGGATTGATCCGTGGCCTCCTGATCCTGGCATTCTACTCTGAGGTAAGGGGGTACCATGTCTCTCATGTTAGGCTAAGGTCACAGAGCTACCGGTACGCAGCTTTGCTGCATGGATAGGAAATCCTCCCCTACGTATACTGACCCTTAGCAAAGTTCTGCCGCATAGATGAAGGCTCCCCTTGGACATGTGCAGACCTCTTCACAAAGCTCTGTTGTGTGAGTACTCCTTCGTGGCACACGTGCAGAACCTATCTGACATGTTCGCCGAGCTTTGGCGAGGCCGCATGGATGAGGAATCCTTTGCTTTATGCGTGCAGAATCTCTATGTGGCTTTGCCGCATGGATGAGGTCTCATCTTGCTCGTCCGCGCAGACTTAACTGCACATGGCGACGGCCTGGCAGCAGTGTGCGGTGATTATACCTTTTTATAATCTTCGCTGAGACTGATGCGTCGCTGAGACTGATGCGTCTTCTTTATGCAGGTTGTCTTTGCTCATGCTGCCTATGATGGAGCATGGAAGGATATCATAACATCCGTTGTTCGGTATGAAAACCAACCTTATATGGCGGTTTGCCAAGAAATAATCCAGGAGATGGGGATGAACATCTTGTCTCGCGTGGAGCTGTCCCTGTTTATGCAGCACGTTAGCTGCGTTTCTCCTCTTTATGCAGCCTGCCACCGGTCGAGGTCATGCAGCGCTGATTACTGGATTTGGATTGATTGTCGTTCCTGTCGTCCAGTCTTCCTGCGTGGCTGGAGAGTGCCCAATCTCCTCCTCCTTTGCTATCCATCAGTATGGATTTTTTTTCATATACTGAGGTTTGCACTGTGGAGTGGTAAGCCAGAAAGCATTGAGCTCTGCTATTGGGCACACTTGTGTCCGTGGCGGAAACAACACGGGAACACCTTTTAATAGAAGAGGTTCTTGTTGGCGAGAACTCATGGAAACCCTTACAAGAGATTTCCATCATATGTACTCAAGACCTTGAATATTAATGAAAACCCTTGAAATGTAATAGATTTTCGTCATATGTACTCATGCTCTTGAATAAAGTTTTCTCTTTTTCCGGAACTTCTTCCTGCATTTAGCGTGCCAGATATTGTGATTTTTGGATATCGTACCATAGAAAATATGGATGTAGTACGCAATCGCAGTTTGTTGAGGGCATCCCCCTAAGGGACTTTGGTGGATCTATTACCCTTTTGCGCACTTGAAGTGCAAGTAATAGATTCGAAACAAACCCTATCAGAGATAATATGGACGTGATAGGTTTTGTAGATAGTAAGGACATCCCGTTGGGGAATTTTGGTGGACTTATTACCCTTTTGCGCACTTGGGGTGCGAGTAATAGATAAAAAAACAAACCCTATCAGAGGTAATATGGACGTGATAGATTTTGTGGATAGTAAGGACATCCCGCTGGAAATTTTTGTGGACTTATTACTTCTTGCGCGCGAGAGTGCAAGTAATAAGTTCGGAATAGGCCTTGCCAGAGGTGGCAAGTTTGGTGGATTTAACACCATTGGCGCACTTAAATTTAAGTACATGTGATAAGTTTAGACGACGATCGATATCAGATGTACTGTGGACGTGATGATCGATAGCCAACCCGAAAGGTTTGCTCAGAGGTACGAAGGACATGGCAAATCCTACTGGAGAGAATGATAACTCAGAGATGACGTAAACGTGAGCTGACCAACAGCCATACCGAGAGGTTAGGTACGACCCTGGTGTTCTTGGTGGAAGGAAAAGGAAACGAAACAGAGGTAATATGGACGTGGCTATTTTCTTTGGATGGAGAACATCCCACTGGGGGACTTTTGGTGGACTTATTATTTGTTGCGCACGTTGAGTGCAAATAATAAGTTCGAAAACAATCTCTATCAGAGGTAATATGGACGTGATATGTTTTGTGGACCCATTACTTTTTGTGCATGTTAGTGGAAGTAATATGTTTGACAAGTCCTGCCAGAGGTAATATGGACGTGGCAGTTTTTGTGGACTTAACACCGCTGGTGTACCTCGGTGAGGACGGGTGATAAGCGGGTATGAAAACCAATATCAGAGGTAATATGGACGTGATACTCGATGGTCAAGGCCGAAAAGTTTGCTCAAATGTAATATAGATGTGGGCATTATTTCAGGTACGCAGGTGTAGTGGCGTTGCTTGGATATATGGGACATAATGTATGAACGGTAAGTACTTTTGTGGGCAAGAGAAAGAGCAAGAGTATTGCATCGCCTTTGAGGCAATCTCCTTTGTGGCATTTTCACTTGGACCCTATCGAGAGCTTCGCTGCGTATACTATGATGTGTGATTGGCACACATTACTTGACTTTCGCTGCAACTTGGTCGTTTCGATGATAACTTTGATGTTTGACAGCATCGCCTTGTGCGAGCGCAACTCCAGGCTTGTACGACATCACGTTCCGATGAGAACGATTGTCCTGCGATAGCGCTGCAATGTGGTGATTCACGTTCAGCTGGGACGATTGAGCTTGCCGGAGATTGGGGCGTGACATATTGGTATTGCAAGGATTGACTCCGCCGGAGTAATGTATTAGAGAGACAGTCTAGAGGTAATGTGGACATGAACTAGCGCCTAGGAAGATACGATGTAGTTTGGTAATAGAGGAGTACCAGTCTAGTTTAGACGTAGTACTTTTTGAGGAACTTACCGTTGATCGGCATCAGGAGCAAGTCGTCATTGGATTTTGCTAGCCGGTATGCGCCGTTGGAAAATACGGTTTTCACAATGAACGGGCCCTCTCATTTATGTTGGAATTTGCCGGCCGTCTTATGAGCCATGGCGCGTACTAGCGTCTCCATATCCTAGCCATCTGCAAGTGCTGTTGTAATAACTGTCGAATTGTAAAGGAGTAGGACGTCATTTACCAAAGTTCAGACCTTCAGCTTTTTGGAGGTCATATCCCATCTTTGTCATGAGATGGAGTGATTGTTGGCTGTAATGATAGAACTGAGGCAGCTCATCATTTGTTGCGTTGAATACTGTCGATGACTTAGCTTGCGCCGAATAAGGAACTATGTGCACGGGAACACTGCCATGTATACACGAGGGATTTGGCTGAGTTGTGTGCGTAGGATCACTGCCGCGTGCGCATGTTTGTCTACCACGTCGAGGACCATCGCTTGCTGCGCATTTTTGTATATTGCGCAGGAGAACATTGTCTACTGTCCGTAAGAATTTGTTACGACGAGAAGTACTATCGTGTATACATGAAGTGTGATACGTCATTGCGCTGAAGACTTGCTCGGATTCGTACAATGGAGCGCTGCTATTATGCGCCATTGTTGATGAGTCATGCGAGACTTAGCTTTTGTGCACAGGAAGACTTGTTGAGCTGCGCTAAGCATCCGAAATCTACAGTTGGTGTTTTCTAAGGAAAGGATCCTGCAGCTCGGCCTGTATTGCTTTTCCTTCGACCTGGTCGTTGAAGGTGCTATTTGTTGTGCCAGATTTTGAGCAGTGACCTCACCTCCTGCTATTCGGTTGCTAGCTGGCGGGAGGTTGACGACCTTCCTAGTCGCCTTAGGGACTGGACCACTCCGTCTTGGACTTCCGTCGGTGGAAAGTTGCCAAATTGGAGGGATACTATGTTCACAATGACCGTCTCATCGTCGAAGTCGAGGGCGAGCTCATTGGCATCGATCAATTGCTGGATACATCTCTTCAACACAAAGCAGTCTCTGGTTGGATGATGAATGTACTGATGAAAGAGGTAATATTTTGGGTCATCGACCTTGTCAGCCTCTTCAGGGCATATGATGTTGGGTAGCCGAAGTTTGTTTCCCTTCACCAGTATATTGAAGATTTCAATGATGTCGTCATCATTGAAGGAGAAAGTCCCCTTTGGCTTTGGAGCTTCCGATATCTGAGTCGTACGGTCCTCAGGGAAAGCCGATAATTTTGCATCATTTTCGGACTCGGAGGGAATTCTATCCCCAACTTTGGATGCTGCTCTGTCTTGTCAAGGAAGACTACCCCCAGACGTGTCATTGTCTGGTTCTTGGGAATCACTGTCCTCATGGCAACACGGGTTGGTGTGGATCACCAGTAGATTGCTACTCTCGGCTTGCAGGTTTACTGCGGGCCCTGAGGGTGGCAGGACCATGTTTGCCTCGATCTCCAGTATTGCCTGGGCCAAAGTCTGCATTGTGGCACTCATGGTATACAGCATTGTCTCAGGAGCATCGAGACGTTGGCGATCTCTGAGCCCTTCCGCCTTTGGTTCCTGAGTTGCATTGTCCTCAAGGAAAGCTGAAAGTGCTACATCTTCTTCAGAATCGGAGGAAATGCTACCCCCAGCTTTGGAAGCTGCATCTTTTTTATGAGGGTGATTACCTCCAGGGCACTCGGCGTCCGACCCTTGAGATTCACTATCCCCACGGAACGCCGGGTTGTCGTCTACGTCCAGGGGGACACTACCCCCAGCTTGGGCCACCCCCAGGGGTTCTGAGGAAGAACTACCCCCAGGGGCTGGCAGCTTCTTCCTTGAGCGGGTGCCCAGGAAGATGCCTTTCGCAGGTGCCGTTGTCAGCCCTCCGGGTAGTTGCCTTCGCGACGCGCTGGTAGAGAACGACGGACTGGAGGTATTGAACTTCTTTCCTCCCTTGGTGGCGGAAAGCTTTCCAGTTGAGTAGCATGAGGCGAAGGACAACTCCTCCTCCTATGGTACTTGCACCTGATCTCAGGATTGTTGTCGGATAGGTATTTTCTGGTGCAGTCGCTGGAAGACCGACTGCCTGTGGGTACTATTGCTTTATTGCAGCAGCAGTTGATGATGATATTGGCGCAACAGTGCCTTGGAGAGGGTACATCGCATACCGTAGTTGTTTTTCTTGCTTTGCACTTGTGAGTAATCACGTCACGCAAGTCGTGTGAAGGGTGTTTTATCTTTGTATCCTCTTTGTGAGTCCGGGTATCCCGGGCACACGGATGCGCAAGTGCTGTATTCGCTCCCTGGCCTGGGGTTCGTACACGAACTTGCCCCGAGGTACCGGTGGGAGACTTTTGAGACAGACCTTGTCCATTGGTCCATATGGGCTGGACACATGGGTCAGTCATGTACAACTTTCCTTCAGAGGCTCATATAATAGTTAGCGATGCATGTTGGTGGTCGGTCGCATGAGCAGTTGCTTGAGCTCGACGGGCTCGCATCGCCCTAGACTTCTTCAGTTTAGTAACCGTAGGCACATAGTATGAAGAGTCAAGTTTTGGGTTTTCACTATTCTCAGTGGGTCGCATAGGATCTGTGTCGCATGAGATACGGTTGAAAATCGAGATTTTGTTGCTATCAGGGCCGCATGCGGCCATCTGTCTGCGGCTGTGAGTAGATGCCGCATGGACAGCCTTATGTGGCCTCTTCCCTGGCCGCATAGAAGCTGCCTCAGCACCAGAACGTCTGGCATTTTAGTATTTTCCCATAATCCGAATGCTGAACAGTTTCTGCGTCAGCGCGGGATGCCGCATAGACGTGGACGTCTTGGGTGCGCGCCTGGCTGTGCGCAACAGGGCGAGCGGTTGGAAGCGCCCCCTTCCGCAATTGGGCGAGACGCACCGGCCTTCGCTACCCATTGCCTGCAGATCGCCTTGGACTTGGCTAGCCTTGAAGAAGCACTGACACTTCCTTCCGAGAGCATGTCCTCGAACGCTTGCTGGTCGAAGCGAACCACCAGCATCTTTTGCGTCGAGCCGAGCTTAGACGCATCGAACTGCGTCACTGACTTCTCAATAGAGGAGAAGTTCGTCCTCAGTAGAATCGCCATCGTGTTTGCCATTTAAATCAAAGGGAGAACTAAAAGAACTTGTTTTGATTAATAAACTAAGAAAAAGTACAGAGAAGTCCTATAAGACAATCTAAGTATAAAGTTATTTTCTGGGGGTGACGATGGAGAGTTAGAAGTGTGCAACTCTCTTTACTCCGTGGACGATCCGATGCAGAAGCTGCTCTCTCTTGATCGAGTGTAGATCTGCAGCTAGCCAGCCCGCCTCTTTTATGGGTGTGGTACCCTGTTATATATAGTTGTTTCGTGGCCGCATGCTATGGGTGCCGCATGCGCCCCTGTTTTGTGGCGGTATATGGCTCTTTTACCAGAATATCGTTGCAACTGTGGCCGCATGTCACGGCGAAACTGCCATGTGAGCTTGTTTAGGATTTGCTGTTGATTAGATCTCGGGGTCGTTTCATTCCATTGTATGCGTGACTTGGTCATTTGGACACGTAGCCCGCATCAACTACACGAAGATCTCTTTAGTTATTACGGAAAGATCTTGTGAGTTGGAACGCATTGGGCCAGAGACGCATGGAACGCATGGATTCTGGAACGCATTGGGCCAGAGATGCATGTGACGCATAGAGTCTGGAACGCATTGGGCCAGAGATGTCACGACCCACACCCGGAATTTGGGCACGAGTGCGTGGGTACGTCCAGCCTACGCCGCAGCATCGGCGGTAGAACATTGTCTAGGTCACAATGCTATCTAATCAATCTCACATGAGTATCCAACTCCATAAGGAGACACGGATATCACAATATAATATGGAATACTCAATCCCATAAACTAAAGCACGATGAGATATCGAAGAAAACAAATGAAATACAAGACAAGTCTAAACAACAATAAATAGTCTAACCTGCAATCAATAACATCCAAATCTCCAAGTATGCTGGAAACAAGTCCTCTAAGTCATAGTCTGGAAAAATATTTCCAGTTAGGATGGAGCAAAGTACATCTCTAACAGCAGTTCTACATCAATGATATAAACTATGTAGCAGTAAATAGATGGAAATATACAAGATGCATATATATGTACAAGAGATACACAATAAAGGAAATACTGAAAATAAATACAAGAATGAACAATATGTCAATGAACAAGAATACTATGACTAAGTGTGTGAGTTCTAGCTTTAACATGTGATCGGCTTGGGAACTTGTGCACGAGAACTGGCCTGGCTAGTCATATGTGCGGTGTATGACCAACACTAACATGAGAACAAGACTTGTACATGAAGGGTATGATCACATATCTACACTAAAATACTTTCCACCCCCAACTGGTATAATAGATCCAACCATGGTACGCTATGGCATGGGATTCTCTAGGAAGGTAGCAAGTCTCCCCGAGAATCAGTATCTGTACATGCACAAGATAAACAATGAAACAAGACTTGTACAAGATACACCATATACAGCGAATAACATCCCATGACGAGATTCAGATATACCAATCCGTGTAACCATCGTGTCGAGAAATATGGATATTTACACTAGATACAATGAACATAGAGGATATCATAAATAAGAAACTATCAGAGAATGTACTCGCATGGGATCCTTAGCTGGCAATACCAATATCCTGTTTCCAAAGTATCGTCTGAATGATCCAACAGTCCTATAGACATATCATATAATACAATATTGCATCAGACATTACACTAACACACACAATCAAAACACAATGAACTCAGGGCTACGCTAGGTATGACACTGGTCAACTAGGGTCAAGTGCATCTAATTGCACGGGTGTCGCGTCTGTAATTGATGTGCAAAACAGACAGTCCAAATGATACGGGGCTTGCCAGTACGTCAGTGTACATATGGCAGTCTGCTAACATATTACATGGTCACAGGTCAATGTAACTACGGGGTATCCGTAATTACACTCGGGTCACCTACATATATAATTATACATATTATTATCTAGCATATACATTAATACTCATAATATAGGTATACCAATTAATTACATACATAAAATGTATATGTATATACACTTAATAGACTTTATACTATATATATATTTATACGTATACATACCAATTATATACATATTAGCATATACTAGGGAATACATATACCATACATATATACCAATTGGGTTCATATACTTTATATATATATATATATATATATATATATATATATATATATATATATATATATATTAAACATATACATATACAAATACTAATACTAATACGTACATACATACATACTACCCATTTGAATACATATACACACAATCACAATCACATGAAATGATAAAAATGAGGGCAGGAACGAACCTGCACGGGCGTGCACGGGATCGACGATGATGATGATGACGACGATGATGATGGTGACGATGATGATAACTACGATGATGGCGATGATTACTACTACGGCGACGATGATGATGGTGATGATCATGGTGAGGTTGATGGTGATGGTGATGATCATGGTGAGGTTGATGGTGATGGTGATGATGTTGGTGAGGAGGGAGGGGGCAGCGGGGTCGGGATGGAGATCGGCGAGGGGAAGGAGGTGAACGTTGGTGGTGCACGGTTAAGTTCAGGCGGAGGGGAAGTTCATCGGGCTGCTGTTCGTCGATGGGGCTGGTGGTGGTGATGTAGAGTGGTGGTGGTGGTGATGTAGAGTGGTGATGGTGGTGGTGTAGAGTGTTCAGGTGAAGGGAAGCAGGGAGGAGGAGATCACCGGAGGCTTGTCGAGGTCGGGATGGAAGGAGAGGGAGGTCGGGATGAAGTCTGGAACGGTGGTTGCAGTGGGGTGTTATGGTCGGGGAAGATGACCGCGGGGGAAGTCTGGCAACGGGGATGTCCTCGGTGGAGCGCTGCCGGGGTCGAGTTCAGGTGCTGGCGGTGATGACGACTGGAGAAGGTGTTCAGGCGGTCGGGGACGAGGTCTGCGGGTGCTCAGGGTGCTCGGCGGGGTGGTCTCAGGTGGTCGGGGTGACTGGCAGCGGGTCGACTGATGCCGGGTCGCCGGGAATGAGATCGTTCCGTGGTGGAGGAGGCCGGGGGAGAAGGTCGTGTGATGGAGGAGAACGGGGAGAGGGTCGGTTGGCCGGTCGTGCTCGGCTGAGGGTTGGCCGGGAAAGGTGTTCACCGGAGATGGGATGATGAATGAACAGGGAAGGGGATGGGGGAGGTCGGCTGACTATAGGTTTAGTTTTAGGAAAAAGAGGAAAGGAAAAAGAAAATGATGTTTATATATATATATATAGTATTATGTATTGGGTTGACCTAGAATTAGTGCTTGGTCAAACCCTCTTGGGATTGGGCCTTGTCATGGATATTTTCAAGGGCTAGGATTCAAATGGATTCAAAACGAAAGGCTAGGATTGCATTGGTTCAAGGTTTGGAGGGCCATGGTTTAAGGAGGTTGATGTTGAGTTACACACTCCCAAAAATTATGGAAAAAATCACGTGAAGGAGAAATGGGTTTCTTCACGTGTCGTGTCCAACGGGGTGGACACCTTAATACACTTTTGCATAAAAGTGTCCAACAATTGAAAAATTGCACAAAGTGGGATTTATGGTTTAATTTAATTAAAAATAAATGTCATTGGTGTTCTAAAATAAATTAGAAGTACAGGGGACTAAAATTAAGTGGGACAGAAGTGTCATGAATGAAGAAGACTCAGAAAAGAATATTACCCTAATTTGGGTTGCTCAAAATGGGTCGAGGTTGTGTCTCCAATTTCGATTGGAATGCACAAAGATACAAAATTGAATTTATATAGAATTTAAAATAAACGTTTGCGACAAAAATTGTGCGGCTAAAATGAAGCACAAGAGAACATAATTATAAGTTACACAAGGGTCAGAATGGAAGGCGGGCATGTCTAGGACAAAGGTATAAAATTTGTTGGAAGACAAAAGCTAGGGTAGCGCTCCAAATATCGAAGCAACGGTAAGGCGCAACAATGAAATAAAATCACGGTAATTAACTATACCCTTAATATTTTAATCCTAAAATAATACAAATTAAATTCATAACCCTACATTCTGGTCAGAGGTTCAACTAGTGGGCTTCTAGGTCAAGTCTACTAACTCACACATTAATGAACACTATACAATATAATATATATCTATACACATATCATGCAATTATTTAAGATAAATACACACAATACCTATAATATATAAAATGACAAAAATACCCCTATTTTCAGGATGTGGTAGTGACAAGAGACGCATGGATCTTTGTCGTTTCTGCATTCGTGGCATTTGGACAGTTGTATACTGCCAAAATTAATTATGACGAAGTCGTCGGTCCGGATTTCAATCGTCGGTGCAGGAGTCGACGCGGTCAAGATGACTGCCTGTTTTGTCAGAGTCATAAATGCTCTGATGTGACGGTAGGGATGATGCATCAAAGGGCGGCATGCGTCTCAGGATGTAACGTATCCGAGGGTGTCATGCGTCCACCGTTGTTATGCGTCTCTTGCTTATTTGTTGACTGTAAACTGGAGCGCATGGAGAGATTTTTCATGCTTCTACAATTTGGAGCTCAATCAAATTTTGTGTTATATGCATCTTCATACTAGGATCGAGATTAGCTTTCAGTGAAATAATTATTTTTTTCAAGTAAACAACATTCTTCTTTGTGGGGTGTGTGTGTGGTGGGGGGGTGGGGGGGGTTAAGTTATGCAGTAAAACATTTTATAAACTACTAAAGGAGGGAGAATTAAAATGATAGAGCTTTATAGTGGTCAATAGTAACTCTACAACAAGTGGTTAGAAGTTGACTAATGGCGTACCCTCCTCCCCCAAATTGTTCATGGGATTATTTCTTCAATAGTATAGTTATGGGGATAATCAGCAATCACCCTACAGTTGAGAGAGAGAGAGAGAGAGAGAGAGAGAATCAAAATGACGATATGGATAGATAAACTACATATATGGAGTCCTGAAATATTTGCAAAGATTCTTAGTAGCTCTGTATATTAGCTAACAGAATAGTTAGAGGAGGAGGAGGAGGAGGAGGGGGGGGGGGGTTCTAGAAATAACCAAAATAACGATATGGATAGATAAACTACATATATGGAGTCCTGAAATATTTGCAAACATTGTTAGTAGCACTGTATATTAACTAACAGAATAGTTGGAACATAAAAGGTATCCTTCCTCTAGTACCTACAATTGGAGGAAAATACAAAAAATAATATTTATAATTGGAGGAAAACACAAAAAACATCACAGAAGTGTTAAGGTAGATTATCCGTCTTATTCAAATTAGGCCAACCAACACATGGAACATCAGTTCAACTTTTAGAAATCTAGTCTTATGATCAAATAGTGTTATACCAGCTAGGCAGTGCAATTTAGGCTTGTACGACATCACATCCAGTAATGACTTTGCGGTCCTTCGGGATCGGGACATGACATAATGGTATCAGAGCAATTCGATCCTCTGGCAAATCCTTGTTTTATTTTAGTTCAGAGATGTCCCCTTGATCGAAATTCCTTTGCCTCCTTGATATCGTTGATGAGATGAACGTTCCATACAATAAGTCCATAAATCTTTTTATGATGCCGGCATATATTTATTGGTTAATGAGATGTGTTATTGATCGTAAGTTTTATGGATTGATGATGGCGAGGGATGAGGACTATCGCTGCTCTGGATATCGTTCGTTTCTCCTTATATTTCGAGGACGAAACTTTTTCTCGGTGGTTAATTATGTCGTGTCCCGCTCCTCGCGACGCACTATATAGATAGAGATATCGGTTTGCTGGCTCGAGAGGAAGCCTTCATGAAGAGCTCCCTTGTTGGGGGGACAGAAGATGATTGATATTGGTGAGTGGGCAAGACTTCACTTTTTGATTCTTTCACGCTTAATAAAGAATCTATAAGAATGAATGCATGCTTGTTGCTAAGAAATAGAGTTCGTAATCGATAAGAATGAGATATGACTCGGTATTCCTTCAAAAAAGAATTTGCATGCTTCCGTAATGAAAGAACCATTGACATGATTAATAAGAGAAGAGAATATGGTATGTCCCTTCTCGCATGCTATCAAGAGTACATGCTAAAGACGTAAAAGATAGAAGAACTATTACTATGCTTGTAAATAAGAATGATTACATGTTTTTCTTATTTTTGTTGTAAAGATTGATATGTATGAAAGAACTTGTACTGTTGCCAAGAGATAATATGAAAAGAGATGATATGGCATGACCATATAGAGAATAAAAGAGAACAATGTGGGGCTCCTATACCGACTCTTTTTAATTTGAATTATGAGTTATGTTCAATACTTCAAATCAATCAAGTTCATGATCGGATAAATGAATCTATTGCCATCTTTAACTAAAATATATAGGATTAAATGCGAAATGTAGATACATGTAATTTATAAATAAAACTAACCGTTGAACTTACTAAATATAATTCTAGACAACATCTTTGGAGTGTAAAATCAAATACGCATCACTGGTATTGAAAAACCTTTGGTTTATGTATCAATCAAGTTACCATAACTTGACTGGAAATTCATATCATCGCCTTTACCAACTTTCCAAATCTAAGAGTCAAGTAAATATATATTCAATGTATTTATATAGCATTGTAAAGTTCATACGCTCAAGTATTGTATGTATTTTTCTTTTCTGTTAACAATAAACAGGTTAAATGGCTCAACCAAGTCAGGCCCGGCACGATGTTGCCCATCAAATAAACATAATGGGTTAGGTCTATCTATTATTCATCACCAGGTTTGGTTTAGCCTAAACAGGTCCAGCATAAATGAGTCAACTTCAAGTTGCACATTAACCACTCAACATGAGAGTGACTCGACCTAATGGACAAATAGGCTACTAGTCTAAGGAGATACTAAAGCTATGGATAGACATAAAAGTTAGCTTAAAGGAGCTCTTGAGAATGGAGATAATTTAATGTCCTATTAACAGACATCCAATACAAAACATCAAGCTCCCTTCATCCTTCGACAGTAGCCAAAGATAACCAGATTATAACTTAAATAAGAAACTTCCAATAATATCATACTGGAAATCTATCTAACGTGCAAGTATTTGGTATAAATTGCATATTCATGTGAATCAAAATCCGAAAATACACAATGGGTTGTGTTGTAAGTAGTTTGGGCATTGTTCAAAACCTACTAGAGTGACATGGAAATACTTGGGGAGGTACTTTGGAGCTCCATCAGATTTTGTGTTATATGCATCTTTGTACTAGGATCGAGATTAGCTTTCAGTGAAATAATCATTTTTTCAAGTAAACAACATTCTTGAGCAAAATCTCGACAGGTTCTATCTCTTTTACCTTTCATTTGGATAAACTAAATTCCTACTTCCATAATTGATCTAGTTGTGGCCTATTGATAAGAACAGTTTATTACCTCAAGTTCTTCCAGGAAAGGGGAGGAAATGTTGAGACATCTCACTCCAATGCAACCATATAAGGTCAACTTCTTTACTTGAGTGCACCAATTAGATACCAAATCCAGAATTACGTCATCATTAAATTGCAGTGGTGCAAAAGAGAGTGCCTCGAGAGAACTAAAACACCCAGAGGCAGGCAATAATAGACTATTATGGCCCAAGCTTAATTTCAATATCCTTAGTGATCCAGTGAACCATAACAGCGCATCTCAAGATCAAGTTCACCGACTTCCATGTGTACTGTAAAATGCACCTGGGTTCCGACAATGTAAGCATTCCTGGAAACTTGAATGAAGAGGCGGTACCTATATATCATTGATTCGTCGTAAAAGCAATGAAATTTGCTCATAAAGCATGGAAATGCATTTTCTCTATCAGCTAATGGAAATGTACGGTCATCAAATTCAAGGTTGGGAGTCTGAGTCCAAAGATATTTCCATCTTTAGTGGAAACATATGAAAATACGTGAACGATCATGTCATCAGGTAGATTACTGAGTCGCTTCGTTTGTTGCAATCTCTCCTATACTGCCAGGCTTGAGATCCTCAAAATGAGACATTGTTGCACGGTTGCACCACCACTAATCACCATCTCCTTCAAAAACATAAGAAGAGCAATTGAGAATTAGTTCTACAATGGCAGTAACAAAAAAGATCATGTCCACATAAATTAGTTCTACAATGGCAGTAACAATCATATCAAATAAGGAACAACTTGAATACACACCTCATAAATGTCGACTTGAAGACTCAAGATTTGCGCAACGCTTCACTATATATGATATTCTTGGAAGACATGTTCATCAGATTTCATCATTAATCTCAAATCCTTATGATTATGCAGTAGACATGTCAACCTTCTCTTATGTCCTTGTTGTTGACAAATCCTATATAATACAGTAACACAGAGCACAGGATTTATTGTCAAGCTTAAGTAACCACATTAAAATGGTATACAAGAAAACAATTTAAAGTAACTATAAAGAAATCAAGAAAGCACATATTTACTATACTTTGTTTCAAATAGCCAATACCTATATGTTTACAATATGAAAAAAGGAGGAAAAGAGATCAAGGACAAGAACATACCCAGTAGCATGGTATTTCCAGTCATAGATTGTCAACATGTGCAGGATAACTGAAGAAGCACCTAAGATTCTCTACACATGATTCTTTACTTTGTGAAACACCATCATGAAGAGAAGCATTCACAAATTTTAAAAGACAGACAAATCCCCAAAAGAAAAATCGTCAAGGAAGCAAATTGTTAAACTGTTGGTATATTAGAATATTCTTGGTATATTTGTTGGTATATTAGAATATTCTTGGTATATTTGTTGGGATATTAGAATATTCTACAGGGGGTTTTAATGGGGTATTAATGTAAGATGAAGGATTGTAAGGCTATAAATAGCCAAGAGATTATCAATAAAAAATACAACAATTACTCCAAAATATTCTACATGGTATCAGAGCCCAAACCCTAGCCACCACCTCTCAAACCCTAGTTGCCACCACCGCCACCGCTGCCACACCGCCCACCACCACCGCTGCCGCACCGCCACCACCGCTGTCACACTGCTCGTCCGCCACCACTGTCGCCGCTCGCCCGCCATCACCACCGCGACTCCCGCGGAGCCTTCTGTTGTGGTTCCTGACGTCTTCCGCGGGTCGTTCCAGACGTTGACATCGAAGGCCTAGATCTGATGGGGGAGAGACATGATCGGGTCTAGGAGAGGACGAAGAGGGCGAACGTGAATCGTGGGACGGGTGTGAGATGATCGGAGAAGAGGAGATCATCAAGAAGTTGGACTCTGCGGAGGTCGTAACGTTGATAAAGCTAATGAAACTATCGGCTGGTGAGAGAGCGACACGAACATTGGCGAAGTTGGAGCTTCCATCCATCGATCTGAAGCTTAATGGACCGGCCACCTACCTGAGTTGGTCACGACGGGTGAGGAGAACCCTCGCAGGGAAGAACGTGGAGGATTTTTTTTCATGAGAGAAAACAGAGCCGGATGAGGGCTCGGCAGGACGCGACGAGTGGAAGTCCACTCATATGGTGGTATACATTTGGCTCCTCAATTCTTTAGTCCAGTCGATCGCATCCACAGTGGATGGCCTTGAGATGGTGAAAGACATGTGGGAGAATTTGAGGAGAACCTACGATGGTGTGGAGAATAACTTGAGGGTTTTCCAGATCAAGGGGAAGATCGACGACACCGTACAGGAAAAGAAGATGGTACATGAGTATGCCACGGAGTTGGAGCGTCTGTGGTTGGATTATGACCACTTCTCAGATCGGACGAACTGCGAGGACCCGAAGTGTAAAGAGAGACAGGTATGTCTGCAGGAGAGGACGATGAAGTTTCTTAAGGGGCTGGCCGCAGTGTTTGCTCAGAAGACATCATTACTTCTAACCCAACAAAAGATTCCTATACTTGAGGAGGCTATCTCGGCCATAATCCAGGAGGAGACTCGTATCAAGCTACAGGCAGGGACATGTGGTCCTCCTGAAGTGAAGACAGTACTGGCGGTTGCCAATTCAGGCGGCACAGGACCTAAGGGAGACCTCCGACAGTGTTACAACTGCGAGGAGGTGGGCCATCTGAAGTATGCTTGCACCAAACCACCCAGGGAGGGAGATTCAGGTGGCGGACGTGGACAGTTTGGAGGACGTGGCCGTGGTCGTGGAGGTCGACGGGGTGGTCGAGGAGGTTATCGGGCGAACCTGCTGGTAGCAGAATGCGAGGAGGGAGCTAATGGTGTCTATACTGAGGAGGATCAGGCACTACTGGACATGCTGGAAGTACTCAGGAGAAAGCAGAGAGTGTCAAGCGATGGAGACAAGAGGAGTAGGACTGAGGAGGCGTCCACCTCAGTCTTCGCCAGAGGCAACGGTACCATGTATGCCCATCCATCGGAAGGTACTGATGACTCACTCGCCCTTGCATCTATGTCTTCCCTTAGATCGTCGGACTGGATTGTCGATTCGGGTGCGTCTCGACACGTGACAGGGAATGCTAGTGAGTTTTCTTCCTACACTCACCTAGCATCTGCAGACAGCATTCAAACAGCCGATGGTACTTTCCAGCCAGTGGTCGGTAAGGGTACTGTCGATTGTACATGTTCAGTAAGATTATCCAATGTTTTACATGCTCCTTCTTTTCCAGTCAGTCTGTTGTCCATTAGTTCTATAATCCTCCAACTAAAATGCATTTTCTTTTTTGATATTCTTAAGGTTATCTTCCAGGAGAAGGAGATGGGACGAAGACTTGGGACTGGCACTTGGCATGATGGACTGTGGTACCTGGATCGGGAATGACTGGATTCGACATTGGTGTCTGTGACAAAAAGGACATGAATGGAAGAACCAAAGATGAGTGCCCAGGATACACTGATACTCCATCACAGACGGTTGAGGCACTCCTCATTTGGTATTTTGAGTAGGTTGTATCCATCTATTTATGAGAAGGCAAATAAGGAGAAACTAGTATGTGATGCATGTGATTTAGGCAAACTTACTAGGAGCTCATATGTTAGTGCGGGCCATAAGAGCTCTTCTGTTTTTGATATTATACATTCTAATGTCTGGGGGTCGTGCGCCACAACTACTATGAATGGTTACAAGTATTTCGTCTCTTTTATTGATTGTTCCTCTCGTGTTACCTGGCTGTATTTGATAAAGAATAAGAGTGGAGTCTTTGCCTGTTTTCGAGACTTTCATAAACATATCCGGACTCAGTACAGAGCAGTGGTGAAGGTACTAAGGTCCGACAATAGAACAGAGTATACCAACAAAGCACTTGAGAAATACTTGTCAGCCAAAGGGATACAACATCAGACCACATGTGCATACACACCAGCACAGAATGGAGTGACAGAAAGGAAGAACAGACACCTTCTGGAGGTGGAAAGGAGCATGATAATTGTCATGAATGTCCCACAGAGTCTGTGGGGGCATACAGTGTTGACAACATCTCGATTGATCAACAAGATGCCCTCGAAGGTACTGGGATGGAAGTCTCCATGTGAGATATTTCAAGAAAATAATAGTGGAATACTCCTACTAAAGGTGTTTGGCTGCGTATGTTTTGTGAAGGACAACAGACCGTCTGTTGGGAAACTTGACCCCAGAGCAGTCAAGTGTGTATTCGTGGGCTATTCGGCGACTCAGAAGGGGTACATGTGCTGGAGCCCAGTAGAGAAGAAGAAGTTTGTGAGCATGGATGTTCACTTCAGAAAATTTGAGCCATACTGAGAGTATGAGGCGAGAGAGGGAGATTGGTGAGAGTGTGGTGACCGATTTAGAAATATGGCATGGAGGAATGTTTGAGAAGGAGCAGGAGAGTGAAGAGGAACAGGGGGAGGCGATGAGAGGTGTTAGGCCCACGGCTCACGGGGAGTTACTTACCTACAGCAGGAAAGGAAGCAAACTGCAGGACCAGTACCTATAGTGCCAGTGCCAAGTCCCTTACCTGCGTCCGTCTCAACTCCTGAGACACCTATACCACCACCACCGGTCTCTTTAGGTGATATCATTCTTCCTACTCCTCTCACACCATTATCAGTACGGAGGACCACTCACAGCAATGCGAAAAATTCTCCTGGTAGATATGGTTGAGACCTTGCTCAGTTTGTTTCATATAATAACATCTCTTCTTCTCATGGAGCATTCATTGCATCTTTGGATAGTATTACTGTACCTAACAATTGGCAGGTTGCCAAGAACGGTCCAAAGTGGAAAGCGGCGATGCACGAGTTAGGCGCTCTTGAGAAGAATCATACTTGGAAACTGGTAAAACTGCCAGAGAGGAAGAGGGCAGTCGGATGCAAGTGAGTCTTTACTGTGAAGCAGAACCCAAATGAAAAAGTAGAGCACTACAAGACTCGACTGGTGGCAAAAGGATACAGTCAGACGTACAACATTGACTATGATGAGACCTTTGCGCCAGTGACGAAGATGAGCACCGTCAGGACCCTGATTTCTTTGGCAGCGAATGGTGGATGGAAGCTACACCAACTGGATGTGAAGAATGTGTTTCTTCATGAGGATCTAATGGAGGAAGTGTACATAGAGATACCACCAGGATTCTTTACCGATAAGACAGTGGACAAGGTCTGCAGATTGAAGAAGTCTCTCTATGGACTGAAACAGTCTCATCGAGCGTGGTTTGACAGATTCAAGAGGGCGATGATAGGGATGGAATATCAGCAGATCAATGCTGATCATACTATGTTCTTCCGTCGGAGTGGAGGCCACATCACCATGCTTGCGGTGTATGTGGACAATGCGATTATCACAGGAGATGATGAGCAGGAGATTGTCCGACTCAAGGGGAAGCTTGGCAAGGAGTTCGAGGTGAAGGACCTTGGCCTTCTTCGGTACTTCCTTGGGATTGAGATTGCTCGAGAAACAGAGGGGATTGTTTTTTCTCAGATGAAGCATGCGCTGGACCTTCTCACAGAGACAGAAATTTTGGGATACAGGCCTGTAGCGACGCCGATCAACCAGGGGTTCAAGCTGCGTTCTGAGACTGGAGAACCAGTTGACCGAGACAGATACTAGAGACTGGTGGGCAAGTTGATCTATTTGAGCCACACACGTCCTGATATCTGCTTTGCAGTGAGTGTGGTGAGCCGCTACATGCATGACCCAAGGAAGAGTCATATGGACGCAGTGTACCAGATTCTGAGATACTTGAAGAGTGCCCCCGGAAAGGGGTTGATATTCAGGAAGAATGATCACTTGAGCATCGAGGGCTACTGTGACTCTGACTGGGCTAGATGTACTGATGATAGGAGGTCTACCTCGGGCTATTGCATATTTGTAGGAGGAAGCAGTCGGTGGTGGCATGATCGACAGCTGAAGCGGAGTACAGAGTTATGGCCTTGGGAGTTGCAGAGCTGCTATGGCTGAAGAGTATGCTGGTGGAGCTGAAGCTGGATCAAGAAGCCAAGATGAAGTTGTGGTGTAACAACCAGTCTGCCATCAGTATCGCCAACAATCCAGTGCAGCATGACAGGACCAAACACGTCGAGATCGATAGGTTCTTCATCAAGGAGAAGTTGGACCGTGGACTACTGGAGCTAGGTCATGTTCCAACCAAGGAGCAGGTAGCAGACAGTATGACCAAGGGACTTAGCTCTGCAGATATGATTAGAGGATGTGATAAGATGGACTTAGTGAATATCTTTCGCCCATCTTGAGGAGAAGTGTTGGTATATTAGAATATTCTTGGTATATTTGTTGGTATATTAGAATATTCTTGATATATTTATTGGGATGTTAGAATATTCTTAAGGGAGTTTTAATGGGATATTAATGTAAGATGAAGGGTTGTAAGGCTATAAATAGCCAAGAGATTATCAATAAAAAATACAACAATTACTCCAAAATATTCTACATAAACCATTCAAAAGGTCTAAGATTTGGAGCTGATATTCTAACGAACATGTAAGTGCCTTGAAGGACGCATGCACACTCAAGACTTCGAGTTTCTTCATGGATACGTCTTGCTGATTTATTGAACAGTTTATTACCTCAAGTTCTTCCAGGAAAGGGGAGGAAATGTTGAGACATCTCACTCCAATGCAACCGACAGGCTGGGCGACAATCTACGACCCAATAAATAAAAGGACATCAACATAAATGTATCTAGAATAGAACAAGGATGTACTATGGGCTACCCATAACTCAAAATAAATTAGTTAAGTTTATCAAACACTATAATTCTATTTCACAGGATCAAACCTCCAAGCCATGTCGTCCTTGAAAAAGCCATTCCAACTCCACTCCACTCCACTCCACTCCACTGCTGAGGCACTCCTCAACCCTGCCTCAACCCTCGAACCCCTCCTGTTGGTGTAGTAGATATCGGGGTGAGTAGCCCCTACGTCGCGAACCCATTTCGGTATCGGGATCGTAACATTGTCCCCTACGTTGCCGCCGCACTGGTGGAACGACATGACTGCCTGCAACTTCAGGTCCTCCTTCTTGATCATTTGGAACAAACTCCGGTAAGCACTCCAGTCGTACTTCTTCGGGCTGTCTCCTTTGATGATCGCCCACCACACGTCCACCTTCACTCCGTCAACGTATGCTGCCCTCAGTTGCTTGAGCTGTGCCCGGAGGGCTTCGGGGTTTTCGAACACATTGTCAGCATTGACCACCCCCAACTATAGGGAGAAAACAAACTAGTTTAGATCAAATAATAATAGTCATAGAAGTAATTCCATTTGGCTCTAGATGATAGATAGCTAGAGGGTGTTGAAGAATATACTCAACTGGAAGCATGACATATACTGGGACATAGTTGGCTGGATGCATTATGTTGATGAAGAGGAGAACTCCGATTCAAATGGAATTAGTCGCTTCGTTTGTTGCAATTTCTCCTATACTGCTAGGCTTGAGATCCTCAAAATGAGACATTGTTGCACGGTTGCACCACCATTAATCACCATCTCCTTCAAAAACATAACAAGAGCAATTGAGAATTCAATAATTCAGCAAATAGAAACTATCCGCAGATCTATTGTATTCGCAGATGTAATCAGCATACAAACTACCACTGGAATAATTAGCAGAACGGTAACAAATAAAAAGCATAAGGACAAGAAAAGCTGATAAATGTTTCCAAGGATGGAACAAGGTTTAAGAAAATCATCCTTCTAGGCTCTTTTAATTCTGCATAATAAATGGATCCTTTATTATTAGTTGTAGCAAACGAAATATGGACTGATGCTCTCTTTTAACTTTCTTCAAACTCAGTCTAGAAAACTGGACGAAATAAGAAGAGGTGAGACTTGAGAGTCATATGAGACCATAATAATTAAGCAAGTGCCACTTGTTTAAGGTTGTCTTATCAATCCCAATCGTATTGTACGAAAAGAGGGGAAACAAAGTAAAAGAAATTTTCTAAATCACTGAGGGTTTTCACTTTCCCAGATGCTAGCAATACCAAATATGCAGGGGGGAGTTGCATATTTCAGGAGGCCTCTTGTTGACCATATGATTGCACATGGTTAATTTACCACATGTTCTTCACAACATTGTTTAAGACGAAATTAAGGCACCGGTAGCACTTTTCAATCACCTTGTGCCTCATGTTTAAGAGGGGTGGCCCTCTCTTCCGTTCCTCTCTTTTTTTCTTTTTTTTTCTTTTTGGTTTAATAATGTCTTAGAAGAATTACGAAGGTAGCAGCAACTTCAACATTTTCAAGTATGATGGATAGAAGAATAGGGCAGATGGAAATGGTCATTCCTGCTCGCTAACATGTGACTCTGCTCATCTTGGAAGAGAAGGAAGAAGACAGAGGAGCAAAGTGGGAGTCAAAAGGGTCTTGCTGCTAGTAATAGTTCAAGTTGGGTGTCAAGTGCTTAAACCCCAAAAGTTAAGGAGGCTACCCTAAAAAAGAAACTCATCTATATGGTTAGAAATCTATGAAACTCGTTCTTTCAAAGTTCAAAAGTCATTCTTCCCGTGAGGTTGATAAATATGACAAGCCAGAGTTATCGGGACTATCTTACTTGTAATGGCCGACTTCTCATCAGTTGTACTACCAAGTCCCTAGAAGAAAACAGAAATCACTAGGCTAGCCTAGCTCAACATTCTCAAATGTTATCAGTTACTATCAAAATGGACGACATTTCTAGCAAAATGTTCCACAAGAAACTATCGTCGTTGAATCAATTCCTTCCTACGCATTAGCAAGCGGAACATCTTTAAGATTAGATAGGACCCGGCTGCAGCATTTAATCAAACAACAAACTTACACCATGCATGACAGAGACAGACAGATAGTATTACCTTGCTCTTGACAAATCCACCTCTATTTGGGAAATTTCTCTTCCATTTCTCTTCGGAAACGACATCATGCACAAAAAAGGAGTAGAAAATTGATTCTAACCCTTTCCTACATATTATTTTATAAACTTCCTGATACTTCCCGATACTCGATATTATGAAAACGTAAAATTAACCAACACTTAATCGGCAAGTTTTGGTCTTTCCAGTATAATTTGCTCAGCAAAACCTGAACTCCCTGGTCAGACTGTCCATGCACCAAAGAAGTAGAAAATTGAGGGATCTACCATTAGGATTTGATTCTAACCCTTTTGTACATATTATTTTATAAACTTTCCGATACTCGATATTATGAAAATGTAAAAATTAACCAACACTTAATCGGCAAGTTTTGGTCTTTCCACTATAATTTGCTCAGCAAAATCTGAACTCTCTGGTCAGACCGTTCATGCACAAAAGAAGTAGAAGATTGAGGAATCTACCATTAGGGTAGGGTTTGATTCTAACACTTTTTCTACATATAATTTATAAACTTTCCGATACTCGATATTATGAAAATGTAAAATTAACCAACACTTAATTGGCTAAGTTTTGGTCCTTTCTGAACTCACTGGTCAGACTGTTCATGCACAAAAGAAGCAGAAGATAGAGGGATCTACCATTAGAATAGGGCTTGATTCTAACCATTTTCTACATATATTTTATAAACTTCCCGACACTCTGATATTATGAAAATATAAAATTTAACCAACACTTAATCAGCAAGATTTGGTCTTTCCAGTATAATTTGCTCAGCGAAACCTGAACTCTCTGGTCAGACCGTTCGTGTTCGATCGAGGACGAGGAGGATCCCCACCGTACTGGTAGTGGTAGGAGGCCTCATTGGCGTCAGGGGCATAATTGATGCCGGAAGCAAAATAGTCGTAGCCTCCTGAGGAAACACCGGCATCGTAACTATACCTAGCCGGAGGAAACAACGGCTCCGTCGGCGGAGGAGGCGACGGTTTCCCCGTGAGGAGCTGCACCACCCTCATGAAGTCCTGAGGCCTCGCGTGTATGACCTTGGGCGCGTGCATGTGCACGATCACCGGGGAGAGGTAGCTGCCGACGGACGACGACGGCGTCGACGACGGCTTCCGAGTCTTGAATGATTCTTTGCACACCTTGAGGACGGAAGAAGGAGGAGTAGGAGGAGGTCGCTCATGTTTCCTTGAGGAATCCATTTTTATTGTAGTTGTGGGTTGTTGGTGAGACATATTTATAGGAGGAGGGTGGTAGAGCTGATATTTGAGAGAAGGACAAAGGAAGGAATGAAGAGAAATCCAGGAAGAAGAAAACACTGGGGAGCATTTGGAAGAATCGGACGCAACTCATCCAAATACTAATTAAAGTTTCATTGGCGTTGGATTGGGTAAAGTACAAATAAATCTTCCTTAGATTTCCACTTTATCTAATTTAAAGATCCCATGATTTATAAAACTCCTACTTCTTTATTTTTGTTCGGTTTATATCAATTTTAAATTTTTTTCGTTAACAGACGTTATTTTAGACGTAAAATAACTAATATATCCCTCCCTAATCTTAATCTTAATCTTAATCATAATCAAAATCATAATTATAATCCTCCTAACTAATCATAATCCTAACCCCCATCTCTCTCCGGTAGGCAACCATCCACCCTATCTCTCCGGCCGTCGGCAGGAGGAGGAGACCGACGGCGCGGGAAGAAGGGGGAGAAGGAGAAGGAGGCAGGGTAGGCGGGGAGGAGGAGGCGAGGTAGGCGGGGAGGAGAAACTGACGGAGGGGGAGGAGGGAGAGTGGCGGAGGACGAGGAGGAGGCGGGGTAGGCGGGGGAGAAGGAGGAGGGGAGGAGGAGGCGGGGTAGGCGGCGGAGAAGGAGGAGGGGAGGAGGAGGAGGTGAGGAGGAGGGAGGGAGGGGGAGGAGGAGGCGAAGGAGGAGGAGGCGGTGTATAGGTGAGGAGGAGGAGGGGGAGGTGTCACGTCCAGTCCCAAAATATCGAGGGACTAGACACGTGGCAATGGCCAGCAGCACACACCGATGGACAAACCCAATTTAATGGATCCATAGGGGTGTACTTAAGCTGTAATACAACAATCAGGGTCTACTAATCTCATCCACAGAATGAATACATCAATATCATCAAAAGGAAATTTAAACATCATCAAGTCACAAGTAAATAAATCGGGGAACAACCCGATAACAAGTCTGATACAATTGTCAAGATACAGGAATAAAGATAACAACATCAAATACTGAGTATGGATAGAGCATATACTCAGAAGATACCCTCGGAGATCAGTCATCTTCTGGATCTAGTACTGCTCCAGTGCCTGCTACTGTTCCTGCTTCTGCTCCTGCTAATGCTCTTGTCCCGTATACCTAGGGGTAGATCTCGTCTGCTAATCCTGGGGACATAATCCGGATCCAGGTCCTCAGGGGACATAGCAAGGTACAAAATAACTCATGCCAAAATAAATGCAGTACAACAATAAATAAAACAATAGGGTAAACTATATAACCAGCTAAGTAATATGCATGTGAGAGTTTTAATCATACTCGGGCTGAGACTACTATAGGATCTGTGTCGGAGAAACTCATAGCAGTATTCTCTCGAAGGGCCAGAACTTGTGCCAAAGCTCTGTATCAGAGACTAAGACACCTCCAGATGACAATATATATAATATAATCAGCCTTTTATATGGTAATACTCTCCCCACCCAATGTAATCACACGTCTCATGTACATGACACGCAAGATCATAACTAATGCAACAAGTCATAATAAGATCTAAGTATATGAATAAAGTATATGTCATGAAACATGTATCCTATACAGAATCACCATGAATATCTCAGGAAGATTCTGTCTCATGAATAGTGTCAGGTATCCTGGGTTAAGCATGTACAACAATTAAATAAGTCAAATAAATAAGTAACAAAACTGCAAGTTTTGGCAAGGTACACTTGCCTGGGGTTCTGACTCCAACTGTAGCTCTGGTAGCAGCAGAATTTGCAGGTACTCCTTCGGTTGCTGAAATAAACATCACCATCAGGTTCAAAAAATATCAAATAGCTAAAAACGCTTGTCCTTGAGTCCAATTTGGACACAGGGGCAAAATGACAGTTTCTGGTTAAAGCGGGATCCACATGTGGCCCGCTTCGCACCGAAAAATGTGTCAGAAGCAATATTCTCTAAATTTGTCAAACTTAGTGTCAACAAGTCCAGAACGATGATACGAACCCAACGGAACTTTCAGAACTGGATTCGGATGAGCCGATCACAAAATCGTCGGTCAAGTGGAGCCGCGGGGCCCACGACACGCGATTTTGTCAACATTCTCAGAATCGAACCAAACTTGGGTCACAGGACCAGCGTATTGCTACGAGTTTGATGGCATAAGTTTTGTTTCGATCCGGCGTGTGTACATAAAGTTACAACATATTTTGGAACAGGGCCGATACGGGGCGTTGTCGACGGATACGCGTTGATTCCGGTGTGCACGCACATCCAAATCAACTTCTGCGAAATCTCGCACGTCCATATCAACGGCGCGCACCTTTCGGTGAAGACCACACGTGACCAAGTGTAAACCCCCTGATTTTCAAGAATTTTTAATTTGAATTTTTCATAATTTTCTGTAATTTTTCTGGGATTTTTATAAATTAAAACTAATATATTTTGAATTTAAATAATTTTTAAATGATGTTAAATAATATTAAAATATTATGAAAATAATATTTTCTTGTGTAAAATGAAAAACTAGACATAGGATAATTTTTGGGGAATTTATTGGACCCGGAAGCATTTTTAAAGCCCTAAAAACTAATTATTTAATTAAACCAAAATAAACCCGGTTTATTTCAAATAAACCAACCCAAACCGAACCGGTTTCAATTGAACCAAACCCAACCCAACTCAACCTTAGCGGGTCGGATCCGGGTCAAACCTGCCTACCCGAAACCCAATCCGACCTGCACTCATTTCTTATTGGATCGGGCCGGATCCACCGACCGACCCGACCCGTCACCGACCCAACCCGACCCGGCCGAAACCCTTTCTCTCCCAAACCCGACGCCGTTTCAGCCTCCGCCGTCGCGTAACGGCCGCCGCTCCGGCTTCCCCCGCAGCGCCGCCGTTGTGGTGCCCCGTTCCCCCTATTCGGGGAGCGCGGCTAAGAAATACAAAACGGTATCGTTCGATCGGGATAGATTGAAACAAGAGCCCATCCTCTTTATGGATTTGCTTCTTCGGAATCGATTCCCATATTCAGTGGACCATGCCCCCGGGATCGACTTAGCGACAGAGTCAGGAGGGACCTCTCCGCTGCATCTTTTGTTGCCTAGTTTTCGCTGTCGCTTGTTGCTTTCGTGCTTTGAGTTAGTTTTCGAATTTGCTTGAGATTTCTTGAACAATTTTGATGGATTTCATTATTTTCGTTCTTCGAACTGAACTTCAATTCCGATAATGAAAAGAGTTGAAGAAGTATTGATCAGCTGTTCGTGGCATTACAGGTAATCCAGCAGTAGGCGCCGCTCGAACGGACTCCTAAGGCACTTCTTTCCTTCTTCCTTCCAACTACTAAGTGAGTGGCTACCATCCCGATTAGCTAGCCCTTCTTGCTAGTCTTCACATCTGGATCTTGTATTCGTGCTTGCCCCGATCAAACGATACCAAGTAATAACTAAAAGACTTCAAGATAATAAGGGAATAGACTTGGTAAAGTTATGCTTGTCAAATGAAACTTGTGAACGGTTACTTACTTACATGCTTTCTCGTTTGGAATGTTCATCATATGCATAAATATAAGTTAGAATATAGATTTCTTCTTAAAACTGTGCTATGTATAGAACTCATCTTCAATGCAATAACTCAACAGGAAGACTATGCAAAAGTAGATCTTGCCCTGTTATTATCCTGTGCCTGATATTGCCCTGTATTGCCTTAAATGCTAACTTAGTGTACTGCGTTGATCACGGACAACTTGTGCACAAGGTCTTAGTTCCTGCGGACGGTCGCTGGGGCACTGGCACCGATCCGATCCGGACGGAACTCACGATAGTCACCTGCTTCGGATGGAGTGGCTTGTGGCGCCTCCTGTCCTCTGCGCCGCACGTTATTCTGTCCCGAGACTAGCCCGTCCATTATGGCAACGTGCCAGTGATCCTCTTGTATATTTAAACCTGTTACAACTAACTTGTGTCTTCTTGGCAGGAAAGGCAGAGTAAGTATTATACAGGTGGTTCAGACGGGCAGGTAAATGTCACCGAACGGTGGCGGGTTATTTTAATGATTTCTATATCTATTTCTTGCTGTAAAATGAACTAAGGCAAGATAGAAACCCACAATAAATATGCATGCTACATTAAAACAACGTGTTGATTGGTATAGTTGGGTTAGCTTGCCTTCACCAGTACATTTCGATGTACTGACCCTCGTTGAAACAGGTTTCTCGCGCTAAGGAGAGCCGAGCGAGGAGCAGGAGACAAACCCCCAATCCAGTCCAACTGTAGGCACGCCTTGACCGTGCCACCTTTTGAAGAAGAAGCATTTTGAAGAAGAAGCTAGCCACCGAGCAAATATGCAGCTCCGTGGCAAAGCCGTCGTTCCGACACAAGGTCTTATATTTTGAGTTTAGTAAGGGATGTAATGTACAGGACTGCTATCTCATTTTGAGTCAACACTTTTGTAAGCCCATAGAGGCAATCCTTATGACTCAGTTCAAGGAGTTTGTAACAGATGTTCATATTATTAATGAAGAGAACTTTTCCATGCTTCAATTTGTGTTTCAATTTATCTGCGTACTCTGAATATGTGCTCGCTATGCAGAAACAAATACTTAGCCTTGTGCGGTGTGCAACCTAGGCCCGCACGGCGGTCACGCCCGGGGGACGACTATCGATTCCACGGAATCGGGGGCGTGACAAGTTGGTATCATAGCACAGCTTCAAAGTTCCTTTGACTCTTGAACTGGAAAAGTTCCTTTAACGATAAATCCCTGTGCGAACTCCTGAACTCGTTAAGGCCAAAATGAGATACGTTCATGCAGTAGGTCCATAATACATTATGATCCTGATGTAATTTACCTTTTTTTCAAGGAATGGCACAAGCGCAGTCCGCAGCGCTAGCACCAAGTGAGACGCAAGCCCAAGAGAGCAGTTCCGAAACTTCAGGAAGCTCTCGGAGCCAACGGGGCATGTCTCGATCGGATTCACTTCAGCAGGTGATGCAAATGTTAGAAGCACAACGATAGAGGGATGATGCCCGCCAAGCGAAGTTTGAGAGCAATCTTGAGGCCCGACTCTCAGTCCAACAAAAGCAGGTAGATACCCTGCAGCAGCTTGTTCAGACTATGGCCTCCAACCAGTCCGCAGCGACAGCAGCGACTCCGGTGGAATAACCAATCCTTGAAGTAGAGACACCGCTAATGCCAAGGACGAGGGAAGTGACTGCCTTCACCTTTGGTAACTTCAAGAAGGTCTGCAACACGCCATTTAATGGGACTGAGGATCCGATCGTGGCCCTAGATTGGCTCGCCGATCTTGAAGATCATTTTTCTCTCCTAGAAGTACCGGAAGACAAGCGCGTCACCTGTGCCCAACTACTGCTTCGCCTCAATGCGCACGACTGGTGGGACGTGCATCGACGATCTCTTCAACTTGGCCATGGAGAGGAGGCGATCGCGTGGACGACTTTTTGTGCCGCGTTTGAGGAGGAGTTTATTCCCCCGCCTGTATGCCGTCAGCGAGAAAACGAGTTTGTACAACTACGGCAGGGCAGCATGACGGTTAAGCAATACTCTGCAGAATTCAACAAACTGGCCAAATTTGCTAGTGCATATCTACCGGATGCAGCGAGTCGTGCCAGACGATTCGAGGGAGGGCTACGTCCTGGCATCCACGGGCACGTAGTCGTTCCACAGTATCAGACGATGAGGGAAGTATTAAACCATGTCCTTTCTCTCGAATCGCAGTATCCTCACGTTGCCGCTGGCGCTGTGCAAACCCCCAATCACAAACGCCAAGGCAACGAAAGAGGAAACAACGCTGCAAAGCGTCAAAATAACGACGGTCGACAACGAGAAAATCAGGGGCAGCGTTGTACTTTCTGCAACAGGAGAGGGCACACCGAGAACGTCTGTCGCAAACGGCTCGGCACCTGCCTCAGATGCGGCGATCCTGGCCACCAGATTAGCAGCTGTCCGCTCCTTCCACCTCAATAACCAAATCAGACTGCGGCAAACCATGCCAACCGAGCTGCGCCTCAGCAAGGGTGTAATCAAGCTCAAGGCCGAGTCTATACCATGACACGGGAAGAAGCTCTAGCTTCGGATACCGTCGTATCAGGTACTTTACTTTTCAATAATATACCTGCTCGTGTTCTATTTGATTCTGGTGCAACCCATAGCTTTATTTCCACAAATTTTGCCGTGGAGAACAATGTAAAAATGACTCCGTTGTATTTAGATTTAAGTGTTAGCACCCCATCTGGTACGAAAATACCTGTCTGTTCAGCATGCCTAGGCGGTTATATCTGTATTGGGGAGAGAAAGCTGTCACTTGATATTTTAGTTCTTGATGTGCGGGACTACGATATCATTTTGGGAATGGATTGGCTCGGCGCATGCACGGCAACTATCGAGTGTGCAGAAAAATGAGTCATTTTCCGTCTGCCCGGAGAAGCCGAGTTATGTTACACTAGTAGTCCAGCGACAGATGCGACCAGGGCCTGCATGGTGATTTCAGCAAAATCTGCTCGGCGAATGCTCCACTCAGGCTGCGAGAAATTTTTAGCGTCGGTTTGGGACACACGGCCGGGCTACGCAAACGTCGAGTCTACTTCCGTTGAGGCGGAGTTCCCCGATGTGTTTCCGAGCGAACTACCCGACATATTTTCCGACCGAGAGATTGAATTCACCATAGATACATTTCCAAACACACAGCCCATCTCTAAGCCTCCGTACAGAATGGCTCCTACAGAACTGAGGGAATTAAAATGTCAACTTCAAGAATTACTTGATCGTGGATTCATTCGTCCGAGCGTGTCTCCTTGGGGCGCGCCTGTGCTCTTCGTGAAGAAGAAAGACGAAACTCTACGCCTCTGCATCGACTACAGGGAATTGAACAAGGTCACAATCAGAAACAAATATCCTATGCCACGGATTGATGACTTGTTCGATCAGCTACAAGGGGCAACCATGTTTTCTAAGATCGATCTTCGCTCAGGTTACCACCAGCTGAAGATTAAGCGAGAAGACGTGCCTAAGACTGCTTTCCGAACCCGCTACGGGCATTACGAGTTTTCAGTGATGCCGTTTGGACTGATGAATGCGCCTGCTGCATTCATGGATTTGATGAACCGTGTATTTAGGCCCTTCATCAATAAATTCGTGGTAGTTTTTATCGATGACATCTTAGTGTACTCGAAGACTAGGGATGAGCACGCAGGACACCTGCGGATGGTGCTGCAAACCCTTCGAGACCACAAGTTGTATGCCAAATTAAGCAAATCTGAATTTTGGCTAGACAATATCTCCTTTTTGGGGCATATCATCTCTTCGGAAGGCATTTCAGTTGATCCGAAGAAAGTAGAAGCAATTACGCAGTGGAAACGTCCAGAGTCAGCTAGCGATATCCGAAGTTTTCTTGGACTGGCAGGGTACTACCGCAGATTTATACAAAATTTTGCTAGAATTGCTTCGCCCTTAACTCAGCTCACACGGAAGGGTGCGAAGTTTACTTGGACGGACGACTGTGAAGCTTCGTTTACGGAGTTAAAATAGCGCCTCGTCTCTGTCCTAATTCTCACTCTGCCGAACAGACCAGATGATTTTAAAATATATAGTGATGCCTCAGGAAAGGGTCTGGGATGTGTCCTGATGCAACGGGATAAAGTGATAGCCTATGCGTCTAAACAGCTAAAGCCTCACGAGCAGAACTACCCAACGCATGATCTCGAACTTGCCGCGGTAGTGTTTGCATTGAAGCTGTGGCGTCACTATCTTTATGGTGTACCGTGTGAAATTTATACGGACCATAAAAGCTTGAAATACTTGTACACTCAAAAGGATTTGAATCTTCGGCAGCGGCGATGGCTTGAACTCCTGAGCGACTTCGATATCATGATCAGATACATGCCTGGCAAGGGAAACGTAGTAGCTGACGCACTGAATCGAGTGTTCGTAGGGAGCTAGCCTATCAATGATATGCTGTGCCGGGATCTCGGATCATTGGGCATTACTCTAAAGATCAGATACAAGAAGTCGGGGCAACTGGCACAACTGCGCCTCGAACCTGATTTGCTACAAAAAGTCAAGGCCGCTCAGAAGGACGATCCATTCCTGCAAAAGATTCATGCCCTTATCTCAGCAGGAAAGGCGTCCGACTTTGCGGTAGGCACGGACGGGATGCTTCGAGTGAAGGGAAGACTGTACGTTCCGAACGACGCGACCCTCAGAAAGGAGATACTCACGGAGGCCCATTATGCTAGTTATACTTCCCATCCGGGTAGCACAAAGATGTATCGAGATCTTCGCACGACGTTTTGGTGGCACGGCTTGAAACGAGATATGGCACAATTCGTGTCACATTGCATGGCTTGTCAGAGGGTAAAGACCGAACACCAGAAACCAGGCGGAGAGCTTCAGAATCTTGCTATTCCGGAGTGGAAATGGGATCATATAACGATGGATTTTATTGTTGGTTTGGCAAGGACGCAACGGGGACATGATACAGTCTGGGTTATCGTCGATCGACTCACCAAGTCAGCTCACTTTCTGCCTATCAAATCTACTTGGAGTGCCGACCGCCTGGCTCAGATATACCTCAACAAAATCGTTCGGCTCCACGGCGTGCCCGTAACCATAGTCTCCGATCGAGATGGTCGATTCATATCACGTTTCTGGGGAAGCCTGCAGTCAGCAATGGGGACGAAGTTGAAGTTTAGCTCCGCCTACCATCCACAGACCGATGGCCAAACAGAACACGTCAACCAGATCCTCGAAGATATGCTACGACTCTGCGCCTTGGACTTGAAGACTAGTTGGGACCTTCATCTACCTTTAGCCAAATTTGCTTACAATAATAGTTATCAATCAAGCATTCAAATGGCGTCGTATGAGGTGTTATATGGGCAGAACTGTCGATCTCCGATCTGCTGGGACGAAGTTGGTGAACGGCAGATACTTGGCCCCGAGCTCGTGGAGCAGACTGTCCAGAAAGTTCGATTGATTCAGGAAAGATTAAAAGTAGCTCAAAGTCGTCAGAAAAGCTATGCGGATATACATCGAAGACCACTAGAGTTCCTAGTAGGCGACCGGGTATTCCTGTCTCGCCCATGTAAGGAGTCAGCAGGTTAGGAGCGAAGGGAAAGCTAAGTCAACGATTTGTCGGCCCGTTCAAAATACTAAAGCGGGTTGCCTCAGTTGCTTATCAGATTGCCCTACCACCATCCCTATTCGACGTACATGATATATTCCATGTTTCTCAACTTAGGAAATATGTGTACGATCCAAGCCACATGGTAGACCTGGAACAACTGAACCTTCAGCCCGACTTGACATATGTTGAACAACCTGTACAAATTTTGGATAGAAAAGAAAAGCTGCTTCGGACCCGTTCGGTTCCTCTAGTGCGCGTGCTTTGGCGGAATCACTCTGTCGAAGAATCTACATGGGAGCTTGAGTCAGAGATGAGGGAAAGGTTTCCCTCATTATTCCTAGTGGTAGGTTCTATTCTTTAAGTTTTGGGACGAAACTTCCAATTAGTTGGGTAGGATGTGGTGCCCCATTCCCCCTATTCGGGGAGCGCGGCTAAGAAATACAAGACGGTATCGTTCGATCGGGATAGATTAAAACAAGAGCCCATCCTCTTTATGGATTTGCTTCTTCGGAATCGATTCCCATATTCAGTGGACCGTGCCCCCGGGATCGACTTAGCGGCAGAGTCAGGAGGGACCTCTCCGCTGCATCTTTTGTTGCCTAGTTTTCGCTGTCGCTTGTTGCTTTCGTGCTTTGAGTTGGTTTTCGGATTTGCTTGAGATTTCTTGAACGACTTCGATGGATTTTATTGTTTTCGTTCTTTGAACTGAACTTCAATTCCGATAATGGAAAGAGTGGAAGAAGTATTGATCAGCTGTTCGTGGCAATGCAGGTGATCCAGCAGTAGGCGCCGCTCGAACGGACTCCTAAGGCACTTCTTTCCTTCTTCCTTCCAACTACTAAGTGAGTGGCTACCATCCCGATTAGCTAGCCCTTCTTGCTAGTCTTCATATCTGGATCTTGTATTCGTGCTTGCCCCGATCAAACGATACCAAGTAATAACTAAAAGACTTCAAGATAATAAGAGAATAGACTTGGGTAAAGTTATGCTTGTCAAATGAAACTTGTGGACGGTTACTTACTTACATGTTTGCTCGTTTGGAATGTTCATCACATGCATAAATATAAGTTAGAATGTAGATTTCTTCTTAAAACTGTGCTATGTATAGAACTCATCTTCAATGCAATAACTCAACAGGAAGACTATGCAAAAGTAGATCTTGCCCTGTTATTGCCCTGTGCCTGATATTGCACTGTATTGCCTCAAATGCTAACTTAGTGTACTGCGTTGATCACGGGCAACTTGTGCACAAGGTCTTAGTTCCTGCGGACGGTCGCTGGGGCACTGGCACCGATCCGATCCGGACGGAACTCACGATAGTCGCCTGCTTCGGATGGAGTGGCTTGTGGCGCCTCCTGTCCTCTGCGCCGCACGTTATTCCGTCCCGAGACTAGCCCGTCCATTATGGCAACGTGCCAGTGATCCTCTTGTATATTTAAACCTGTTGCAACTAACTTGTGTCTTCTTGGCAGGGAAGGCAGAGTAAGTATTGTACAGGTGGTTCAGACGGGCAGGTAAATGTCACCGAACGGTGGTGGGTTATTTCAATGATTTCTATATCTATTTCTTGCTGTAAAATGAACTAAGGCAAGATAGAAACCCACAATAAATATGCATGCTTCATTAAAACAACGTTTTGATTGGTATAGTTGGGTTAGCTTGCCTTCACCAGTACGTTTCGATGTACTGACCCTCGTTGAAACAGGTTCCCCGCGCTAAGGAGAGCCGAGCGAGGAGCAGGAGACAAACCCCCAATCCAGTCCAGCTGTAGGCACGCCTTGATCGTGCCACCTTTTGAAGAAGAAGCATTTTGAAGAAGAAGCTAGCCACCGAGCAAATATACAGCTCCGTAGCAAAGCCGTCGTTCCGACACAAGGTCTTATATTTTGAGTTTGGTAAGGGATGTAATGTACAGGACTGCTATCTCATTTTGAGTCAACACTTTTGTAAGCCCATAGAGGCAATCCTTATGACTCAGTTCAAGGAGTTTGTAACAGATGTTCATATTATTAATAAAGAGAACTTTTCCATGCTTCAATTTATGTTTCAATTTATCTGCGTACTCTGAATATGTGCTCGCTATGCAGAAACAAATACTTAGCCTTGTGCGGTGCGCAATCTAGGCCCGCACGGCGGTCACGCCCAGGGGACGACTATCGATTCCACGAAATCGGGGGCGTGACAGCTTCCCTCCCTCTTCCTCTCCCGTAACCGCCTTCCCCCTCCCCTTTAAAAACCCTAGCCGCCCTCTCCCTCCTCCTTGATCCGCCCTAATCCCCACGTCGTCGAACCCCCATCCTCTGCCGACCAGTCCCCGTAGCCCTCGACAGAACTCCCCTCTTCCCTCGTCGTGCCCGCCGCCTTCCTCCACGAGCAGACCCGACCTCGACAAACCCTCGAGAAGCAGCTCCTCTCACCGCCCGGACACCCGCAGCACCCGACCCGCCGCCGCCTCCACCAGTGAGCCCCGGCTGCCCGCAATCAACTCCCTCGGGCGAGGCCCATCCCCGGCCAGTGCAGCCTCCGACGAGCTCCGGCTAGCAGCATCGGAACCCTAGCCCTAACCCTAGGTTGAACAGTACCCGGACACGACTCAGCTCGTGTCGAGACGACACGCGAACACAAGAAATTCAGATTTCATGGATCCCTGTTCAGGTAACCCATTCTCTCTCCTTGTTGCTCTGTTTTCTGTCCCGTCTGTTGTAACGCGAACCCTGCGTGACCCTCTCGATGCCCGTGCAACCCTGCCAGGTGTACGTGTTCTTGAGTATTTGCAGGAGCGCAGATTTGGATGGTTGTATATGCTTCGTGGATGTCTTCTCTTCGAGCCGTGATCGATAGCTGGTATACTTATATTGGGCTTGATTGTGTTGTACTCATATTGTATTTACTTTTCTATTTGAGTTGGTAGTGGATTTGTTTCCATCCAACTATCATCCTTAGATATTTCTTATTGAGATCTAGTTTCATAGACATTGGTTATTTTATTCATATTTGATTTTCGTGGATGAGATCTAGATTATATCCTGTGACTTTTGACATATGTTTATACCACTTGTGGATTTGATATTCATATTACAGCGTACGTGTGGATTTGGTTTCCATATATTGGAGTTGCCATATACATGCGGCTGGCATGCTTACATGTCCTAGTCCTACGTATTTTTGGGACTGGGGCGTGACATGTTTTTGTGGTGGCCCATGCAGGTCGAGAGCATATTGTCTCGGTTACGTTACTGTACCGAACAAGCCTGCACATAGGACTAGAGTATAGGATCTCATCCACAATTGACTATGATTCACCTTCCTCCTCTATGATCTATTCGAACAATTGTATCCTGCTTGATTCCTGTACTTCCCTAATAAGTTCCTTGAGTATATATGGCCTTCTGCTAGAATATAGGAACCCCTGTTAATAGGATGATAATTAGAGTAGCACACCTATTAAGAATACAACGAGAATATAGACACACCACTAAGTTTAGAATATCTAGTGAACCCTAGAATTCCTTATCTTTAGAATTGGTTTACCATTACCCCCTGATGTATTATGAAGACTTGAGAGTAGTATAGACACTACTAGAGTTAGTTAGAAGTTTTACCATAATGTTTGACTCTAGTATTGAGGAACCAATGGAGAACCAATATTGAACATTAGGACTGAACCTAACCCTCATAATTGGATAGTATTAGAGAACTATAAAACTTATGTCATTGCCTTGTTACTGGTAGACAGCACCCTAGGAAGCCTAGAGGAATGTAATCAACCCTTTCCCTTGATCATACCCCGAATATGGCAACTAACATGCCACCCCCTTAGAGAACCATGATGCTATCTAGAGCCCTCTATTTTTGATTTCATAACTTGTCCTCCTGCAACCTTAGCGTTCGCTAATTGTGTGACGACTAAATTATGATTCTTCTTTCTTCATCATTTAACTCGTGCCACATAACTCGTATGATTGAAGGCCAAGTAATCTTATTCTATGTTAGGACATGTAGTTTGCTAGGGTATAGCTTGGTAATTTGAACTTTGAATTTTGTGCGTGATAGTTAGGATTTGATAGTTTGTGTAGTTCCCCTAGGTTGTGACCTAATGATTACCTCTTAGCTTTAAATCACGAAATCTATACCCATAGCTCGATACGAGTTAAATTCTTTTCCCCTTAACGGCTAGTAACTCTTCTATCCCTACGATTGACACCTGTTCTATGAGCACTTGACCCTTACCTATATAATGCAATAGGAGACCCTAATAAGAGTTTTTGTTCTATGTACATGTGCAAGATTATTTTTGTAGGTATCCTTAAGGCAATACAATAGTAGTTAAATTATTTTAAGTTGGATAGTATACCTCACCACCTAGTATCACGTAGCCCTTGTGATCCATTGATGAAGTGTAACTGAATGACATTAATTGTATGCTAGCAAGGACGACAGTGTTTATTCAGACGATAGAATTTAGAGGTCCATGTCCCTATTTGGTCGACTAGCGACTTAGACAAGGAATTAGTATGACAACTGTAGAGATTGTGTAGTCTTTCATTATTATTGCTTATTTTTCTTTTGTTTTTGTGAATTTGAATTATTATGAACCTTCTTTCATCATAATCTAGCGTGTTCATATTTGCTGTACTACCTTGACTTATGCTGCTATTATAGCCTAGTTTTTGCAAGCTTATTCTTTATCGAGCTTGTTCATGACATACGTATTATTGGGGGCCCACAATAATACATTTCAGAATCAGTGTATTAGGGTCTAGCTAACCTTAGTGCACTTGGTTCGCCCTTCGCATAACTACTTTACGTGGATTGAGATATATAGTAATTAGTAGACGAATATACTTGCCCTAGACATGTCTAAGCGTATCGTATCGGCTACATAACGGTACTAATACGAGCATGCGAATACGGATTTACCAAATAGGATTTCAGTCCACAACCGCCTTGACAATTCCCATTGGATTCCTTGAAACGCCTTGATCCCTATACTTGCATTCTATTACTTCTCCCTTGAACTCTTATTTATTTATCTACGTCTTCACTTATTTCGGAAAGACGAAACCTCGTGCTTGGTATAAGTTGATACACATAGAGTATTAGATATGCCCCATAGGCCGATCACATACTTGAGGATTATTCTTTTGTAATTAAGGGCATATCATATATGATATAATTGGTGTTAAAGTTTTGAGGATTGAATGACATGAGTAAATAAATTAAGGAATATTTTTTCTTAAGGTATATAGCCTTCTGTGATAGATGGGTAAATTCTAAGTTGGGTAGCAGTGCATTGGCAACTCGAGAGGAATTTCTTTTAGATTGTGATCAAGTAAGATTAGATTGGGAGATTCAAGTCATTTTAATTTTGAGAAATTTTAAAAGAAGGATTAAGATAATGAGGATTTAACGAATTTTAAAATCTTGATATTGCGGACCATATATTTATACTTTGAGCACATGATTTAAATTTTGAATATTGAAGGATGAATCATCGATTTAAATTTTGAGGATAAATATAGAATTTTAGACTTGAACAATTGGTTAATTAAATTTAAATTTTACAATTTGATGATTTGAATTAAAAGTTCAATTTTGATTGTTGGGTCACCTATTTGAAATATTGAGGATGTAAATTGAGTTTAAATATTTGAATAGTACAAAATTCTTAAGTTAAGAATAGGAATAAGATTTGATTAGAATTGTTTATTGTTTAAAGTCTAGAGGAGATTATGATAGTTGGAAATTATGATATAAATTTTGATGTGGGATGTCATATAGACTTGAGTCAGATTTGGATGTTGATTATTTAAAAATCGAGAAGAGATTACGACAGGTTGAATTTTGATTTAAACAGTGGTTATATTAATTTTGAAGTGATCGCGATAGATTCGAATAGATTTTATTATTTAAATTTTTGGAAGAGATTGTGATTGACATACCTTATGTACGAATGTGAAGGATTTAACAAATTATGTCTTATTTTAATTTCGAGGACGAAATTGTTTTAAGTTGGGTAGATTGTAAACTCTCTCACCCAAAATAGGTATTTGTGTATATTTTATATTATTATATTTGTTATAGATATTGAATTTATTTAGAGTATTCTCTTAGTTAATTAGAAAATATTTTTTTTTAGTATATTTACTTATATAAATATTCATTTAGAATTATTTTAGGTTATTTTAGATTTTTGGAGATTTTTCTAGAATTTTTGGTAATTAAAACTTAGAAAACATAAATTTCTAGGACTTCTATGATTTACTATACGACCATACTTGCATGTCGTTCCTACCAAATATTTAATTTAGTTTAAAATATTTAATTATATTTTTTTTGTAATTTATTTAGAATTTTAAGAAATTTATTTAGATTTTAAAATTATTTAGGATTTATTTGGATATATATAGTCTTAATATTAGATAGATGCTAATTTAGTGTTAATAGATATTAATAAGATTTTATAAATTATTTGTATTATCTTTAATTATATTTAAGATTATAAAATATTGAAATAAATTCAAACTCTATTTTAAATTAATTCAAATCCTGAACATACTAGGAAATCAACTTCATGCATATTCTATCCTTATTTAAATTCATCATAATCCTATTCAAATTAACCAATCATAGTCGTATTTAATTAAGTAGTGTCCACCATTATAAATATCTCATCCTTCATATTTTTCTTCCACAAATTCCTCTCTTTTTCGTCCAAAAAAATAGTCAAAATTCGTCATAAATTCAGCCTCATTTTCTACTAGTTATGACGAATTAAAAAGACGATATCTCCTAGCTCCGGACTCCAAACGCGCTCTAGTTTTTTTTATTAGAACGATAATGAGGTTAGATTTCTGATTATATAAATTGTTTTTCTAAATTATTATTATTAAATTCTGGAAAATTCGTAGAGCACAGCATGTCCGAAAATAGACGTGTTTCGATATTTTCGCGATTCCGGGGGAACCAGGAATCAGAATCACGAACCGATTAAAGTTTCGGAAAGATAATGTCGAGATCATCGACATATATTTTTCCCAGAAATTATTTCGAAGTATTTACATACTGTTAATTCTGTAGAACTTCTAGGTTAGAATTTAACCATCGGTGCACAATACAAAATTTGTATGTGCCATAATTCCCAGACGAATTTGAATTCGGACGAGCCATAAATTCCAGTATATTTTTGATGCTAAAATCTACAGGAAATCATGCATAAAAATCGAGTTTGTATCGGTTGACTTTTCGGTCAACAGATCGCCTCGATTTGCGTGCCATGAGTCTCGAGTTGATAAAATTCAGTTTCTTTGGACAAAATTTAGGAATTAACACAAAAATCAGAATAATAAGATTAAAATAGGATTTTAGAGTAATTATTCCAGAATTAAATAAATTAAAATAAATTATCTTTTGACGTGATAAATTTGTAATACATAGGCTATTTGGACTGTGACTTGGACTCTGATTCATACCAGCAGCAGGACCCCAGGCAAGTATACCTTGCCATTGTACTGTTATTTATATTCCATATGTTGCATGCATCTTTATTTTCTGTCTTTAGTTCATCTATTTTAACTGTTATATAAAATGCGCGCGACGGTGTCGTCGCGATATATTTTTATTTATGTATTTGCATTGACCTGTTTATGAGACTACCCCATTATCATGTAGCATCATTAGGTTCATTGGCCGTGACACAATTGTTACACGAGTTGTGAGTCTCATGTAGATCACGGACTTGCGTGCAGGTTGGCCTCCTGTACGTGTGGGCCGTGCGTTAGGAATAACTGCTGTTAGAAACTTTGCATGCTAGTAGACTTGGCAGTTATTAGAGGTATTATCGTGTCATGGATGTGACATGCTTAGAGCATGGGGTGGGAAGAACAACAAGTAAGACGTGTGGGCTCCGTTGCACTTTCCTTGTGTAACCTGTACGCTCCACCGGAGATGCGCGGTCATGATGACCACTATATATTATATTATTATCAGGCGGGCCTCCGGTGTTCGAAAGACGCCGTGCCTTTGTAGGCCCCTGGATCTCCAAGAGAACTATGCCAATCCTATTTTAGCCAGATAGCCCACACGTTGGGAAAGTTGTTCTTAAACTGCATTCACTTTAGCCGGTTAGACGACCCATTGGATATTTATTTCAGTACTTTATTGGCATGTGTTTAAGTATCTTGTTATGTCCCTCTGAGGACCTGGTCCCCTGCCAGGTGTACGTGTTCTTGAGTATTTGCAGGAGCGCAGATTTGGATGGTTGTATATGCTTCGTGGATGTCTTCTCTTCGAGCCGTGATCGATAGCTGGTATACTTATATTGGGCTTGATTGTGTTGTACTCATATTGTATTTACTTTTCCATTTGAGTTGGTAGTGGATTTGTTTCCATCCAACTATCATCCTTAGATATTTCTTATTGAGATCTAGTTTCATAGACATTGGTTATTTTATTCATATTTGATTTTCGTGGATGAGATCTAGATTATATCCTGTGACTTGTGACATATGTTTATACCACTTGTGGATTTGATATTCATATTACAGCGTACGTGTGGATTTGGTTTCCATATATTGGAGTTGCCATATCCATGCGACTGGCATGCTTACATGTCCTAGTCCTACGTATTTTTGGGACTGGGGCGTGACATTAATATATGACTTATTGCATTAGTTTGATCTTACGTGACATGGACATGAGACATTATGAAACTGTGACGTAAGATTACATTGGGTGGGGAGAGATTTACCATACAAAAGGCTGAATATATATATATAATACTTAATGGATGTTCCTTAGACTCTGACACAGAGCTTTGGTACTGTACTGGCCCTTCGAGAAAATACTGCTATGGGTTTCTCCGACACCGATCCTGTAGTAGTCTCAGCCTGAGTATGACTAAAACTCTCACTTGCATATCACTTAGCTGATTATATATTTACCCTATTTGTTTTATTTATTGCTGCACTGCATTTAATTTTGGCATGAGTTATTTTGTACCTTGCTATGTCCCATGAGGACCTGGATCTGGATTATGTCCCCAGGATTAGCAGAGGATATCTATCCTGAGGTGTACGGAACATGAGCACTTCTCGGAACAGTACCAGACCCTGAGGATGAGGTGATCGCTGAGGACTTTTCCTGAACATCTGCTTCCCTATGCTCAGTTTTTATGGAAATTAAACTCTTTTATTTTAAATGAACAGTTGTAACAGACTTAATATCGGGTTGTTCCCCGATTTTATTTACTTGTGACTGGATGTTGTTTATTTCTTTTTGCTGATATTGTTATATTTATTCTGTGGATGAGATTAGTAAACCCTGACCATTGTATTACAGCTTAAGTATGCCCCGATGGATCCATTAAATTGGGTTTGTCCATCGGTGTGTGCTGCTGGCCATTGCCACGTGGCTAGTCCCTTGATATTTTGGTACTGGGGCGTGACACCAAGTCGTCCCATTTGACGGGGCGCACTCAGTTCCGGGAGAAAACGGGGTGTTGTTCTTTCTGTTTTTGGATCGCAGTTCGCGATCACCACAGGACGCGACACACCGAGCGGGTTGTATGGGCATCGAGAGGGTTACGCAGCCTACGCGTCACAACAGACGGAACAAAAAACGGGACAGCAAGGAGAGAGAAAGGGTTACCTGAACAGGGCTACACAAAATTTAAATTTTTGTGTCTGCGAGGCGACACGATACAACACTGAGTCTGGGTTAGGGCTAGGGTTTCATCGACTCGTCGGAGATGAGGGAGGCGGAGGCGGCTCGACTAAGGCGCTGTCGGAGGCGGCGGAGCTCAAGCGAGCTGCGGCGGCGAGGTCATCGGCTAATCGACGCGGCCGGGGTCGGGGAAACTCGGTCGGAGCTGCTGCTGCGGGTCGACGAGGTCGGGGCATAGGATATAGAGGCGCTGCTGTGGAGGACGGCGAGGTCGTGGCTCTGCGGGGAGAGCAGTGGCTGGGTCGAGGCGGCCGGGCGTAGGAGAAGACGACGGAGCGGGGCGGAGCTAGGGCAGTGGCAGCGGGGCTCGGGTCGACGGGTCGAGGGGGTTTTATAGGGAGAGGGAGGGAGGCGGATGGCCGGAGGTTGAGGAAGGTGAAGGGGAAACGACGGAGGGCGTTGGGCGGAGGTGAAACGTCGGGTCGCCGGCGGCCACGGCGGCGGAAACGGCCGCCGGGGAGGGGAGGAGTCGGGAAAAAGAACGGTTTGGGGGTTAGGGTTTTCCGCGGGTTAACGGGTCAGGGTTGGGTTCAATTCGGATCTGACCCGACCCGTTAAGAGTTAGGTTCGATTCGTTTTAGCACGGTTCGGGTTGGTTTGGTTCAACTGAACCGGGTTTAATTCTAGGGTTAAATCGGTTTATTATAAACTTAGTTTTTAGGTCTTTAAAAATATTTTCGGGGTCCAATAAATTCCCGGAAAATTACCCTATGTCTAATTTTTTATTTTACACCTAAAAATATTATTCTCATAATATTTTAATATTGATTAACATCATTTAAAAATCATTTAATTTCAAAATACCTGAGTTTAAATTAATTAAGATCCCAGAAAATTACAGAAAAATTTAGGAAAATTAATTTTAAAATTCCTGAAAAATCAAGGGGTTTACAATCTACCCCCCCTTAAGAGGATTGCGTCCTCGCAATCAAAGAATAACCGGTCAACAGAGATGACACGGTTGCAAGCATTATTCGAAGCACATCACGATTAAGGAGAATCAAGGATGTGAGTTTAAGCAAAAACACATAGGGAATCATTTCCCTAAGCAAATGGAAGTTATGCAATTTCCAGAAGAAAGAAAATCTAGAAAACTACAGTTTAGAAAAACTAGGTTATCACTTATAAAAACATACTAGGTTATCACTAGGTTATCAATTATTAGCAAGTTCAAAATTACTAGGTTAAGGCTAGGTCACGAACCAACAGGCACAAACTAAAGCAATGCTAGAAACAGATAACTACGAAAACTTACGCGCATTAGCTTCTCCTCGAGTGTGCGCGTCCTCCAAAGTCATCGCGAAAGCTTGTCCGCGTCCTCGCAGTCGATTCCTCTGCTGCTGCTGAGCCTGCTGGAAGAGTAGTGCCTGGGGTATCAAAGGTGGCCTCGGCTGATACCCTCCTGGAGCTGGTGGTATATCATCTTGCTGGATTCTCGTGGCATGCTGATTTGCTTGACTGCGTTGTTGAGCTGATTGACCTTCACCTACTGGTGTAGATTCTTCTTCATGGGTAACCATAACTCCTTGTGATGTTCCTGCAGGAATCTCGTCGCTTGCTGGTGAATCCATTACTCTGCATCCAAAATAAACGATAAGAGGTGCACAGGAATCAAGGCAGGATGCAAGTCAAGGAATTAATTTGAATCCGAGATAGATGTCAAGAACGATTCAAGCAAGTGGATGAGATCCTAAAAACTTATCATATTCTTATTGCAGGCTTGTTCGGTCCCTAAGTTGAAACCGAAGCAATTTAGTCGTTGACCTGCATGGGCCACCACAAAAACCATGTCACGTCTCAGTCCCAAAATATCGAGGGACTAGACACGTGGCAATGGCAAGCAGCACATACCGATGGACAAACCCAATTTAATGGATCCATAGGGGTGTACTTAAGCTGTAATACAACAATCAGGGTCTACTAATCTCATCCACAGAATGAATACATCAATATCATCAAAAGAAAATTTAAACATCATCAAGTCACAAGTAAATAAATCGGGGAACAACCCGATAACAAGTCTGATACAATTGTCAAGATACAGGAATAAAGATAACAATATCAAATACTGAGTATGGATAGAGCATATACTCAGAAGATACCCTCGGAGATCAGTCATCTTCTGGATCTGGTACTGCTCCAAAGCCTGCTACTGTTCCTGCTTCTGCTCCTGCTAATGCTCCTATCCCGTATACCTCGGGGTAGATCTCGTCTGCTAATCCTGGGGACATAATCTGGATCCAGGTTCTCAGGGGACATAGCAAGGTACAAAATAACTCATGCCAAAATAAATGCAGTGCAACAATAAATGAAACAATAAGGTAAACTATATAGCCAGCTAAGTGATATGCAAGTGAGAGTTTTAATCATACTCGGACTGAGACTACTATAGGATCTGTGTCGGAGAAACCCATAACAGTATTCTCTCGAAGGGCCAGAACTTGTGCCAAAGCTCTGTATCAGAGACTAAGACACCTCCAGATGACAATATATATAATATAATCAGCCTTTGATATGGTAATACTCTCCCCATCCAATATAATCACACGTCTCATGTCCATGACACACAAGATCATAACTAATGCAATAAGTCATAATAAGATCTAAGTATATGAATAAAGTATATGTCATGAAACATGTATCCTATACAGAATCACCATGAATATCTCAGGAAGATTCTTTCTCATGAATAGTATCAGGTGTCCTGGGTTAAGCATGTACAATAATTAAATAAGTTAAAGAAATAAGTAACAAAACTATAAGTTTTGGCAAGGTACACTTGCCTAGGGTTCTGACTCCGACTGTAGCTCTGGTAGCAGCGGAATTTGCAGGTACTCCTTCGGTTGTTGAAATAAACATCACCATCAGGTTCAAAAAATATCAAATAGCTAGAAATGTCTGTCCTTGAGTCCAATTTGGACACAGGGGCAAAATGACAGTTTCTGGTTAAAGCGGGGTCCACATGTGGCCCGCTTCGCACCGAAAAATGTGTCAGAAACAATGTTCTCCAAATTCGTCAAACTTAGTGTCAACAAGTCCAGAACGATAATACGAACCCAACGGAACTTCCAGAACTGGATTCCGATGAGCCGATCACAAAATCGCCCGTCAAGAGGAGCCGCGGGGCCCACGACACGCAATTTTGTCAACGTTCTCAGAATCGAACCAAACTTGGGTCACAGGACCAGCGTATTGCTACAAGTCCGATGGCGCAAGTTTTGTTTCGATCCGGCGTGTGTACACAAAGTTACAACATGTTTTGGAACATGGTCGATACGGGACGTTGTCGGCGGATACGCGTTGATTCCGGTGTGCACGCACATCCAAATCAACTTCTGCGAAATCCTGCACGTCTGTATCAATGGCACGCACCTTTCGGTGAAGATTGCACACGACCAAGTTGTCCCGTTTGGCGGGGCGCACTCAGTTCCGGGGGAAACGGGGTATTGTTCTTCCTGTTTTTGGATCGTAGTTCGCGATCACCACAGGACGCGACACACCGAGCGGGTTGCACGGACATCGAGAGGGTTATGCAGAATACGCATCACAACAGACGGAACAGAAAATGGGACAGCGAGGAGAGAGAAAGGGTTACCTGAAAAGGGCTACGCAGAAATCGAATTTTCGTGTCCGTGAGGCGACACGATACAACACTGAGTCTGGGTTAGGGCTAGGGTTTCGTCGACTCGCCGGAGCTGAGGGAGGCGGAGGCGGCTCGGCTAAGGCGCTGTCGGAGGCGGCGGAGCTCAGGCGAGCTGCGGCGGCGAGGTCATCGGCTAATCGAGGCGGCCGGGGTCGGGGAAACTCGGCCGGAGCTGCTGCTGCGGGTCGATGAGGTCGGGGCGGAGGAGATGAAAGCGCTGCTGTGGAGGACGGCGAGGTCGTGGCTCTGCGGGGAGAGTAGTGGCTGGGTCGAGGCGGCCGGGTGTCGGAAAAGAAGACGGAGCGGGGCGGAGCTAGGGCAGTGGCAGCGAGGCTCGGGTCGACGGGTCGAGGGGGTTTTATAGGGCGAGGGAGGGAGGCGGATGGCCGAAGGTTGAGGAAGGTGAAGGGGAAACGGCGGAGGGCGTTGGGCGGAGGTGAAACGTCGGGTCGCCGGCGGCCACGGCGGCGGAAACGGCCGCCGGGGAGGGGAGGAGTCGGGAAGAAGAACGGTTTGGGGGTTAGGGTTTTCAGCGGGTTAACGGGTCAGGGTCGGGTTCAATTCAGATCCGACCCGACCCGTTAAGAGTTGGGTTCGGTTCGGTTTAGCACGGTTCGGGTTGGTTTGGTTCAACTGAACCGGGTTTAATTCTAGGGTTAATTCAGTTTATTATAAACTTAGTTTTTAGGTCTTTAAAAATATTTCCGGGGTCCAATAAACTCCCGAAAAATTACCCTATGTCTAATTTTTCATTTTACACCTAAAAATATTATTCTCATAATATTTTAATATTTATTAACATCATTTAAAAATTATTTAATTTAAAAATACCTGAGTTTTAATTAATTAAAATCCCAGAAAATTTCAGAAAAATTTAGGAAAATTAATTTTAATTTTTTTGAAAAATTAGGGGATTTACAGGAGGCGGGGGTAGGGGAGGAGGAGTAGGTGAGGCACGGGGAGGACTGGGGCTGGGGGAGGAGGAGACAGGTTATGGGGAGTTCTATGCTGAAGGGGGGAGGGGAAGGGTAGTTTAGGTTTTTAATTATCAGTAACGGTATTTTTTAACGGAAGAGGGTCTTTTGATACAAATATGAAAATAATTTGTGTCAAATTGAGAGAAAAAAAATTGGTGGTATTATTTTGCGAAAATTGTAAATCTAAGGAGAATTTTTTTGCACTTTATCTGCCTTGGACTCTTTGGCGAAAAAAAATCAAGATCATGAGCAGGAACTTTCGTTTTCAGGAGATGGATAAGGAGCTAGGAAAGTTGGACCGAAAGAGATTACATATTATAATATACTTAAACATAGTTTAAATATTTAAATATACTTGAATTAAAATTTGTTAAATTAGTTTTTAAATATGTATGTGGAAGAAAAGAGATGCCATAATTTTTTTTTAATAAATGATGGAGAATTTATAAACGTCATAGACAGTTCAATTTTGAATCGTTTACAAGTCTCATGTGGAGATTATTATTATTATTATTATTATTATTATTATTATTATTTAGAGCATCTCCAGCCTATCGTGACTTTCGAAAAAAGTTGTTGTCACAGGAATGACAAAATTTATTTAAAAATCCTTCTCCGCCAATGCAATTATCAAGTAAATTGTGAAACTTAGATGACAAAGATTATAAAAGGCATTGTGAGGTTGGTTGTATAGTTCTAGATAATTTATTTGACAATGTCTTTACCTCCATGTTATCCATTATAAATAAAAAATATTTAAAAAAGATGACGAAAATGAGAAGTTGTTTTGAAGGTTAGAAAAAAAGTAAGCATCTTAATATTATAGGAGAAGAGATTTCTACTTCATTGTCTTTTATGAATATAGTCTTGCCATCTAGGAAAGACGTTGTCTTGTATCTCATGCCACATAGGAACCACAACACATAACAAGACAATAGGGCTGGAGATGCTCTTAGTTTCAGAGTCTCTCTAATATTGAAATTTTGAGTTGAGCTCTCGATATTGTCCAAAAAAAAAATTTTGGATCTCGTCCTACGGTCAATGATCGTAAGATCTCATTTAGGTATACATAATATTCAAACTTTATGTCTAGTTATATTGAAAATTTGAGTTTATGTTTCGACATTGTACAGAAGATAGTTTAGATCTCATCCTGAAAGTTGACTTGTGCTAGCCGTTAGATCTCGTTTAGATCTTCATAATATTCACACTGTATGTTTAGTTTTAGAATCTCGTATAATATTCAAAATTTATGTTTAGATCTTCATTTTGACTCTATTCTGAACAATATGGAGACCTAAACACAAATTTTCAATATTATACATAGACCCTAAAACTAAAATAGCTCTTTATTTATTTTTGACTGATGTCAATTCCCTCTCTTATGAATAACTTGTTCACTGCGACAAGATTTAAATGAGAAGTCTAAAGCTAAGGTTAAAGTGTCTGCTATGGAGAATTTTTTTATTTTGAAACCAGTGTTACGTATATAACTACTTATATTTCTACAGTTATTATAGTTCATAGTATCTACATTTTCATCCATTCGCAGCAAAATTGAGAATCGGAGATTTGGACAGAGAAGTATGCTATTACATACTGCCATCTGGTTTATACTAGTAAACATACAGCAGAACACTCTTATCATCAACAATAAGTTTTAGAAATTGGATATACATACAAATGAACAAACAAAAATATTAATTAAAACATGATGTTAGTTTATGAAACCATCATCGCCATCTATTTTATAGCCTTGTGAACTTCGTATAGGCATAAATATCATTACCTTTCAGATTTTGCTTTCATATTCTTATACTTAAATGAATGTTGAAGCAGGGCGGTTCAATTTTTTTCAATTTTTTTTCTTGTGTCAGGACAAAAATCAAAATGGTCTCTCCTAAAAATATATATATAAAAAAAAAATTGAAAGTTCTTTGAGGAAAAATAAAAGGCCAGTGGACCTTGAACATTACATATCTTTTTATAAAACATGGAACTCTAAACTGTAGGAAAGAGAGAACAAATGTAGAAAGCTCAAACCAGAAAGCCAACAATTAGCACCTAATATGTTTTAAGAGCTATATAGAGTAGGGCTTCATCGCTCTTTACCCAGACGATACATCAAGTAATTATTTTTAGGAACTTAGTCGTCTGCAGAGTCTCAAGTTTGCTGAAGCCTGACCAAACTTTTCTGAGATCGTTTAAGAATTTATCAGTCAGATCTCTCCATGAAAGATCTTGTTCTTGATCAGCACACCTGCATGTAGGCTATAAGAAAGAAGAATGCCGAAGTCACTTCAAATCCTTTGAATCTAAAGGTCATTGTTCTAAAAGCTCATATCTTGTAAACAAATGGCCATTACCTCGTCTGATATTTCGAGAAGTTCAAGATTTGGTGAATTCTTTAGCAAACAAATCAGCGCTTGGACATTATTGTCATGAAGGCATGCGCATATAGATAGATTTCTCAAATTGGGAAACATAGGCAAACGTCTGTATGGCTCTTCCAAGGGATGAACAACACAAAGCTGAAAAATAACGAGTTCACATATAAATAAGTTAAAAGTAATATAAAGTATGCCATGTTATATAAAGATACGAGTAGCACAGGTAGATAAATTACATATGTTGGCACTTCAATGTATACCTTGGTGGTGTCCATTTTGTGTCTGAAAGAAGTTTGACACTTATAATGTGCCAATTTTAATGTATCCACGATTCATATGAGGGAGGTTTCTCAGTCTTTCCTCATATAAAGCACACACAAAAAGAAGATGTTCATTGATAATAAAAAAAGTATAAATGAAAACAAAGTACATATCCGTTATATATATGACGATCAAAGAGGTTTCAGCCTTGCAGGAGCCTGTAATTTGATCTAATTTGTATGGGTTTTGGTATCCTCTTTATCCTGCTCAAGATTACCAAACTTCCCCATAATAAATTCAACTTTGCAGTCATAACTTCCACTTCCCAAATTTCTCTCGTGTCTAATATTCACAGGATTAAGTTCCCCTAGAAATCTTGTTTATTCTGAAAAGAAGGTTTTTGACTATACCCTGAAATATTTCAAGGTTTATTAGTAAGCAAATCCTTCTGCATTGAAGTCTACATGTGAATAAATACTTCATTTATCATATTTGTTCTATCCTAATTAACTCATATGGTCTTTCTCCCTAGTTTAATCAGAATTAGAGGCTATGTAAGGGCCTGATTCATATCATACATCAGAGAGAGGATCAAAACAATTTGAAGGGCTAGTTGTTTGTGACACAGATTATTTATGCCGGAAATTGATTTTTTTCGTGCAAGACGAACATATCATCCTAAGAACTCAAGATGTTTAAGCAAGTTAGGGAGATTTAAGAAACCCACCCATCACCTGCTATCTTGAACTTTGGCATCTTAGGCAATCTGAAACATCTAGATGATGTCTTCGACAAACTCCCCTATTGCTGACAGATTTAAGCAACAACTCGATTGCCTATTTCCTCTCACAGCAAAAGCTTTAGTAACGATAATATGCCCCCATTTTTGGTGTCTTTTGCTTTAGGGGCGATCTCAAGGTATAAATTGAGAGCTAAGTTGCATGTCCGTATAATGTCCCTACCTGTATCTGTGTCCTTGTTCCTGAACATGTGACTACTTATTGATATATATCTGAAAGGGTTTGGGCCATATATGTATTCGTGCAACATAGGTGACTACTTATTGTACATATCTTATCTGAAAATGTCCGTATCCCATATTTGTATCGGTATCCATGAGTGAAACGGGAACTATAATTACTACAGATTGGCAAGTAAATCCAATAAACTGACTACACAATGTACATATAATCGTTGAATATTTCACACACACACCAAAAAAAAAAAAAAAATTACCCTGCTGAAATAGTGCAATTATCACAATTAATATACAGACAAAGGCAAAATATCTAATTAAGGGAACATACCTCAGAATATACATCACTTGCATTGTGCAGACCTCTGTAAATCTGGCATATAACCGCAGGTTTCAGAGCAACATTCCCTTCGGTGAAAACCTCGGCCCTGACCAAGGAAGGCATACGCCCCCTGAAGTCCTTCACGGCGTCGTCGACCTCGTAGACGAAATGCTCGAGCCCGGGGCACGCTACGCTTACCTTCTCCGTGCCGACGACGTCCAGCTTCAGCTTCCTGAGGCTCCGAGAACGGACCTCTATCTCTTCGAACTCGCCGACCAGGGACAGCACCTCGAGGTTGGGGCAGTTGGAGACGAGCCTGGTCAGCGAGGGGCCGACGACCTTGGCGACGAAGTCGAGCTCCAGCACCCTGAGCCTGCTCAACCGCACGCGGCTCGGGAGCTCGACGGGGTCGTCGAAGGTGACGTCCATCTTGAGGCGCTCCAGCGGGCGGTGGCTGAGGATGTCGTCGAGGAGCTCCGCGTGCATGCTCCAGCCGCACCACAACTGGATGTCCACGTCCGCGGCGCCGTGCTTGATCGCGTACCTGTTATTCCAAACATTATTAAGTTTCTAATCAATTCCTAAACTACTGCTTTTTATTAGCATGTTTATTAAATAGGCAGTATTTATGTCTATTAAATCCTATAAAATCTATGGGCTGGGCTGCCTATATAATTCCTTCAAGGTGTGTTGTTACACACTGGAACCACTGATAAACTTCTCTCTTGTTCTTATATCCTATTTTCAGGACAAGAGCTAAGTTCGGATAGTTTCTTTCAGAACTCGGATGTATGCAGCCAAGGACAGTCGGTAGCAAAAGAATTTTACCTCCACAAGTACTTAGAGAAGAAGTCTAGGACCTCGAATGATCCCTTAGGACAGTGTTTTTTTTTTTAAGACAAGTAACACTAAATGCTACTTGTCTCCCAAAAAAAATTAAATGGTGCCATCTTGACATTTGATATAGCAGCCGACCTGACAAATTTTAACATTAAAATTAAAATTATTATTAAAATTAACAATAACTTTAAAATTAACAATATAAAAATTGGATGATTAATATTTTGGGTTAAAATTTGCCATATTAAATTACATACGTCCAAACATTTTGGGAAACAAATAGCAAAGTTGATCCTTTTATTGTTTGTTTTTGCAATTTTATTTACAGGAAAATAAAGGTTTTTCTAACGGTACCGGACACACGCGTCCAGCTCGTGGGCGGAGTCGGGGCAGTTGGAGTCGACGCGGAGGCGGATCGCGGTGGTGGGGGCGAGCGGGCTGCGGCGGTCGACCACGTGGGTGGCGAGAAGGACGTCTCGGTGCGAGTCAAGGAGGAAGTCGAGGAGCGGGACGGACTTCCAGAGGTGGCGCCAGCGCTTGGAGAGGACGCAGGTGCGGACGGAGTGGTGCGTGGGGAGGAAGGAGATGATGTGGTGGAGGACGTAGTCGTGGAGGGGGCTCAACCTGTCGGTGGTGGTGCTGGTCTTGGGCTGCTTCTTCTTCTCCATGACTGTTGCTCTACTGATGGACGTAAAGAACACGAGGGGTTTATGTAGGTGAGGAACCAGCCAGTGGCAAAGGTCGCCTCTCCCCCCTCTTGAAAGGACCAGAATCCAATAAAGACATGGTTCATTCCCTCTAATGATGTAAATTCTATGGGATTGTGACGTTGTGTGTGTAGAAATTATTATTATTATTATTATTAGGAAATTGTATTAGTCTTCAGCTTTTATAATTTTCCGGATTTTTAAAATGGGTTATAAAAATTCTTTTTAATTTATTATAGTTTTTTATATAAATTTTTAATTTTTTTTAAGTTGAGAATAATTCCGATAATCCCTTTAAAAAATACTTAGATATTGACAATTACAACTCACCACCACCGCCACTAATATTATTATTATTATTAACTAAATAAGTTTAACGTTAACGTTTTATTAACTAAGGTTGATTTGTCATTTTTTAGTCCACTAGTCATAATTACTTCTACTTCTGTAAATAGCCAAAACGTCAAAAATGTTGTTTGAAATCTTTAGCCTGTCGTGCCTAGTATTAATATATTCTTTTAGCTTTATTTTATTTTATTTTTTATTTGTTAGAAGTGTATTTTGATGATTTTACAGCTATATTAGCACTGGTCGACGGTTCATATACAAATAAATATTTTTAGAATATTTAATTGTAAAAATGTAAAAGTTTAAAATATTAGTTGGAAATAAGTTCTTTTTCAGTAAATTTTATGAGTGAATTCCAAACCCTGAGAATCATACGCCTAGAGACAGCCTTTCAAAATTAAAAGATGACTATATCAGTATAATTTTCTTTCCCCATTAGTGTTCTTGAAATTAATTAAAAGGTGGTTTTATTCATCATGATGATTAATGATTGTAAAAGAAATGGAATTGGAACTAATTCATGAATTTGCTTAATGCTTACTAGAACGAGCGAAATTGTAATAGGTGTTTCACTGGCATTAATCGAGCAGTATAGTGTTGTACAAAGTGGGGGCCAGATGCTCATTTTTTTTATTCTACTAACAATGGACGAATCCTAATGTCTCAAATGACTGGTGTATCTTCATACTTGTTTGCTTACAGCACTATGTAAGTAGCACCTCTACTATTACAAACGGCTTAAAAAATGTGTCATCTAAACCGTATATAAATCCTCAATTAATTAAAAAAAATACAGAAAGAAAACAATTCCAAAACTAAACTTTCTCAATTTCTTCATCACAACAAAAAAAGAATACTAGTAGATCATAATGCCTCTCAAGAAGAAGAAGGCAATGTTCATAACTTATCTATGCATAATTAGGAATTTGGCAATACATAAAAAAATTCCTGAACACCTTGGCAACTCCACTGGACGAATTTGGTGAATAAGCATTACGCGTAGAATGTCATAATACAAGCTAAACCATAGAGTAAATTTCGTGATGAGGACGAAAACGATAATCATCATGATCCTTGACAAGAATTTCAGCGTTGCTTGATGACTTCACCATTAAAGACAGCTCTAAGCGAAGGAAGTTCACCAGATTGGGATGATCGGCATGACCACGATCCATCTCCTTTCTTGTGACGGAGTTTCTTCCCATGTTGGGGTGATGAGTGGTTATCATCAAGTAATCAAGAGAAGTAGCCTTCCATACCAATATTCTTACCAGAAGCATCTCGTATGTGCGACCCTTGAAATTATTTATCTTTATCGTCTTCAGATTGGTGAAGCTACCAAAGAGAGGTTGCTGATCTATATGTTCCAGGTCTTCAATATCCATATCATCTGTATCTGTCGGGAGCTATAAAATATATAGTTTAGAAACTTATTCAAACAACAAACTTTCTGAAATACTGAGTAGAATAGAAAGAAGGGGGTTTAGACTGGGGGTCTTGAAAAAGTTATAAATTTTGTATTTGGATCTCCATAATCGACCTAATTAGTATTTGGATTTTGGACCAACGGTTGACTCTTCATTCATGTACGATGATGAAAGAGTCACTTTTGTACACAGAAGAAATAAAATTATAGGTATGAGAAACCATGAGATAGATACAAGGATTCTTACAACAACACAACACATTCAGTAGAGTCAACCGTTGGTCCAAGATCCAAATACTAATTAAGTCGATTATGGAGACCCAAACACAAATTTCACAACTTATTGGAGACCCAAAGTCTAAAAAACCCTACAAAGAATAAGAAGCTAACCTCTATGAAAAGTTTTTCCAACCCATTACAACGACAGAGCCTGAAGAAAGAACAAATGTCCACAAAAGGTTGTTTGTCAATCTTCACAAGCAAAAGTTGCAACTCCTTCAACCTTCCAAAGTTTCGGTAAACCCCAGCCTCTGCTATGTACTGATTGAAGCAGCAAAAAGTAAAAAAAGTAAGCTTTACATAAATAGCAAGCTAAATATAACACCATAAACTATGAATCTACAGAATTACCAAAGCAAAAACAACCTTCTGCAATTAAAAGGTTCAAAACAAATGGAAGAAATTCAAACCCTGATCCAACTAGTAGTCAAAAAGCCTTAAGGAAATAAGTAGGGTTTCTAGCAACTAGAAGAAATTTGCAAGTTGAAACACCTAAAACCCATTGCCTTTGGCAGCCAACACCAAAGAGAAATCTTCTTTGGCAGTAATAACAAGAAAGAAACAAGAAGCCTTCTTCGGCTACATCTACATATAATGATTGACGGATATTAGGGATTCATCTTAATAAGGAGCTCTAGGATAGTAGCAAAAAAGTGAGGGGACGCCATAATAACATTCATCTACATATCATGATTAATTGGCTAAGAGAAACCAAGCTGAATTTTTATGATGCCACCATAAAATGCAGGTGTTTAGAGTTAGCAGGAAACGGTGTGTTTGGTTGCAAGCAAGTGGAGAGAAGAAGCAAATGGAGTGAAGTGAAAAAGTGACATTACAAAAGTCCATTTTTTTTAAATGAGTTTTGAGAATTCTTGTTTGGTTATAAAAAATTGTTCCTTTGAAAGTGGTACTCCTATCACTTTATATGTTTGGTAGCGTGCAACTATAATGCCTTAAAGTGAGAATTTGTACATTTGTCATGCAATGAAAGGTGAAAAGGGGAAAAAAAAGTTATTAAAAGTGGTAAAAGTGCAACATGGACAAGACCCACTTCAAGCTTGAGAATGAGGATGCGAGATTCAAATTTTGACGAGATAAGATCCACTTTATGTCACTTGCAACAACAAAATAACGTTTACCCACTTTCACTCCACTTGCTTGCAACCAAACACAAACAACCCAAAACCCAAAGGAAGTATAGCTGGAGGGACTGGTACATGGACAGTCCTACAAATTCAAGACAACACTCAATAAAATGTAACCACAAGAGCACATATCTAAGTCTGCGTCATGCATCATGGTTACATGTGTTGTGGTTCACTTGGAGGTATCGGTATAGATATATGGTATGTTACATCCCTGGTACATCATACGAAGGGGTAGGTTTAAAGCAGTATGTTGTGGTTCATCTAACAGAGGTTTGTGTGTGTAGTGTGTACATACATGGACGGATCAAGGGAGTTATTGAGTGGAGGCTTGAAAAAATAATCATTTCAAATAGTGTAAGAGGATTCAAACTCAAGATCTACAAAAAAATATTACTAACTACTTCACCAACTGAATTAGCCTTCATCAATGTCTTGGTAAGGGTTCTGAGTATATATATATATATATATATATATATATATATATATATAAAGTCGTTTTTGCCAGAAAATCCAGTGGGGCCTTGAGACACCTAAGAAAATTCACTCAGTGATTGGTATAGAATTAGAGGTTCTACCGCTAAAGGGTTTTGACACATACAATGCAAAACAATGTGACTATGGTAAGTCCTCTAGCCCTATCTCCCTCTTTGACCACATCTTCTTTCTCTCCCTCTTCGACATTTTTAGAGATTTTATGAAGGTTTTAACAGATGTTACAAATATACTTGCTTTTTTGGTTTCTATCATTTAGGATGGATATAAGAATTCGTTTTAGTAGAAGGATATTCAATTACTGTATTACAATTTTTGGTCATCCATCAGTGAGCCATCGAAAGCGTTTTTAATGCTAGTTTCTTAGCATCTTTTGCCAAAACTCAAATGATGGGCCAAACTCAAAACTAGGATTACAGCCATGTAAATTGGGTTTATTCTTATCATAGTTTGTGGTATTGGCCTATATCGAAACTACTCAAGCCAACCAATTCAAAACCAAGGTAACCTCCCCGGTACTGCCAATTAAGAATGATACAGTACTAGTACCTACAAGGTCCCAAGGCGCAATTAAGACGCACGTCTGAGCGGAACGAGACGCAAAATTAAAATATAATAATAATATACATAAATAAATAAATTAGTATACGAAATAAAACCAAATAGCATATTAAAAATTTTAAACCAACAAAAATATGTTAAAAACATAACCAAGTGAACTAGCAGAACAGTAGTAGGAGTCAACAGAACTATCAAGAATTTGTATTCTCTCGACCACGTTTTTAGTAAATTTTAGTTTTTCTAGTTCAACTATAGCCAACTTTAGCAATCGTGGAAATGGTTACCTCCCTCCCACTTGTATAAGGTCAGGGCTAGCTCTCAACCTCAAAGTTTTTTGTAAAAGGATAAAAGAGGGGAGAGTGAGAGGGGGGGAGTGAAAATAAGGCGTGTCTTGGTGCGCCTTTTCTTGGTTGCGCCATGCTGAAAGGCGCGTCTTAGGTGCACCTTGGCCCTTGGGTGTGTCTAGAGAAAGGTGCCTCGCCTAGTAAAGTGCGAGACGCAACTGTTGTGCCTTGTTGCGAGGCACACCTTGGACGCGTCTGAGACGCCAAGGCGCGCCTTTAACTACCATGAGTACCGATATTTCAATTTCTTATCTACTATCTCAATCTAGGTTAGTTAGGGTCTATCCTTTCATCCTTTGCCCTACTAACAGCTTAAACTACCAGTATAGTGTCCTATAACTGCTCTTAGATATCACACCCATCACTATGTATTCCTCATGTCGTAACCATCTCAATCAATATTTTGCATCTTCACTAGATTTATGCCACTTCCAACTTACAAATTACTCTTTGCTTATTCCATATTTTCTCGTAAGATTGCTTCATGACATATTATATCTCGACTCCTCAACATTCTGAACCTTAAAGAACGTCCAGCTTACAGCTTGTGTTTGGTTAAAAAGAAAGATAAAGGAAAAGAAAAAATGGCGTCCTAGTGAATTATTTTTCTTTGTCAGCGTTTTAAAATGTCTAGGCGCACTTGAGACGCGAAGCTCGCCCTTGCACCTTTTTCCTACGAGGCCGTGCTCATTCACCTAGGTGGACATTACGTGCGTGTCTTGCGCACCTCATGCCTAATTTTGAGGTGCATACGCTAGGCTCATTAACCTAGTATTTTCTCCTTTCCTTGTTATTCTGTTTTCTTAATATAAATAGTTTAGTATTTTAATATTTATTCAATAATTCAACTAATCTTCAATTGTCATTAATAGATTTTATATCATGATATTTGAAGTTATCAAGTCAATCAAGAAAACATCTAGGTCGAAAATATTGTCACCTATTGGATTCTAAGGATCGAAACAATATCAAATGTATTAGAGATTGTTGATGATGATGAAGGATACAAATGTCGTAGGTAGGGTTGGTGATTGAGATGATTTTTAAGATCTTTAAATTTTCTACTATTATGAGTTTGTGATAGAATCTTTTAAGTTTTGAAGATGGCCAACTGTTAGTTGTTATAAATGTCTCTCACTTATTTGAAGTCCGCACCCCACCTTCCTTATGCCTAGGCTCTACTGTACCTCACACCTTTTAAATCATTGATCTTCGTGGTTTCTCTCCTTTTATCCTTTGATTTCCCCTCAGGCAAACGAGCAAACAATCATAATGGTGCTATAAAGAATTCTTTCATTTTGTTGGATATCTGACTTCACAACCTAGTGCATGTTTCATAAAACCTCCAGTAGCTAGGAAGCACGAACACTCCAAAATGCTTCAAAATATAGGATACGCCAACTCAGTGTCATGTTCATATCGTGTCATGTCATATTTGTCTTGTGCAACACAGCCCATTAACCGTCATGTGTTTTGTAGGTAGGTTTTCATTCACTGAACCAATTCTAGCTGCGGCAAGCTATGACAAGCCAACAGATCGTCCAGTTATCTTCTGTAATTTCCATTTAGATTAGTGAACTAGAAACAAGTGGACGTTTCATTAAACCCCATATTCTCTAAGCCCATATTGCATATTTCACTCGATTCTATATCAATAAACCAGAGAGTCCACATTCAACCAAAAAGAACTCACCCGCAGCAACACATGGCAGAGCGTCATCACCCTGACGAACCACGGCCTCCTTATCACCTTGTACCACTTCGTCCTCGGCAGCATGGGCACCTTCCCGCCGCAGCTCATGTAAACGTCCTCCAGATCGACCCTCGCCACGCGCTCCATCGCGTACGTCTCGCAGAACTCCCCGCTGAAGTGGAACCTCCTCATCCTCCTCGTCTCGATCGCGACCCTCGAGACCCCGCCGCACTCCGCGAGCACGACGTTCTCCAGCCAGAGCCCGTCGCCGGGGATCCTCACGTGACGGAGCCCCCGGCAGCGGCGGAGCTCGAGGGTCTTGAGGAGGTACGCGGAGGAGACGACGTCGGCTAGGGCTTCGTCGGAGATGGAGACCGAGTGGAGGTTTAGGGTTTCGAGGGAGGAGAGGAGGGAGGAGAAGCGGATGGGAATCCGGAGGTTGGAGAGGGTGAGGCGGACGAGCGAGGGAGGGAGGGGGATGAGGTCCACGAAGGCGGGGGCTTCTAGAGAGAGGTCCTGGAGCTGGAGGTCGGTGGCGAGGCGGAGGAGGCGGTCGGCGGAGGAGGAGGAAGAGGAGAGATGGAGGGAGTCGAGGCGGAGGGGGAGGGGGAGGGGGCGGAGGGGGGAGAGGAAGCGGTCGACGTCATGGGAGGAGGTGAGGCGGAGGTTGGAGTGGGGGTGCGACCAGCGGTGGAGCCAGAGGTCGCGCCAGGCGGAGGAGAGGATGGAGGTGGCGATGGCGGACTTGTAGGGGAGGAAGGTGAGGATGTGGAGGAGGAGGTTGCGGTCGAGGGAGGAGAGCCGGTCGGCGGCGGCGGAGGAGGCCTCCCGTGTCAGCCGCTTGCTGCTCATTGGGGATCATTTGGGGTTTAGGAGAAGAGACTCTTACTGCCCATTGGAGATCGTTTGGGGTTATGGAAAAATAAGGCCAGTTATCGAGACTGTGGTTATAATATTATATTTTATTGGGTGTGCTTATTTATTACTTAGTAATTTGCTTAGAGGTCACTTGGACATGGCAGACTCTCGGGGAAGGATGTGAGGACGATAGCTAAGAGGTGACGTAGACGTGAGCTGATCAATAGTCATACAGAGAGGTTAGGTATGATCTTGGTATTTTTGGTGGAAGGAGAAGGAAGAACACCAGAGGTAGTATGGACATGGTTGTTTGCTTCCATTGAAAAAATTTCACTGGAGAACTTTTGGTGGACTTATTATTTGTTGCGCACGTTGAGTAAAAATAATAAATTTGGAATAGGCCTTGCCAGAGGTGGCAAGTTTGGTGAACTTGACACCATTGGCGCACTTAATTTTAAGTACATTTGATAAGTTTAGACGGCAATCGATATCAGAGGTACTGTGGACGTGATGATCGATAGCCAACCCAAAAGGTTTGCTCAGAGGTGCAAAGGACATGGCAAATCCTACTGGAGAATTTTTTGTGGACTTATTATTTGTTGCGCACGTTGAGTACAAATAATAAATTCGGAATAGGCCTTGCCATAGATGGCAAGTTTGGTGGACTTAACTCCTTTAGCGCACTTAAATTTAAGTAAGATAATAAGTTTAAACGGCGATCGATATCAGAGGTACTGTGGACGTGATGATCGATAGCCAACCCGAAAGGTTCGCTCAGAGGTGCAAAGGACATGGCAAACCCTATTGGAGAATTTTTTGTGGACTTATTATTTGTTGCGCACGTTGAGTGCAAATAATAAATTCGGAATAGGCCTTGCCAGAGGTGGAAAGTTTGGTGGACTTAATACCATTAGCGCACTTAAATTTAAGTACAGTTGATAAGTTTATATGACGATCGATATCAGAGGTACTGTGGACGTGATGATCGATAGCCAAACCGAAAGGTTTGCTCAGAGGTGCAAAGGACATGGCAAACCCTACTGGAGAATTTTTTATGGATTTATTATTTGTTGCGCACATTGAGTGCAAATAATAAATTCGGAATAGGCCTTGCCAGAGGTGGCAAGTTTAGTGGACTTAACACCACTGGCGTACTTAAATTTAAGTACATGTGATAAGTTTAGACGACGATCGATATCAGAGGTACTGTGGACATGATGATCGATAGCCAACCCGAAAGGTTTGCTCAGAGGTGCGAATGACATGGCAAACCCTATTAGAGAATTTTTTTGGTGGACTTATTATTTGTTGCGCACGTTGAGTGTAAATAATAAATTCGGAATAGGTCTTGCCAGAGGTGACAAGTTTGGTGGACTTAACACCAATGGAGCACTTAAATTTAAGTACAAGTGATAAGTTTAAATGGAGATCGATATCAGAGGTACTGTGAACGTGATGATCGATAGCCAACCCAAAATGTTTGCTCAGAGGTGTAAAGGACATGGCAAACACTACTGGGAATTTTTGGTGGACTTATTATTTGTTGCGCACGTTGAGTGCAGATAATAAATTCGGAATAGGCCTTGCCAGATGTGGCAAGTTTGGGGGACTTAACACCATTGGCGCACTTAAATTTAAGTACATGTAATAAGTTTAGACGTTGATCGATATCAGAGGTACTGTGGACGTAATAATCGATGGTCAAGACCAAAAAGTTTGCTCAGAGGTAATCTGGACATGGCAAACCCAGTCGGAGAGAAATATTAGGACGATAGTTCAAAGGTAATATGGACGTGAACCGATGTCCGAAAAACTCGTTGAGGAGTTATTTACCGAGTGTGGTCTATCCGAAGATGAAGATAGGCCTGAGGGTTGCTTCGCTGGGAAGGTTAGTGGGACGATAGCTCAGAGGTAATATGAACCTGGCTAGCGTCTAGCGAGGTTGGTTTTTGAGTGGTCACTACGGGAGTGTGCGAGTAGACCTGAGGACTACTCTGCTGGGGAGACTTTGGGGACCCATCATCCGTTGTGTATCCAGGGCTCCAGGATACTGATGATGGCTTTTACAAAAATTTATAAAGAAGGAAAAAGTGTTGCTCATAGACACTTGTTGTAGATGAAGCACACAGAGTTGATTTATACATCTAAGTTATCCCGCTGGGGATGAAGGGAGTACAAGTCTAGTTTAGACGTAGTACATTTTCAGAAACTTGTCGTTTATAGGCATCATGATCAAGCCGGCATTGGATTTCACTACCTGGTATGCGCCGTTTGGAAAATACGATTTTCACAATGATCGTGCCCTGCCATTTATGTTAGAATTTGCCGACCGTCTTGTGAGTCATAGCGCGTACTGGCATCTCCATATCTTAGCCCTATGCAAGTGTTGTTGTAATAACTGTCGGATTATAAAGGAGTAAGTCGTCATTTACCAAATTTTAGACCTTCTGCCTTTTGGAGGTCATATCCCATCTTTGTTATGAGACAGAGTGATTGTTGGCTGTAATGATGGAACTGAGACAAATTATCATTTGTTGTGTTAAATACTGTTGATGACTTAGCCTACACCGAATAAGAAGCTCTGTGCATAGGAACACTGCCACATATACACGAGGGAGTTGGCTGACTTATGCGCGTAAGATCACTGCCACGTGCGCATGTTTGTCTACCACATCGAGGACCACCGCTTGCTGAGAGTATTTTATATATTGCGTAAAGGAACATTGTCTATTGCCCGTAAGGATTTGTTATGACGAGAAGTACTATCATGTGCACATGAAGTGTGATACGTCCTTGCGCTGAAGACTTGCTCGGATGCGTACAATAGAGCGCTGCCTATCATGCGCCATTGCTGATAAGTTATGCGAGACTTAGCTTTTGTGCACATGGAGACTTGTTGAGCTACGCTGAGCATCTGAAGTCTACAGTTGGTGTTTTCTAAGGAAAGGATCCTGCAACTCGGCCTGCATTACTTTTCCTTCGACCTGGTCGTTGAAGGTGCTATTTGATGTGCCAACTTTTGAGCAGTGACCTCACCTCTTGGGGTTGTGAGTGATACCAAGCCCACTACTCGGTTGCGAGCTGGCAGCAAGTTGATGACCTCCCTAGTCGCATTAGGGACTGGGACCACTCTGTCTTAGGCTTCCGTTGGTAGAAAGTTGCCAAATTAGAGGAATACTATATTTGCAATGACCGTCTTATCCTCGAAGTCGATGGTAAGCTCATTGGCATCTATCAATTGCTGGATACGTCTCTTCAACATATATCAGTCTCTGGTTGGGTAATGAATGTGCCGATGAAAGAGTCAATATTTTGGGTCATCGACTTTGTCAACCTCTTCAGGGCATTTGATGTTGGGTAGCCAAAGTTTGTTTTCTTTCATCGGTATGTTGAAGATTTCAATGATATCGTCGTCATTGAAGAAGAAAGTCCCATTTGGATTTGGGGCTTCTGATACTTGAGTCCTACGGTCCTCCTGGAAGGACGATAATTTTGCATCATTTTCAGACTCTGAAGGAATTCTCCACCCAGCTTTGGATGCTACTCTGTCTTGTCGAAGGAGACTACCCCCAGACGTGTCATTGTCTGGTTATTGGGAATCACTGTCCTCGTAGTATGACGGGTTAGTGTGGATCACCGGAAGATTGCTACTCCCAACTTGCAGAGTTACTGCGGGTCCTGAGGGTGGCAGGACCATATTCGCTTTAATCTCCAATATTGCCTGGGCCAAAGTCTGTATTGTGGCACTCAAGGTGTGCATCATTGCCTCAAGATCATCGAGACGTTGGCGATCGTTGTCACGCCCCAGCCCCAAAATACCGAGGGACTGGACACGTGTCAATGGCCAGCAGCATACAACGATAGACAAACCCAATTTAATGGATCCATCGGCATACTTAAGCTATAATATAGGTCTACAACAAAAAGTCAAAAACTAATCTCATCCACACACAGAATAATAAGAACATCAGCAAATAAAGAAAGTACAACAAAGTCCAGTCTCAGCAGAGTATGTCGGGGAACAACCCGATAAGAGTCTAAAACACTGGTTCATCAGACCAGAACAAAAGAGTCCAAAAATAAAGTATCTGAAGAGTACAAATATCATAAGCTCAAGTAAAGTCTTCAGCCATCACCTCTGCTTCTATATTAGGTTCTCCTTCAGCAATAGCTCCTGGTACAGCTTCAGCTCCTGTCCCGTAAACCTCGGGATATTGTTCTTCTGCTAAACCTGGGGACATCATCCATTCCAGGTCCTCAGGGGACATAGCAAGGTACAGAAATCACAAGCCAAAAGTAATGCAGTGAAATAGAGAATAAAATAAGCAGGGTAACTACATAACCATCTATGTGAAAAATGCAACTGAGAGCAACATTAGTACTCAGGCTGAGACTGCTACAAGCTCTGTGTCGGGGAGCCGGTAGCAGCAATATCTAGTAGTGGTCTAGCTCTGCTCGAGAGTCTACAACCTCACAATAGTAGTATATATATATAGAACAGCCTGTAGCCTGTGTGTCTCTCCCTACCCAATGTAACCACACGTCTCATATCCATGTCACGTGAGATCAGAGCTAATGCAACAGTCATAATCTAAGAGTATAATAACTATGTTCATCCTGTATCCTATACAGAATCACCTTGAATATGTCAGGAAGATTCTGTCAATGTATGGTGTCAAGTGTCCTAGGTTGTAGTGTACTTGATAACAAGCACGAGAATATAAAGGGTCTCGAATGTCCAACACTAATGACGTACACAACTCCGCGTACGGGGTTGGCACCCGACTGTGCTCGGACGCTAAGTTTGTCATACGGTCCTAGGTTATATCATGTACACTAGTCACAGAAAATAAAGCAATAGAACTAAATAACTAATAAACTGCAATTTATGGCAAGGTACACTTGCCTGGGATTGGAATATCAGTGGCGGTCCTTGTAACAGTGGGTTCAGCAATAACTCCTCCAAAAGCTGAAATGAACATTACAAACAGTCTCAAAACATAGGAAATAGTTAGAAACGCCTGTCCTTAAGTCCGGTTTGGACACAAGGGCAAAAACGATATTTTTGGGCCAAAGCGGGTCCATATGTGAGCCGCTTTGTACCGAAAACTGAGTCAAGGTCAAAGGTCTCCAAATTAGTCCAACTTAGTGTCAACAAGTCAGGAACGTTGATACGAACCCAACGAAACTTTCAGAATTTGATTCCGATGAGCCGTTCTCAAAATTGCCCGTTAGGTGGAGCATGTGGGGCCCACGACACGCGATTTTCCAACGTTCTCAGAATTGAACCAAACTTGACCCACAGGACCAGCGTATTGCTACGAGTCCGATGGTGTAAGTTTCGTCTCAATCCGATGTATATACACTAAGTTACAGCGAATTACAGAAAAGTCGGATACGGAGCGTTGTCCGCGGATACGCACTGATTTCGGTGTGCACGCACATCCGAATCAGCTTCTGCGAAAGCCCACACGTCCGTATCTACGACGCTAACTTATCGGTGAAGACCGCACGTGACCAAGTCGTCCCGTTTGGCGGGGCGTACTCAGTTCCGGGGTAAAACGAGGTGTTGGTTTTCCTGTTTTTGGATCGCGGTGTGCGATCACCACAGGACGCGATGCCCCGAGCGGTTTGTCCGGGCACCGAGAGGGTCATACAGGCTACACGATGCAAAAGACGGAATAGAAATCATAGTTACGAGGCACGAGATACGAGTACCTGAACAGGCTCGAAATTAGTGTATTCTTCGTGTCCGACTCGCGTCTGAATGCTGTGTCCACCCTAGGGTTTCTGTCCGTGTCCGAGTCTGAGGATCTGTGTCCGCCCCGTGTCCTAGTTAGGGCTTGCTGCTGGAGGCTCGCCTGAGCTGGAGGGTGCCGAAGGGTGGCCGGCTCTGCGAAGGAGGTGGTCACCTGAGGCGGCTGGGACGAAGCCGAGGGTCTCCGGCTGGGCTCGGCGGAGCTCCGGCCCGCTGCTGCTGGTGGTGTTCTCGAGGGTGGCCGGCTCTATGGTGCTGGCAGCGAGTGAGGGAGGCGGTGGCGCGGCGCTGGGCAGCAGCTCGGGAGGCGGTGGAAGTCGGAGGAGGAGAGGAAAACGGGTGGCCGGAGCTAGGGCAGGGTCGGAGGACGGGCGGAGAACAGAGAAAGAGGGCGGAGGCGAGGGCTTTATAGAGAAGAGCGGGGAGCTGGTGGGGCGGCCGGTAGTGGGAGAGGAAGAGGGAGCGGGTCGGCGGCGGCGGTTGCAGGGAGTCGGAGCGGTGGCGGCGACGTAACGGGCGGCTGCCGGAAGCTGTAAAGTCGGGGAAGATGGGAGGACTGTAGCAGCCGGGTCGGGCGGGTCCAAGCGGGTCGGATCTGACTCGGATCCGACCCGCTAAGGAGTTGGGCCGGGTTCGGTTCAGTCCATTAAACCGGGTCGGTTTATTTGGGTTTGGGTTGGGTTATTTAATTAGTTAAATTAAACAATAGTTTTTAATGCTTTTAAAAAAATCATCCGGGATCCAATAAATTCCCGAAAAAATACCCCATGCTCGATTTTTAATTTTACACTAAAATATATAGTTTTTATCACATTTTAATATTATTTAATTTAATTTTAAAATTCATTTTAAATTAGACTACTTTAATTTATTGGTTTAAAAATTACAGAAATTGCTAATTAATTCCAGAAAATTAAATTTTTAAAAATTCTTAAAATTTTCAGGTGATTACAATCTACCCCCCTTAAGAAAATTGCGTCCTCGCAATTTAAAGATTAAACTACTAATAGAACAGTATTACAGGAATTTACAAAAATTACTTAAAATATACCTGCATCCTCAAATAAGTGGGGGTATTTCTGGCGCATGATATCTTCTCTCTCCCAAGTAGATTCACCAGGAGAGTGTTGCTTCCAAGCCACACGAACCAGTTTAATTGTCTGCCCTCGCAGCGTCTTCTCGCTGGTGCCAAGTATACTCACTGGTTGTTCTTCATATCTCAGGCTTGGACCTACGGCAATCTCAGAATGATCCACTATGTGACTTGGGTCTGTCACATATCTTCTCAACTGTGAGACATGGAATACATCATGCACTCCCTCTAAAGATAGAGGTAATGCAAGACGATAAGCCACCTGTCATGACCCGCACCCGGAAGTTCGGGCACGAGTACGTGGGTACGTCCAGCCTACGCCGCAGAGTCGGCGGTAGTACGCTGTCTAGGTCAATCCATCTAACTAGTCTAACTCATTCACAATTTAACATAGGCAAGATAATAATGAGAATAGAAACTTAAAATTTGCAACTGAATTAAATGTGACAACAATTCAAATGTTTAATACAGGAATTTCAAATGAAATCGGGGATAAACCCGATTAAATAAGATAAGAACAGAAATAAAAGATAGCTACTAAAAGCTACTCAGCGGCAGGGGTCTCCTGGGTAGGGTCTGGCTCCTCATAGGTATCATCTGTACCCTCATATGGACCATAATAGGTAGGGGCAAGGTCCTCATCATCGCCTAAATCAACAGATCCAGTCAGGAAAGGAGCAGAGTACACAGTGCACAACAATGTTAAACTAAATATTTATGACAATTAAACATTGAATATCATGTTAAGGAACTGCATAAAGAATGTTAACATTTCAGAGTCAAAACTATAAACCGGAATATGAGAAAACAGAAGTAAATGAGCAGGAAATGAAGCTACAACAGTCAGCAAGAAATATAACATGACTAGAAACTATCTGTATGAAACTTGTGTTTTGTTTTTAGAATACTTAGTTGGCATGCAGGGGTTTATAAGGCTAATTCGGCCGTCATAAACGGCTATTATTCACGAATAATTGAGATCCGGCTGATGGACAGTCGTGTACCAACAGCTATTATTCACGACAAGGGGAAGGGTAAACTACATGCCTTTCAGTATTCTCCCACCCGACATGATAACAAGACATGAATTCCAAATATTCAAGACATGAAAATATAGTATTCTAACACTACGTGTAATCAGCAAGAGTACTAGTAAAACAGGAAATTAATTATCACAATATATAGATTTAACTTGAAGTGCAGGTACTTGCCTGTTGTTTGGATCTGATTAATTAGGTTCTTGGGAGAAATTTCCACAGATGAGTCCAAAAGCTGAAATAGACATTACCATCATGCTCAGAAGATGTCAAATAGCTAGAAACGCCTGTCCTTGGGTCCAATTTGGAGACAAGGGCAAAAACGGCAGTTTCGGGTCAAAACGGGGTCCGCCGTTGGGCCCGCTTTGCACCGAAAAACGTGTCCAGGTCAAAAGTCTCCAAATTCACCAAACTTAGTGTCAACAGGTCAGGAACGCTGATACGAACCCAACGGAACTTCCAGATTTGGATTCCGATGAGCCGAACACAAAATCGCCCGTCGGGCGGGGCCTGTGGGGCCCACGACACGCGATTTCGTCAACGTTCTCAGAATCGAACCAAACTTGACCCACAGGACCAGCGTATCGCTACGAGTCCGATGGCGCAAGTTTCGTCTCGATCTGACAAGTGTGCACGAAGTTAGGGCGAATTGCCGAAAAGGCGGATACGGAGCGATGTCCGCGGACACGCGTTGATTCCGGTGTGCACGCACACCCGAATCAGCTTCCGCGAAATCTCACACGTCCGTATCGACGCTGCGCACGTATCTGTGAAGACCGCACGCGACCAAGTCGTCCCGTTTGGCGGGACGTACTCGGTTCCGGGGTGAAACAGGGTCTGGTTTTTCCTGTTTTTGGATCGCGGTGTGCGATCACCACAGGACGCGGTGTCCCGAACAGTTTGTCCGGACACCGAGAGGGTCATACAGGCTTCATAACGCAATTTGCAGAATTGAAAACGGAGCTACGAGGCGAAAGTTACGCGTACCTGAAGGGGACCCGAAAACAGGGTCAAAATCGTGTCCGTGTCGTGTCCGACACGACACGAAGAATCGGCTTAGGGTTAGGGTTTTCGCTGGAATCCGACGGCACACGGCGGAGGGCGGCCGGAGGGACGCCGGAGGGGGCCGGGGATGGTTCGCCGAGGGGCGGCGCGTCGGTTGGCGGCAGCGGCGGCGGCTCCGGGCGGCGGCCGGAGGCTGCGGCTGCTGCTGTGGCTTCTGTGGGAGGAGACGGCGTCGGGGACGGCGGAGCGGGGCGCCGGAGGGGGAGGCGATGGTCGGCGGGGCACGGCGAGGAAGCTGCGGCCGGTCGGCGGAGCTCGGCGTGGAGCGAGGCAGCTGCGGCGGGGCGCTAGGGTTACGGCGGAGCGGGGGAGATCTGAGGCGGAGGAGGAGAAGAAAGGGCGGGGTTTTATAGGGGTTGCGGGGGGCCGAGGAAGGCGGAGCGGGGCGACGTGGGGCGGGGAGCGCGGCGGGCGGGGCGCGGGACGCGCGGCGCTGCGCGCGGCGGCCGGCGAGGGACGCGGAACGTGGGGGGGGGGGACGGGGTCGTGCGGGCGGGTCGGGAATTTGCGGGCGGGTCGGGTTTGGCTGACCCGACCCAACCCGATAAAAACGGGTGGGCTGCTGGGCTGGACTGGGCTCGGCCCACTGGGCCGGGCCCAAAAGAAAAATAAATAAATAAATAAATAAAATATAATAATAATAATAATAATAATTTAAAACAGTTAATTAATTAATTAATTAGAAAAATTGTTTTTAGGCATTTAAAAATAGTTCTGGGGCCCAGAAAAATCCAGAAAAATTACCCTAAGTCCAATTTTTCATTTTACACCCAAAAATATTATTTTCATGACATTTTAATATTATTTATAGCCAATTAAAAATCATTTATAAATTAAAAGCCTTGATTTTAATTACAGAAAAATCACAGAAAATTCCAGAAAATTGGAAAAAATCCAAGATTTAATAATTTGAAAATTCAGGGGGGTTTACAACCTACCCAACTTACAAAAATTTTGTCCTCGAAATTTAAGAATAACAGGGCACGAAAAGAAAAGGCCGAAAAATAAAAATACACCTCAGGGTTCAAAAAGATAGGGGTATCGCTCTCTAATCTCGTCTTCTCGCTCCCAGGTGGATTCGCCGGGAGAATGATGCTTCCAAGCTACGCGAACCAGGGAGATAACCTGGTTTCGTAGGACTTTCTCCGAGCGATCCAGGATCTCCACGGGTTGCTCTTGGTAAGTCAAACTTGGGCCTACTTCGAGCTCTGAGTGATCCAAAATGTGGCTGGGGTCTGACACATACTTCCTCAGCTGCGACACGTGGAAGATGTTATGGACTCCTTCCAGAGAGGGTGGCAATGCCAGACGGTATGCCACTTCTCCGATTTTCTCCTGAATGCCAAAAGGTCCGATGAATCTTGGGCTGAGCTTTCCACTCCTTCCGAACCTAATGGTGCCACGTGTCGGGGAAATCTTTAAGAACACCAGCTCTCCAACCTTAAAATAGAGTCATAATCAAGTCTTAGTTCCAGAATAAAATGGTTAAATTGACTTGAATTTTATAAATTTAATTACCTCAAATTCTAAGGGCCTTCGGTGGCTATTTGCCCAATGTCGTTGCCTGTCTTGAGCCACTCGAAGTCTATCCCTTATTTGCTTTACCTTCTCAGCTGAATCGATCACCATCTCTGGTCCCAGCAGGGCTCTTTCCCCAACGTCGTCCGATGATAGCGGGGTACGACATCTTCGTCCATACAGAGCTTCAAATGGAGTCATCTCGATGCTGGCTTGATAACTGTTATTATAAGAGAACTCCACCAGATGTAGGTAGTCTTCCCAGGATCCTCCAAAATCCAGAACACATGTACGGAGCATATCTTCAAGTGTCTGGATGGTACGTTCCGATTGTCCATCGGTTTGGGAATGATAAGCTGTGCTGAATTTGAGTTGAGTCCCCAAACTGGCTTGTAAGCTCTTCCAGAAATGAGAGGTGAATATTGAATCTCTGTCGGAGACAATACTTACTGGAACTCCATGCAGCCTAACAATATGTCTGATATATAACTCTGCCAGCTTTTCTGTAGATAGCCCTACTTTGAAAGGTAGAAAATGTGCAGACTTGGTCAGTCGATCTACTATCACCCAGATTGCATCCTTACCACTAGGTGTTCTTGGAAGACCGGAAACAAAATCCATTGTGATATGTTCCCACTTCCACTCCGAAATGGGTAGTGGTTGAAGCAATCCTCCAGGTCGTTGTCTTTCCGCCTTAACTTGCTGGCACACTAAACAACGAGATACGAACCTGGCTACTTCTCTTTTCATGCCATGCCACCAAACATGCGTCCTCAGGTCCTTGTACATCTTGTTGGCTCCTGGATGTATAGAGTACTGCGATCTGTGCGCCTCTTGCATAACTTCTTCTCTTATGTCTCCTTGAGGTACACATAATCTATCGCCATGCCTCAGTGATCCATCTTCATGAATTCTGAACTCTTCTACTAATCCAGCTTGTACTTGACCTCGAAGGCTTCGCAGGCCTTCGTCTTGAAACTGAGTCTCCTTGATCTTGTCCATTAGAGTAGACTGAATCTGCAAGTTCATCATTTGGCCCTCTTTTCCTGGGATAATTACTTCAATACCTAAACTTTCCAAGTCCTCCAGCAGGTGTCTGTCCATAGTCAAGTACATCGCCATAGGATACCTGCTTAGAGCATCAGCAACTACATTTGCCTTCCCAGGGTGATATTGAAGAGTGATATCAAAGTCTTTCATTAGTTCCAGCCACCTTCTTTGCCTCATGTTTAGCTCTTTCTGAGTGAAGATGTATTTTAGACTCTTATGGTCTGTAAATATTTCCACCCTTTCTCCATAAAGGTAATGCTTCCAAAGTTTAAGAGCAAAAATGACAGCTGCCAATTCTAAATCATGGGTTGGATAATTCTTTTCATGTGGTCGAAGCTGTCTAGAGGCATATGCTATTACTTTCTTATTCTGCTCCAATACACAACCTAGACCTTTTCCAGAAGCATCACTATAAATAGCGAAACCTCCGGTTCCAGAAGGTAAGGTCAGAATAGGGCAGAAGTCAATCTTTTCTTCAATTCCTCAAAAGCACGCTGACATTCATCAGTCCAGGTGAACTCTTCATCTTTTCTTGTTAATTTTGTCATGGGCTCCGCAATTCTAGCAAAGTCCTTCACAAACTTCCGATAGTAGCCAGCTAGTCCCAGGAAACTTCTAATCTCAGCTACAGAGTCTGGAGTGGGCCAGGATTCTACTGCAGCTATCTTCTTAGGGTCTACTGCTATTCCATCTCCAGTCACAACATGTCCCAAGAATTCTACTTTGTCTAGGAAGAAAGCACATTTAGACAATTTTCCATAAAGCTTTTCCTTCCTCAAAGTCTCCAATGCTAACCTCAAATGTTCTTCATGTTCTTCGGGGGTCTTGGAGTAGATCAAAATATCATCAATGAAGACCACTACAAATTTGTCTAGGTATGGCTGGAAAACTCTGTTCATCAAGTTCATAAAAACTGCTGGAGCATTCGTCAACCCGAACGGCATCACTAAGAATTCGTAATGTCCGTTCCGGGTATTGAAAGCAGTTTTAGGGATGTCTTCTTTCCTTACCCTTACTTGGTGGTAACCAGACCTCAAATCAATCTTTGAAAAGACCCGAGCTCCACTCAACTGATCAAATAAGTCATCTATCCTGGGCAGGGGATACTTATTCTTAATTGTTAAGGCATTTAAGGCCCTATAGTCAATACACATTCTGGATGTTCCGTCCTTCTTGGGCACAAATAGTATTGGGGCTCCCCAAGGTGAGACACTAGACCTAATAAAACCTTTGTCTTCTAGCTCTTTGATTTGTTCATTTAGTTCTATTATCTCATTCTTGTTGATTCTGTAGGGGTTCTGAGATACTGGTGCTGCTCCTGGTACTAAGTCAATGGAGAATTCAACTTCTCGGTCTGGGGGTAAGCCTGGGAGATCCTCAGGGAAGACATCAAGGTATTCAGAGATGATAGGTGGCAATTCTTCTGTTACTAGGGCTCCACAAATTATGTTATTACCCATTTCTCTAGAACCTCTAGCAAATTCAAATTCTGGCTGGCCAGGGGGTCTGAAGATTACACTGCCTCTGTGACAGTCTATTGTGGCATGATGTTGACTTAACCAATCCATACCCAGTATAATGTCAAAACTGGGCACTGGCATTACAAGTAGTCTAGCATACAGTTCTCTTTCACATAATGTAATAGGGCAATTGTTACAGGCATCACTAACCGGGATGATTCCTCCACCGGTAATGATCTTATAACAATTCCTAAGGGGTTTAGTGATTAAATTGTGCTTCATAAGGAATTCTACTGACATGAATGAGTGTGAAGCTCCAGAGTCAAATAAAGTAATAGCTGGTATTGAATTTATAAGTACAGAACCTGTAATCACGTCAGCTGTGGCTTCCGCTTCTTCCAGAGTCATTGTATAAGCACGGCCTTGCTGCGGTGCACCCCTCTGTTGCTGCTGTTGGTGCTGAGCAAAGCGTTGTTGTTGAGTTGGAAGCGGGGGTCCCCTCTGTTGTGCTGCTGGGGGCCTGGCCTGGGCTGGAGCCTTTGGTGCAGCTGGACGTCCTTGAGCAACAGGACAGTCCCTCAATTGATGTGCTGGGGAGCCACAATAGAGACAGGCACCTAGCCTCTTTCTGCAGTCTTACCAAGTGTGGCCTGGTTTTTGGCAATAGTTGCAAGGGGGAGCTCGCTGGTTCTGTCCTTGAGCCTGGGGTGCTGGAGCTCGAGGGGGAGGACGCTGATTTTGCTGCGGGGCCCGCTGCTGTTGTTGTTGTTAAAAAGGGCGTTTGTTGGGTCCCGCATTTCCAGTATCTCTTTCTCGTTTCAGTTTGTGCCCCATGTCTCTCTCGACTCCTTGTGCCACGCTCAGGATTTCCTCATAGGTGCGAGCTCGGCTGGTGGTGACAGCGAGGCGAATATCCGAAGATAGCCCCTTCTTGAATCTTCGGGCTCTGTCCTCCGGGGTACGAACCATGTACTCCGCAAAGTGGCTTAACCTGCTAAATTTAGCAGTATATTCATCAACAGTCATGTTACCTTGTTCCAGTCTCTCGAATTGGCTTTCGAGAGCTTCCCGAGCCACTTCGGGGTAAAATTTCTCCTTGAATAGCCTCTTGAAGTCCTCCCAGGTGACGTCGGGAGCAGATAGTTGGGGTTCATCTCTGAACCAGGTTCGAGCAATGTCGAACAGTTGCAGGCTTGCGGACTCCACTTTGAGATCATCGGGAACCCGGGCAGTCTTCAGGAGTCTCTCGACATTCTCTATCCACTCATCAGCGTAGAGAATGCCCTCAGTTCCATAAAATTCCAGAGGCCTAAGGTTCTTGAAGTCTTTAGCACTCCCTGGCCTCTTGAGTGACGACTCCTGGGGTTTAAGAGCTTCTGAGAGGCTGGTCCGCAGAAGTGCCGTCTGTTCTTTCTGGGATTCCACTAATCCCTGGAATACTCCTATTAGCTGTGCCCCATCTAAGGTAACTGCCGGGACAGATGGAGGCGGCGGGAGTGCAAGAGTATCGGGCACATTCGGCTCAGCTGGTTCTGATGTGCCTCCTACTGTGTTCCTGGTCTGGACTATTCTGAAAGATTAAGGGATAGGAAGATCAGAATAGAATACTTGGAAATCAAAGGCGATAGGAAAAATTGAGCAGCAATGATATCAAGAATTGAAATAAGGACGCTATACTGTGAATGAGCTTTTCCTAGAATCCTCAATTTTATTCCATACCCTGTCCTAGGGTATTACCCTATTTTAGGATAGGACCTGCATGGGCCACCATAAAAACGTGTCACGACCCGCACCCGGAAGTTCGGGCACGAGTACGTGGGTACGTCCAGCCTACGCCGCAGAGTCGGCGGTAGTACGCTGTCTAGGTCAATCCATCTAACTAGTCTAACTCATTCACAATTTAACATAGGCAAGATAATAATGAGAATAGAAACTTAAAATTTGCAACTGAATTAAATGTGACAACAATTCAAATGTTTAATACAGGAATTTCAAATGAAATCGGGGACAAACCCGATTAAATAAGATAAGAACAGAAATAAAAGATAGCTACTAAAAGCTACTCAGCGGCAGGGGTCTCCTGGGTAGGGTCTGGCTCCTCATAGGTATCATCTGTACCCTCATATGGACCATAATAGGTAGGGGCAAGGTCCTCATCATCGCCTAAATCAACAGATCCAGTCAGGAAAGGAGCAGAGTACACAGTGCACAACAATGTTAAACTAAATATTTATGACAATTAAACATTGAATATCATGTTAAGGAACTGCATAAAGAATGTTAACATTTCAGAGTCAAAACTATAAACCGGAATATGAGAAAACAGAAGTAAATGAGCAGGAAATGAAGCTACAACAGTCAGCAAGAAATATAACATGACTAGAAACTATCTGTATGAAACTTGTGTTTTGTTTTTAGAATACTTAGTTGGCATGCAGGGGTTTATAAGGCTAATTCGGCCGTCATAAACGGCTATTATTCACGAATAATTGAGATCCGGCTGATGGACAGTCGTGTACCAACAGCTATTATTCACGACAAGGGGAAGGGTAAACTACATGCCTTTCAGTATTCTCCCACCCGACATGATAACAAGACATGAATTCCAAATATTCAAGACATGAAAATATAGTATTCTAACACTACGTGTAATCAGCAAGAGTACTAGTAAAACAGGAAATTAATTATCACAATATATAGATTTAACTTGAAGTGCAGGTACTTGCCTGTTGTTTGGATCTGATTAATTAGGTTCTTGGGAGAAATTTCCACAGATGAGTCCAAAAGCTGAAATAGACATTACCATCATGCTCAGAAGATGTCAAATAGCTAGAAACGCCTGTCCTTGGGTCCAATTTGGAGACAAGGGCAAAAACGGCAGTTTCGGGTCAAAACGGGGTCCGCCGTTGGGCCCGCTTTGCACCGAAAAACGTGTCCAGGTCAAAAGTCTCCAAATTCACCAAACTTAGTGTCAACAGGTCAGGAACGCTGATACGAACCCAACGGAACTTCCAGATTTGGATTCCGATGAGCCGAACACAAAATCGCCCGTCGGGCGGGGCCTGTGGGGCCCACGACACGCGATTTCGTCAACGTTCTCAGAATCGAACCAAACTTGACCCACAGGACCAGCGTATCGCTACGAGTCCGATGGCGCAAGTTTCGTCTCGATCTGACGAGTGTGCACGAAGTTAGGGCAAATTGCCGAAAAGGCGGATACGGAGCGATGTCCGCGGACACGCGTTGATTCCGGTGTGCACGCACACCCGAATCAGCTTCCGCAAAATCTCACACGTCCGTATCGACGCTGCGCACGTATCTGTGAAGACCGCACGCGACCAAGTCGTCCCGTTTGGCGGGACGTACTCGGTTCCGGGGTGAAACAGGGTCTGGTTTTTCCTGTTTTTGGATCGCGGTGTGCGATCACCACAGGACGCGGTGTCCCGAACAGTTTGTCCGGACACCGAGAGGGTCATACAGGCTTCACAACGCAATTTGCGGAATTGAAAACGGAGCTACGAGGCGAAAGTTACGCGTACCTGAAGGAGACCCGAAAATAGGGTCGAAATCGTGTCCGTGTCGTGTCCGACACGACACGAAGAATCGGCTTAGGGTTAGGGTTTTCGCTGGAATCCGACGGCACACGGCGGAGGGCGGCCGGAGGGACGCCGGAGGGGGCCGGGGATGGTTCGCCGAGGGGCGGCGCGTCGGTTGGCGGCAGCGGCGGCGGCTCCGGGCGGCGGCCGGAGGCTGCGGCTGCTGCTGTGGCTTCTGTGGGAGGAGACGGCGTCGGGGACGGCGGAGCGGGGCGCCGGAGGGGGAGGCGATGGTCGGCGGGGCACGGCGAGGAAGCTGCGGCCGGTCGGCGGAGCTCGGCGTGGAGCGAGGCGGCTGCGGCGGGGCGCTAGGGTTACGGCGGAGCGGGGGAGATCTGAGGCGGAGGAGGAGAAGAAAGGGCGGGGTTTTATAGGGGTTGCGGGGGGCCGAGGAAGGCGGAGCGGGGCGACGTGGCGCGGGGAGCGCGGCGGGCGGGGCGCGGGACACGCGGCGCTGCGCGCGGCGGCCGGCGAGGGACGCGGAACGTGGGGGGGGACGGGGTCGTGCGGGCGGGTCGGGGATTTGCGGGCGGGTCGGGTTTGGCTGACCCGACCCGACCCGATAAGAACGGGTGGGCTGCTGGGCTGGACTGGGCTCGGCCCACTGGGCCGGGCCCAAAAGAAAAATAAAAAAATAAATAAATAAAATATAATAATAATAATAATAATTTAAAACAGTTAATTAATTAATTAATTAGAAAAATTGTTTTTAGGCATTTAAAAATAGTTCTGGGGCCCAGAAAAATCCAGAAAAATTACCCTAAGTCCAATTTTTCATTTTACACCCAAAAATATTATTTTCATGACATTTTAATATTATTTATAGCCAATTAAAAATCATTTATAAATTAAAAGCCTTGATTTTAATTACAGAAAATTCACAGAAAATTCCAGAAAATTGGAAAAAATCCAAGATTTAATAATTTAAAAATTCAGGGGGGGTTTACACCACCTCACCAATGCGCTCCAGAATATCAAAGGGCCCAATGTACCTTGGACTCAACTTGCCTCTGCTCCCAAAGCGAATGGTTCCTCGAGTAGGTGAAATCCTTAGGAATATATGTTCTCCTTCCTTGAACTCCAGGGGACGTCGGTGTGTATCAGCCCAATGCTTCTGTCTGTCCTGAGCTGCACGAAGATGATTCTGGATTTGTTTCACCTTCTCTACTGTTTGCATTACCAACTCTGGCCCCAATATCTGACGCTCTCCGACTTTACTCCAGCATATTGGCGATCTGCACTTCCTGCCGTATAACGCCTCGAAAGGTGCCATCTTGATGCTTGCTTGATAACTGTTGTTGTAGGAGAACTCCACTAAATGTAAATGATCTTTCCAAGACCCTCCAAAATCTAACATACAGGATCGCAGCATATCCTCCAAGATCTGGATTGTACGTTCTGATTGACCATCTGTCTGGGGATGATAGGCAGTACTGAATTTTAGTCTGGTGCCAAGACTCTCTTGCATACTTCGCCAAAAATGAGAGGTGAATCTCGAATCTCGATCTGATATAATACTAACCGGCACTCCATGCAATCTTACAATTTGTCGCATATACATGTCGGCTAGTACTTCTGTGGACTGTCCAACTCTAAATGGTAAGAAGTGTGCCGATTTAGTGAGTCGGTCTACGATAACCCATACAGCATCCTTTCCACTGGGGCTCCTTGGGAATCCTGTGACGAAGTCCATGGTGATATATTCCCACTTCCATTCTGGTATGGGAAGCGGATGCAACATTCCTGTAGTCCTTTGATGCTCGGCTTTCACTTGTTGGCAGACTAAACATTTAGCTACAAATCTGGCAATCTCTCTCTTCATTCCATGCCACCAATAGTACTGTCTTAGATCTCGATACATCTTTGTTCCTCCTGGATGAACAGAGTATATGGAGCTATGGGCTTCAGTCATTAGCTCCTGTCTCAATTCTCCATTTGGAACATATAGACGATCTCCGCACCTTAATATACCATCCTCATGTATGCGAAGTCCCGTCTGCATGCCTGCTTCCGTCTTCTCTTTTAGTCTTCGAAACCTTGCATCAGTAGGCAGAGCTTCTTTAATCCTTTCCACGAGCGATGACTTCACTTCCAGATTAGCCAGCAAGCCATTATGTCTTGGTAGAATAACCTCTATCTGAAGCTCCTGTAGATCTTTTAATAGCTCAGTCTGCACCGTCAAGTAATAAGCTGTAGGCTTCCTGCTGAGTGCGTCTGCTACTACATTTGCCTTCCCTGGGTGGTACTGCAGATCTATATCAAAGTCCACCATTAACTCAAGCCAACGTCTTTGCCTCATGTTAAGCTCCTTCTGAGTATATACATACTTCAGACTTTTGTGATCAGTGAAGATTTCCACCTTCTCACCATAAAGATAATGCCTCCAAATCTTCAGTGCAAATATTACAGCAGCTAGCTCCAGATCATGTGTTGGATAGTTCTTCTCATGGACCTTCAACTGTCTCGATGCATAAGCAATAACTTTGCCGTGTTGCATCAAAACACATCCCAGACCACTACCTGACGCATCGCTATAAACAACAAAACCGCCTGACCCTGAAGGAAGAGTCAAGACTGGTGCTGTTGTTAGACGCCTCTTCAATTCTTCAAAGGCCATCTGACATTCTTCTGTCCATGCAAAGTCCTGATCTTTCCGTGTCAACTTCGTCATTGGCTCTGCAATCCTTGAGAAATTTTCTATGAACCTTCTGTAATATCCAGCAAGTCCTAGAAAACTCCTCACCTCAGCAACTGATGTCGATGTAGGCCAAGTCTCAATAGCAGCAACCTTCTCTGGATCAACTGACAGTCCTTCTCCTGAGATAATATGCCCCAAGAATGGCACCTTATCCATGCAAAACTCACATTTACTGAGCTTAGCATAAAGCTTCTCCTGCCTCAACGTTTCTAGCACGATTCTGAGATGCTCCTCGTGCTCTTCGTGGCTTTTGGAATATACCAGAATGTCATCGATAAATACCACCACGAATTTATCCAAGTATTGATGGAAGACTCTGTTCATCAAGCTCATGAACACAGCAGGTGCATTGGTTAAACCAAATGGCATTACTAAGAACTCATAGTGTCCATACTTGGTTCTAAAGGCTGTCTTCGGGATATCTTCCTTCCTCACCCTAATCTGGTGATAACCGGATCTAAGGTCAATCTTCAAAAATACCCTAGCTCCACTCAATTGATCAAATAAGTCATCAATGCGGGGCAAGGGATACCGGTTCTTAATAGTCACAGCGTTTAACGCCCTGTAATCAATGCATAGGCGAACTGTTCCATCCTTCTTTGGTACAAAAAGTATGGGTGCTCCCCAAGGTGAAACACTGGGCCGGATGAAACCCTTTTCCAGAAGTTCATCAACTTGCTTCTTCAACTCTACTAACTCTTTAGGTGCTAGTCTATAAACTGATAAAGTGATAGGTTCTGCTCCTGGAGTTATGTCTATTTTGAATTATATTTCCCGATCAGGTGGTAGACCTGGAAGATCATCGGGGAATACATCCACAAACTCTGATATAACTCTTGGGTAACTTGTCTCCCCTTTACAGTTAATACCCTAAGAGTTGGCTGAACACCTTATTCTACAGCTCCTCGAAGAAATTCAAACTCTGAGTGTCCAGGTGGTCTAAATATAACTTTTCCAAGCCGACAATCAAGAGTAGCATGTGTAACGCCCCGCTCCGCGCCGGCGTTATATATCAAGGTGAGTGGGCAGAACTTCGTTCTCTGATTCTTGCACGCCTTAATAATAACCTGAGTTTTTGCTTGCAATGTTTACATAAGAGAATGATAGAACCTGCCTTGCATGTTAATGAACGAACTCACCTAGCTTGTCTTTGAATCAATGCCTGCTTAACGAGAATCCTGAATCGCCTGCTTAGAGTGCATGAACATGTTCACTATCGTCTATGCATCGAGAGAACCATACTGTGCCTGAACGTGTTCAAGTGATAAGTCGGATTTCCCCGCAACAATGAGTGTATTCTGATGGTTCGTCTCGTCTGCATACTAGAGTTTATTTGATAGTGTTCCATGCATTCGCACGCGGTCGGATAATGGCTTTTGGTGGAGAGCTGAACTGCATGCGTCATAGCCACCATGGGTCACAACTGCCATTAGCATCAGAGAATGAGTCATTGGTACGCTGTTCCACCAGCTACCGATCCTGAGATACTCGGGGACCGCCCTGCATATAGCTAAGTCATTGTGTTGGCTTGGATAGTGACTGCCCCTAAGAATGTGCATTGTGTGTCTAGCTTTGCATCTGACCCTGGAGTCGCACGAGACACGCTGCGCACACCCTAAAACATGAACGGTTTGCTTGCTTGCATATTCAATACGAAACTCTGTTTCCAAACATGTTTCCAAACAAGTAAATCGACTCTGCTAGAACTGCATGAAACGAACCTAGGTAAAACTAGAAAGATCACTAGTAATGTAATATTTTATAACATGATTACTTAGTACCTGTTTGAGTGAATGCTTGTTTCTGTTCAGTTGATTTATCTCACCAGTACTTGTATAAAGTGCTGACCCACCAACAGTTTACTTGTTCGCAGGTACTGGATCGTCCGAGGAAGCGATAGGCGTACCACAGCCCCGAAGACCCGGAATCCTGGTTTCGATTGTTGCCCCGAGAATGCTATCGTATAAGGGGGCATAATGTATGGAACGAACATGTGCCTTTGCTAAAGGAAACCCAAGTTGCCTCGATTGTCCCGAACACTCAGTTGGCTAATGCATTGCATTGCAACAAGTCCCTTTCCGCTGCTTACTCGATTGATGCGATGATAGTCAACTATCAACTTAAACGATTGGCCTTGCACGGGCGCAACCCCAGGCCCATGCGGCATCACGTCCCCCGAAAGCTCGAACGGGCCATTCGCTTGGCTCTCTTCCTCCCTCGCACCCGCGGGACGGGCGCGGTGATTCGCGTCCGGCGTGCCGAGGCACGGTGATTCGTGCCCGGTTCGTTAATTCCCGGCCGCACGGGGCAGGGCAGGGCGGAGCGGCGGCCCGAGCGGGTCCGGGGCGTGACAGCATGATACTGACTTAACCAGTCCATACCAAGTACAACATCATAGTCAGGCATAGAAAAGATCAGAAATTGGGCTTGCATCTCTCTCCCGCAGACTACTACTGAACATGATCTACAGATATCACTAACAGATATAATTCCACCTCCCGTAAGAATTCTCTTAGTCTTCGGAAGGGGTGCAGTAGCTACTCTATGGGTGGCTACGAAGCTAGCAGCTATAAATGAGTGTGATGCCCCAGAATCAAATAAAGCTACAGCAGGTAATGAAGCTACTAAAATGGTACCTGCTATAACTTCTCCAGCAATAGCTTCTTCCTGTACAGCCAATGCAAAAGCCTGACCTCGTCCCTGAGCTGGACCCCTCTGCTGTCGAGCCTGCTGGAATAGTGCTGCTTGAGGTGGCAATGGAGGTCTTGGCTGATATCCTCCTGGAGCTGGTGGTCTGACTCCTCCAACTCCCGTCTGCTGTGCTCCCACTGCTGGATAATCTGGCCTTGGTGCAGGTAGAGCTAGTCGTGGTGCTTCCTCTCGACGTGCTGTGCAGTCCCTGGATAGATGCTGGTTGGATCCGCAAACCAGGCACAGTCCCAATTTGCGTCTGCACTCCTTTTCAATGTGACCCAACTTGCCGCAGAAATGACAAGTAGGTAGGGTTCTTGGTGCTGCTCTCTGCGGTAGATTCCTTTGGAGTCGCTTTGCAGAATCCCCTTGTGCTGCCTTGGATGGTGCTGAGGTAAATGGTCGCTTCAGGCTTGACTCCCTCCTGGTGACGCGCTCCATGCGTCGGGCTGCTGCAAGGACGTCGTTGTACGATGTAGGGGCAACTGATCCAATCAACCTCTGAAGCTCGAACCTGTCACGCCCCGATCTCCCGCAGGCAATCGGCCGTTCCCGCTAGGCGGGAATCACCCTCGCCAGCGCTCCCGCAGAACGATCGCTTAACCCATCCGGGCGTGATGCCGCACGAGCGTGATCCACGCTCGTGCAAGGCCATGGTTCATTGGCTGGCGGCAAGAGTTCTAAGCCACAGAGTCGCACAGATTGTCCGAGTGCAGTGGAGTTTAGGAACGCATAGCGATCGGTAACAGGTTCACTGAGTCGACAATATAGCGGAAGCATCTAAACAAGTAAAGTAATCTCTTTATTGATATGAAACATGTATTACAGGCGGCGTATAGCCGAGATTACAAGTCGCTCAAGCCTCTCTCTCTGAAACAGTAAAAGCGTGCCAAGTGGCTACAACTGTGGAATGAATATACAGGCGATGGTCAGGCGATGTTCACAACTTATGTCTTGTATATGTGCTTCAGTCCCGGACGCACCGTTGCAAGGCTTCAGAGGGTACTCCTGGCCTTAGCACGCACGTTGGAGGCGTCCGCACCGAACGAGGTTCTCCCGCACCCTGCATACAAACTGGTGGATTATCAGTACATTGAATGCACTAGTGGGGAAGCTACTCGCCCGCTCGACAAATCCAAACACGTAATACAGGTTCCGTGCACAACTATTAAGTTGTCTTTCTAGTTGCCTTAGGATCAGTTTCATACAGATATTGAATAGCCTAACGTGTCGGCAGTGCGCCGTGCGATGTTAGAGGAAACACGGCGAGACTTACCAACTTACCATCTCCTTCCCTGTCCAAGGCAACCATTTAGGCAAACAGTATAAATTCGAGCAGAGGCATGTATAAACATTCAGGAGGCAAGCATATGCAAACAGGAGGGTCGTTTTAACATGATCATTCAGGTGTTTAGTTGTTCTTGATGCGATGCAGTGACTCGCACGCGGATAGCCGCTAAGCGAGGATGACTTATCTATATGAACACGGTCGCTGGCAAAGCCATTATGGACGTAGTCAAGGACAAGGATAGCATGCTACGCGTGTACACGAGGCACACGAACACGATGCGTTGCAAGCTATCCTCCCTGCACACGAGACTACACACGAGCTCCATCCGGACCGGATCGGCCCCAGTGCCCCGGTGATCGTCCGTGGAACTAGTCCGCGACATGCAAGTCAGGGTTAACCAATCTCAGGCAACACGATTTAACCAATCTCAGGCAACACGATTTAACCAATCTCAGGCAACACGATTTAACCAATCTCAGGCAACACGATTACACGAGATACACGAGAACACGCGTGCACTAGAACACGAGAACACGAGTGCACGGGAACACGAGTACACGAGTATACGGGATACTTGAATCTTGGTTCTGTACAATAACTTGTCTTGATGCATTCCCCTGGTTCGGGGCTGCCTTGGTGACCTAACGGTCCCGGATACTTGCAGGTTCGTTCAGGCACGGAACGACTACGTAATAGTCTTCCGGGGTTTATATAAAAATACGGTAACATTCAAGCAGACAAGCATGCGTTCTAAGGAACATAATCAGCACATTTGCTCGGGCCCGAAGGTAGTCCGAGAGATGAAACCGTCAAGGGACTTAGCATGCGAGGGTCTGAGTATAAGCAGTATTTTATTTTCATGTTCTAGCAAGCAATATGAGTTAGGATTATTCCCTTAGCTAGGTGCGTTGGATTTATTAGCATGCAGGGGATGATTCACCTAGCGACTAGCATATATGATTCCAGATTTTATGTGTGCTGGCTAAGCAAAGACAAGTTCACCGTAGCCACCCACCTTAGCGATGATTCGCCTCGGTAGAGCGATACGTCTGAGCGAGTCTCTGAAAGCCTAAGCCGGATTCCTGTAGGGGTAAGTCTGGATATCCTTTGCTTCTTGATCGAGGCAAAGCGGGTAGGGACAGCTGCACGATTGCCGATTGAGACGGCAGTCCGCTTGAGCGGAACGGGATGTTACAGAACCTGAGTCCGTCAAAGAATTTCTCCGCCTTCTCTTCTTCGGTAGGAATTAGAGAAGGGGCGAAACGACTCAGGCGAATGAATTCAGCATTATACTCTTCCACCGTCATGTTGCCTTGGATGAGGCGGTTGAACTTATCTCGGAGTTCTGATCTAGCAACGGCTGGGATATACATCTCTTGGAAGAGTCTGGAGAACTCCTCCCAAGTGACTCGGTCATGTCCGAGCCTCCTCTCTTCAGCTAGCCACCAGTGGTGCGCGTTGTCTGTCAGTTGCATTCAACAGCAGTCATCCATTTCTCCCGCGGAAGTTCAGCTGCTTCCAACTGATGTTGTGTATTAGTGAGCCACTCATGCACTTCAGTTGGTCCTTCCTTGTCCGAAAAGGTACGGGGCTTGAGTTGACAGAAATCAGTGATAGATCCCGTCGCTGGTCGCCTAGCTTGCGGGTTTGCCTGCTCCAATGCATTTACTAGGCTGTTTCTCAGGTTCTCTGCCTCCTGACGCTGCACCTCATGTTGAACTTGTTGTTGAGCTTGCATCATGGCATAAAACATCTGGAACATTTGCTGCCCGTCCATTGCTTGCCCTGGTGGGAAGGCAGGCATTTGTGGAGTGAACTACGGCGGTGGTGGGATATCATCGCGCCTGAACCTTGAGTTATGCTGCTCATCTTGTCCACTTTGAGAGGATTGACCTCTGTTCTCTGGTGTAACTCCATCACCATAAGTAACCACAGCGTCTTGTGGTGTAAAAGGAACTTTTTCTCCATTTCTCGGATCCATCTTTCTGCATCCAAAATGAACTTTATGAGAACGTTTAGTAGAGTCAAGCAGGATGCATAATCAAGTACTTAATTCGAATGAGATATAGAGTTTCAAAAATATTTCAACAAATGGATGAGATCCTAAGCCTATCCTATCCTTTACAGGTTTGTTTGGCCCCTAAGTTGAGACCAAACAATTTATCGTAGACTTGCATGGGCCACCAAAAAAACTATGTCACGCCCCATGTAAACCCCCTGATTTTTCAAAATATTTAAAACTGGATTTTTCATAATTTTTTGGAATTTTCTGGGAATTTTCTGTAATTTAAAAATAGGGTTTTAAATATTCAATGATTTTTAAATAATAATAAATGATATTAAAATATTATAAAAATAATATTTTGGGGTGTAAAATGAAAAACTGGACTTAGGACAATTTTTCTGGAATTTATTGGGCTCCGGACCTATTTTTAAAACACCTAAATCTATTTATTTATTTATTTATTTATTTTACTGATTATTAATATTATTATTAATATTAATATTATTTATTTTTATAAAACCCAGCCCACTGGGCCCGGCCCACCGGGCCCAGCCCCAACCCGGCCAAAGACCCTGGCTTAGCGGGTCGGGTCGGGTCGGGTCTGCCCGAACCCGACCCGCATCCGACCCGATCCCCTCTCCCTGACCCGTTTCCCTCCCCGCGTTTCCCGCCGCCTCCGCCGCCTGCGCCGCCCGCCGTGCCCGGCCACCACCCTACTGTCACGTCCCGATTTCGCCTAATCGATAATCGTCCCCCGGGCGTGATGCCGTGCACGCGTAGGGTGCGCGTGCACAAGGCCTTAGGCATAAGGATATTCTTTAGATCAATGCAACAGAGTAGACAAATAAGATAACACAAGGTTGAGGCATAGAAAAGTTTCTCTTTTATTTATAATGAACATCTTATTACATTGCTTGACTCAAAAGTATAAAATGCCCCACGGGCTTACAAACTTGGACGCAAAATGAGATAGCCGATCCATACATTATGTCCCTTTACATAGTTTCAAAACACAAAACTCCTTGGGTGCGGGTAAGCACCATCGCCTTAGCGTTATTTCCGCAATGGAGAGAGAGGGGAAGGCTTCTAGCTTGAGCCTCCAAAAGTCTTGGCCACGACCCGCCAAGAATCCCTAAAGTTCCGGAGAGAGAGAGCTTCAGCTCCTCGCCGCGTTGCCTTGCGCCGGGGAACCTGCTACAACGAGGGTCAGTACTTCGAAAAGTACTGGTGAAGGCTAGCTGCTCAACTTTACCAAGCTCTTTAGATGCGTTTTAAATGAACATGCAACATTTATGTGTTTATGTGACTTTCTATTCTTGCCTAGATCAGATTTCATTTAGCAGGTATGCAAGAACAAAATAATATAACTCCATATGCCACCGCTCGGTGACTTTACCTGTCCCGTCTGAACCACCTGTACAACTTACCATGGCCTTCCCTGTCACAAAGACATAGTTAGTCTGCACAGTTTAAATATACACAACATCTTTCTTTGTTGTCTACTAGCCATCATGGGTTTAGTCTGGGCTGGCGGCGACGCTTGCAGCGCGGGTAGCTAGCCCCGCTACAATTCCCCGCTCCCAGGACTAAGAAAGTAGATTCCGCCCGGGTCGAAACGGCCCGGTGCCCCGGTAACCGCTCGCAGGAACCTGGATCCCTTGTGCACAAGAATTCCCATGACCATTCCTATAAACTCTACATCATAGATTTACTTACTAGCCAATGTTAAAGAACATCATGTACGAAACTGCTTTACTGTACTATAACAATCAACCAACAGTTATATGAAATAACATGCAGCAGTTTATAGAAGAACACTTTGAACTATCAATAGATACCAACCCATTAAACATCCAACGAACATGCATGCATCAATGAATTTATGCAAGGTTTTGTATGACAAGCATTGGGTGTTCCAAGCCTACTTCTTATCTTATCTTGTTATCCAACTTGTTACTTAATTGGTATCGTTTGATTGAATGCACAACTGAGTCAATTTTATTATGAACGGAGCCCTTGGAAAGAAGGTGCTTATCGAAATAGAGCCACTCACACGTTGGTTGTATAGGAAGAAGAAGTAGAGATCCCTAAGACTCCGCTCGCGCGTCGTCTACACGATCACCTGCACGCACCAACGGATGATCAATACCTCCTGTTTCGGTCTCCAAGGCTCGATACGAAATACGAAATCCTAAGAACGAAAACAATGAAGTCCATCGAAACCGTTCAAGAAAACGCAAGTCCTAAAACCAACAAGTATGCAACCAAGCGGCAATCGAAAATGGGCAAGGAAAACCAACACAACGGAAAGACCTCTCTCTCTACTCTGCCGCTGAGTCCTTCCTTGAGGCACGATCCATTGATTATGGGACCTGATTCCGAAGAAGCCAATTCATAACGAGGAAAGGATCTTGATTCAATCTGTCCCGTTCGGACGGTCGTAAGTATTTCTTGGCCGCGCTCCCCATATAGGGGGAATGGAACGAACGGGGCGTTACATCATAACCATCTAATAGGAAGTTTCGTCCCGAAACTTAAGAATAGAATCTACCACTAAGGAATAATGAGGGAAACCTTTCCCCCATATCAGATTCAAGTTCCCAGGTCGACTCCTCGACCGAGTGGTTTCGCCACAGTACGCGCACTAGCGAGACGTTCGGTTCCGCAACTGCTTCTTTTTACGATTCAAAATTTAGACAGGCTCCGCCTCGTACGACAAGTCCGCTTGCAGATTCAACTGACCCAAGTCGACTACGCAACTAGCAAGTAAGATTTCCATGTTCTATACGATAATAAAGCGGGGTTATCCCCTTAGCTATGTGCGTTCATCTCTTTTATTAGCATGCAAAGGTTATCGCCTGTAAACTAGCACGTAACATTCATTTTCTTAGTGTGCAGCTAAGTAGAGACAGGTTCACCGGGGTCACCCACCTTAGCGATGTATCGCATCGGTCGAGCTAGACTCCGGACGCGCTTCTGATAGTCTAAGCCTGACTCCATTAAAGATCCCAACATGAAAGCCTTTGCATCGAACGAGCCATCTCGCTGAGCAAGGCGGTTGAATAGTTACACTTGTGCCGTTTGAATCGGCCCTCCGGGTTGAGCGAAGCGGGTCGTTACACCATATACCACTCAGAACAAGTTTCGTCCTCGAGACTTTCTGAGCGCAACTCATGCTATCGCATAACTTCTAAACTTCCCTATACATTTTGTCTTATCCTTCAAGGACTGTCTCAATACTATAATCCTCTATTTTCTCACCATGCGTTACGCCAATGTTGGTCAATTCTCATCGAACGACTCTATCGTTCAATGCTATCGAGTTATACTCAACTCGATCGTTGCACGTCCGTCTCAAAATCTACTGCACCTAGCGCAGGACTGTATTACCCAAGCACATGGTATTCTATAACTCAACGGGCACTTACAACTCATAATTGGGTGGACTTGCCCAACTAGTTACGTTATCACCATAGGAACCCAACGTAATTGAGCCTATTACTTGACGTTGCCTATCGAAACCCGTCGTTACGCCTAACCCAAAAGCTCGAATCTCGACAATTTTCCAATCTCGTTTTTGCATCAAATCTCTCCGAGTCATCGTCCAATCTCACTAAATAAATTCGCACCCAATCACCAACGTTTTCTGACTCAGTCTATATTGCGCCTTAGTGCAGAGCTAAATTGCCTACCTGGGGTACGCTCAAATCCTTCGCACCTTTGGCTCAATCGAACTTAACTTTCTATTCATTTTTACTCGTTCGAACCAAACATTGCATGCTTTCTCCGAGTTCGTTTACTTGCTAGGCACTGTTTATTTATACTAAGGCTTTACCCAATCTCGTCGCTTGTCGCTAGACTTGCTTAACTCAATCCGAATCCACGACTTCGTTCAAGCATTTCTAAGCCAACAAATACACCACTCAGGGTTCGAGTTATACTCCTTGAATCTTTACAACTCATTATATCCACAAATTGCATAATCGAACAGGGGAATTATCGCATACACTACTCAAGAATTGAGTCATCCTAATAACTCCTGATTCGCGTTCGCATCCTACAGTCGTATGCCCAATTCGTTCCTTAGAACTCCAACACCGTCCCTATTTATCGCCTTAGCGATCTTAGACTCGTACACACCTGTATTCATAGTCCTCTATACAGACTATGCTTCAAATCATAACTTATCGTTTATGAATAACCGTCCAACTATTTTCGAAAATTCCCTACACGATTCCATTACTCGCCTTAGCGGCAATCCGATAACATCTCTATCGATTTCCCTCCAAGTCAACTTTATTCTCATCCCAACAATACCCAAATCTCGCTTCAACACACTAGCACCAAGGTCTTGGTGCACGATACTTAACACAAATTGGCCAAAAGGCCGTGTGCATAGACCACTGTCTGAACGATATTCTTATCTCTCACTTTACTCGTTTGGTATTTTCATATAGACATATAACTTGCCGATTATAACACGAGTCTCCTCTCAGAACATCCTCTATGAGTTGGGACAAAAGCCCTCACATCATAATCCCGTCCAAGCAATCGTATAATTCCCACGCACTTTTCAAAAATATTTAGACTTATTGTATGGAACGCATCTCATTTTGGCCAAGCGACTTCAAGGGTCTACTCGGAAGGAACAAGGTCCTCTTTAGAAACTTTCTTTATGAGATCAAAGGATCTGAAGCATGCTCTGATACCAATATGTCACGCCCCGATTTCGCCTAATCGATAATCGTCCCCCGGGCGTGATGCCGTGCACGCGTAGGGCGCGCGTGCACAAGGCCTTAGGCATAAGGATATTCTTTAGATCAATGCAACAGAGTAGACAAATAAGATAACACAAGGTTGAGGCATAGAAAAGTTTCTCTTTTATTTATAATGAACATCTTATTACATTGCTTGACTCAAAAGTATAAAATGCCCCACGGGCTTACAAACTTGGACGCAAAATGAGATAGCCGATCCATACATTATGTCCCTTTATATAGTTTCAAAACACAAAACTCCTTGGGTGCGGGTAAGCACCATCGCCTTAGCGTTATTTCCGCAACGGAGAGAGAGGGGAAGGCTTCTAGCTTGAGCCTCCAAAAGTCTTGGCCACGACCCGCCAAGAATCCCTAAAGTTCCGGAGAGAGAGAGCTTCAGCTCCTCGCCGCGTTGCCTTGCGCCGGGGAACCTGCTACAACGAGGGTCAGTACTTTTATAAGTACTGGTGAGATAAAACAACTGAACAGAAACAAGCATTCACTCAAACAGGCACTAAGTAATCATGTTATAAAATATTACATTACTAGTGATCTTTCTAGTTTTACCTAGGTTCGTTTTATGCAGTTCTAGCAGAGTCGATTTACTTGTTTGGAAACAGAGTTTCATATACTAAGCAGGCAAGCAAACTGATCATGTTTCAGGGTGTGCGCAGCGTGTCTCGTGCGACTCAAGGGTCTGATGCAAAGCTAGACACACAATGCACATTCTTAGGGGCAGTCCTCTATCCAAGCCAACACAATGACTTAGCTATATGGATGGCGGTCCCCGAGTATCTCAGGATCGGCAGCTGGGGGAACAGCATACCAATGACTCTTTTATCTGATGCTAATGGCAGCTGTGACTCATGGTTGCTTTCCACTATCTCTGTAGCAGCCGTGACACATGCAGTTCAGTTCTGCACCAAAAGCCATTGTCCGACCGCGTGCGAATGCCTGGAACACTATCAAAACTCTCAGTATGCAGACGAGACGAACCATCTATAAACACTCTTTGTTGCGGGGCAATCCGCCTTATCACTTGAACACATTCAGGCACAGTATGGTTCTCTCGAAGCATAGACGATAGTGAACATGTTCATGCACTCTAAGCCAGCGATCAGGATTCTCGTTAAGCAGACTTTGTTTCAAAGACAGCTAGGTGAGTTCTCTTATTAGCATGCAAGGCAGGTTCTATCATTCTCTTAAGAAAACATTGTAAGCAAAAACTCAGGTTATTATTAAGGCGTGCAAGAATCAGAGAACGAAGTTCTGCCCACTCACCTTGATACATAACGCCGGCGCGGAGCGGGGCGTTACATACTTACCAACCAACAAAAAGTTTCGTCCTCGAAACTTCAAGGATAAACTTCTCGATATTCCGAGTAGCGATAGTGCCGTCCCTCGCCGTACTCAATCGAAACAATCAAGCAATTCAAGTTCAGGAAACATTTTGCACTTTGAGAATATCTATGGACTTATTGTATGGAACGCTCTTTGCAAAACCATATCGATAATATCTCAGAGTCATAGCAACGGTTTGGGCCAGAAGATCGATTCCGTTCTGATACCATTCTGTCACGCCCCGGACCCGCCCGGGCCGCCGCTCCGCCCTGCCCCACCCCGTGCGGCCGGGAATTAACGAACCGGACACGTATCACCGTGCCTCGGCGCGCTGGACGAGAATCACCGCGCCCGTCCCGCGGGTGCGAGGGAGGAAGGGAGCCAAGCGCATGGCCCGTTCGAGCTTTCGGGTGACGTGATGCCGCACGGGCCTGGGTTGCGTATTAGTGAGCCACTCATGCACTTCAGTTGGTCCTTCCTTGTCCGAAAAGGTACGGGGCTTGAGTTGACGGAAATCAGTGATAGATCCCGTCGCTGGTCGCCTAGCTTGCGGGTTTGCCTGCTCCAATGCATTTACTAGGCTGTTTCTCAGGTTCTCTGCCTCCTGACGCTGCGCCTCATGTTGAACTTGTTGTTGAGCTTGCATCATGGCATAAAACATCTGGAACATTTGCTGCCCGTCCATTGCTTGCCCTGGTGGGAAGGCAGGTATTTGTGGAGTGAACTGCGGCGGTGGTGGGATATCATCGAGCCTGAACCTTGAGTTATGCTGCTCATCTTGTCCACTTTGAGAGGATTGACCTCTGTTCTCTGGTGTAACTCCATCACCATAAGTAACCACAGCGTCTTGTGGTGTAAAAGGAACTTTTTCTCCATTTCTCGGATCCATCTTTCTGCATCCAAAATGAACTTTATGAGAACGTTTAGTAGAGTCAAGCAGGATGCATAATCAAGTACTTAATTCGAATAAGATATAGAGTTTCAAAAATGTTTCAACAAATGGATGAGATCCTAAGCCTATCCTATCCTTTACAGGTTTGTTTGGCCCCTAAGTTGAGACCAAACAATTTGTCGTAGACCTGCATGGGCCACCAAAAAAAACCATGTCACGCCCCATGTAAACCACCTGATTTTTCAAAATATTTAAAACTGGATTTTTCATAATTTTTTGGAATTTTCTGGGAATTTTCTGTAATTTAAAAATAGGGTTTTAAATATTCAATGATTTTTAAATAAAAATAAATGATATTAAAATATTATAAAAATAATATTTTGGGGTGTAAAATGAAAAACTGGACTTAGGACAATTTTTCTGGAATTTATTGGGCTCCGGACCTATTTTTAAAACACCTAAATCTATTTATTTATTTATTTATTTATTTTACTGATTATTAATATTAATATTATTTATTTTTATAAAACCCAGCCCACTGGGCCCGGCCCACCGGGCCCAGCCCCAACCCGGCCAAAGACCCTGGCTTAGCGGGTCCGGTCGGGTCGGGTCTGCCCGAACCCGACCCGCATCCGACCCGATCCCCTCTCCCTGACCCGTTCCCCTCCCCGCGTTTCCCGCCGCCTCCGCCGCCTGCGCCGCCCGCCGCGCCCGGCCACCACCCCACGACCTCCGCCCGCTGCGCCTGACCCAGCCCGCTGCGCCGCCTTGCTCGGCCTCCCCACCCGTCGCTCTCCCTATTTAAACCCTCGACCTCCCCTGGCCGTCGACCACCACGCCGCACCCCAGCGCTGCCGTCGACGACGCCCGCAGCCCCTCGCCCCCGTCTTCCTCCCCTCCCCACCTCGACGAAGGCAGCAGCAGCCACCCACGGCTCCGGCGAGCCTCCGGCCGGCTCCGTCCGTCCCCCGCCCTCCGGCCGCCTCCGCCCGCAGCACCGCCCCTCCGCCGCCGCAGCCCCGGCCAGACCCAATCCCTAACCCTAACCCTAATTTCTATTATGTGTCGGACACGGACACGGGACACAGTGTCCGTGTCGAGTCGGACACGACGAATTCTCGATTTTATAGCCCGGTTCAGGTATGCGTATCTTTTTGCTCGTAGCTCCGTTTTCAATTCCGCAAATTGCGTTGCGAAGCCTGTATGACCCTCTCGGTGCCCGGATAAACCGTTCGGGGCATCGCGTCCTGTGGTGATCGCACACCGCGATCCAAAAACAGGAAAAATCAGACCCTGTTTCACCCCGGAACTGAGTACGCCCCGCCAAACGGGACGACTTGGTCGTGCGCGGTCTTCACAGATACGTGCGCATCGTCGATACGGACGTGTGGGATTTCGCGGAAGCTGATTCGGGTGTGCGTGCAAACCGGAATCAACGCGTATCCGCGGACATCGCCCCGTATCCGTACTTTCTGGAACGTGCCTTAACTTTGTGTACACACGTCAGATTGAAACAAAACTTACGCCATCGGACTCATAGTGATACGCTGGTCCTGTGGGTCAAGTTTGGTTCGATTCTGAGAACATTGACGAAATCGCGTGTCGTGGGCCCCACAGGCCCCGCTCGACGGACGATTTCGTGATCGGCTCATCGGAATTCAAATCTGGAGGTTTCGTTGGGTTCGTATCATCGTTCCTGACCTGTTGACACTAAGTTTGGTAAATTTGGAGACCTTTGACCCTGACACGTTTTTCGGTGCAAAGCGGGCCCACATGGGGACCCCATTTTGACCCGAAACTGCCATTTTTGCCCTTGTCTTCAAATTGGACCCAAGGACAGGCGTTTTTAGCTGATTGATATTTTCTGGATCTGATGGTGATGTTTATTTCAGCAATCGGGGTGCCGCCTGCAAATCCAACTGAAGTCAGAGCCGAAATCAGAGCCGGAACCACAGGCAAGTGTACCTTGCCAAACTCTGCAGCTTGCTACTATTTTCCTTGACTTGTTTATACATCAGTGGACAAGTAAAACTTGCCAAATTGTAGTAATTCTTGTTATAGAACTTGCCTGAATTCTTGTTTAAATGCATATAAACCTGTTTAACTGTTAAAACCCAGGACCGAGTGGCGTACTTAGCGTCCGATTACCAGTCGGGTGCCAACTCCGTACGCGGAGTTGAGTAACGTCACATAGAGATGGATATCGAGACCCGATAATTCTCGTACTTGTCTTATCAAGTACTCCAGAACCCAGGACACTTGACACTATTCATGAGACAGAGTCTTCCTGAGACATTCATGGTGATTCTGTATAGGATACAGGACTTGACAGAGATATTTTATAGACATTATGACTTGCTGCATTAGCTATAATCCCGCTGACATGGATATGAGACGTTATGGTCATGATATGCGTGATTACATTGGGTGGGGAGAGACACACGGGCTACAGGTTGATGTTATATTATGCCTGCGTCTTAAGTCTCACTACGAGCTAGACAACTACATGATATCACTGCTACCGCCTCCCCGACACAGAGCTTGTAGTAGTTTCAGCCTGAGTTCTTGTACTGCTCTCATGTTGCATATCACTTAGCTGGTTATCTAGTTTATCATATTGCTTATTTATTGCTGCACTGCATCTATTTTGGCTTGTATTTTCTGTACCTTGCTGTCCCCTGAGGACCTGAATCCGGATTATGTCCCCAGGTATAGCCGAAGAGATCCATCCAGAGATATACCGTACAGGAGCACTTCCAGGAGCTGTACCAGGACCGGAAGACGAGCTCGCACCAGAGGACTTCTCCTGAGCATTGGCCGTATGTAGTCAGTTATTTCTATTTCCAGTTGTTTATTTCCTGTCTATTTGTATCTGTTGTACCAGACATATTCTCGGATTATTTCCCGAGATATTTATTGAGATCAGCTTATTTTATTTGCATTATCCTGTCTTTATCTGTGTTTATCTGTTGTGGATGAGATTAGAATAACCTGAGTCTTGTAACATTTTACTGTTAGACTTCAGCTTAAGCATGCCCTGATGGATCCATTAAATTGGGTTGTCCATCGGTGCGTGCTGCTGGCCATTGCCGCGCATCCAGTCCCTCGGCAATTTGGGACTGGGGCGTGACATGGTTTTTGTGGTGGCCCATGCAGGTCTACGACTAATTTGTTCGGTTTTAACTCAGGGACCGAACAGGCCTGCAAATAAGATAGGATAAGTTTTTAGGATCTCATCCACTTGCTTGAAACGTTCTTGATATCCATATCGGCTTCGAATTAATTTCTCGACTTGCATCCTGCCTTGATTCCTGTACGCCTCTTATTGTTTATTTTGGTTGCAGGGTTATGGATTCACGAGCAAACGACGAAACTCCCATAACGTCACCACGAGATGCTGAGGTAACCAACGAAGATGAAGTAACACTAGTGGATGGGGGACAATCAGCTCAACAACGTGCCTCGAGAGTCCAGCGCGATGACATTCCACCAACGGCGCAAGTTACTCCATCAATGCCCATAATTCTACCAGGGCAAGCCATGGACGGACAGCAGATGTTTTCAATGGTCTATGCAATAATGCAAGCTCAACAAGAGGCATTGAGTCGCAGCCTAATAACTGCACTGGAGCGGGCCAACCTACCAGCTCGACGGCCAACAACGGGCTCTATCACCGACTTTCGACAGCTGAAGTCCCGTACATTCTCTGGCAAAGAAGAGCCCACTGAAGTTCATGAGTGGCTCACCAACACTCAACATCAACTAGAAGCAGCTGAGCTTCCAAAGGAACATTGGATGACTGCCGTTAGAATATAGTTGACGGACAATGCACATCACTGGTGGCTATCTGAGGAAGCACGGCTCGGACCAGACCGAGTCACTTGGGAAGAGTTCTCTAGACTCTTTCAGGAGATGTACATTCCAGCTATCGCTCGATCAGAACTTTGGGACAAGTTCAATCACCTTACTCAGGATACTAAGACGGTGGAAGAGTACAACGCTGAGTTTATTCGTCTAAGTCACTTCGCTCCAACATTGATCCCGACAGAAGAAGAGAAGGCTGAGAAATTTTTCGACGGACTAAACATTGAGCTACAGAAACTAATTGGATCCGTTGCACCTACTTCGTACTCGGACATTCTTGCTGCAGCGCGACGCATTGAGCGCGTCATCAGGAGAGAGACTAGTCTGAAACAGACTTCCACTTCAGCACTACAAGAAGAAGTTGCAAAAAGACCTCACGTACACCAGCCACCAGAAGCATCTCCACAGACAATACCTGTTTGTCCATATTGTCGCAAGCGAGGCCATACTGAAGACGAGTGCAGACGAAAGAAGACACTATGCATAGTTTGCGGATCCAGTCAGCATTTATTAAAGGAATGCCCTGAGCGTCGAGGCAGAGCACCAAAGGGTAACCAGCAAGCGTTACCAGTACCAAGGCCAGCCTATCCAGCATTGGGAGCACCGCAAGCGGAAGTTCAAGAAGTCCTACCACCAACTCCAGCAGGGTATCAGCCAAGGCCACCCTTGATACCCCAGGAACTACTCTTCCAGCAGGCTCAACAGCAGAAGAATCGACTGCAAGGACGCGAGCAAGCCCTGACGATGACAGTGGAGAACGCGCAGACTCGTGGAGTAACCAATGCGCGTAAGTGATTCGAAGTTTTCCGTTCCTAGTCTTGTGTAGTTCGTGCCTTTTGGTTCGTGACCTCAGCCCCAACCTAGTAATTTGCAACTTGTTAATAATAACCTGGTTTTCATAAAAGTTGTAGTTTTCTTGCTTTAACTAGAGTTTTCTGGAAGGTGTATAACTTTCATTTTTAGGGAAACGGTATTTCCCTAAGTATCTTGTGATATGTTTTCAAACGATGCTTGCGACCGCGTCATCTCTGTTGATCGGTTATTCTTTGATTGGGAGGACGCAATCCTCTTAAGGGGGGAAGATTGTAAACCCCCTGATTTTTCAAAATATTTAAAACTGGATTTTTCATAATTTTCTGAAATTTTCTGGGAATTTTCTGTAATTTAAAAATAGGGTTTTAAATATTCAATGATTTTTAAATGATAATAAATGATATTAAAATATTATGAAAATAATATTTTGGGGTGTAAAATGAAAAACTGGACTTAGGACAATTTTTCTAGAATTTATTGGGCTCCGGACCTATTTTTAAAATACCTAAATCTATTTATTTATTTATTTATTTATTTTACTGATTATTAATATTATTATTAATATTAATATTATTTATTTTTATAAAACCCAGCCCACTGGGCCCGGCCCACCAGGCCCAGCCCCAACCCGGCCCAAGACCCTGGCTTAGAGGGTCAGGTCGGGTCTGCCCGAACCCGACCCGCATCCGACCCGATCCCCTCTCCCTGACCCGTTCCCCTCCCCGCGTTTCCCGCCGCCTCCGCCGCCTGCGCCGCCCGCCGCGCCCGGCCACCACCCCACGACCTCCGCCCGCTGCGCCTGACCCCGCCCGCTGCGCCGCCTTGCTCGGCCTCCCCACCCGTCGCTCTCCCTATTTAAACCCTCGACCTCCCCTGGCCGTCGACCACCACGCCGCACCCCAGCGCTGCCGTCGACGACGCCCGCAGCCCCTCGCCCCCGTCTTCCTCCCCTCCCCACCTCGACGAAGGCAGCAGCAGCCACCCACGGCTCCGGCGAGCCTCCGGCCGGCTCCGTCCGTCCCCCGCCCTCCGGCCGCCTCCGCCCGCAGCACCGCCCCTCCGCCGCCGCAGCCCCGGCCAGACCCAATCCCTAACCCTAACCCTAATTTCTGTTCTGTGTCGGACACGGACACGGGACACAGTGTCCGTGTCGAGTCGGACACGACGAATCCCCGATTTTTCAGTCCGGTTCAGGTACGCGTATCTTTTTGCTCGTAGCTCCGTTTTCGATTCCGTAAATTACGTTGCGAAGCCTGTATGACCCTCTCGGTGCCCGGATAAACCGTTCGGGGCATCGCATCCTGTGGTGATCGCACACCGCGATCCAAAAACAGGAAAAACCAGACCCTGTTTTACCCCGAAACTGAGTACGCCCCGCCAAACGGGACGACTTGGTCGCGCGCGGTCTTCACAGATACGTGCGCATCGTCGATACGGACGTGTGAGATTTCCCAAAGCTGATTCGGGTGTGCGTGCACAGCGGAATCAACGCGTATCCGCGGACATCGCCCCGTATCCGTACTTTCTGGAACATGCCCTAACTTTGTGTACACACGTCGGATTGAAACGAAACTTGCACCATCGGACTCGTAGCGATACGCTGGTCCTGTGGGTCAAGTTTGGTTTGATTCTGAGAACGTTGACGAAATCGCGTGTCGTGGGCCCCACAGGCCCCGCTCGATGGGCGATTTCGTGATCGGCTCATCGAAATTCAAATCTGGAGGTTCCGTTGGGTTTGTATCATCATTCCTGACCTGTTGACACTAAGTTTGGTGAATTTGGAGACCTTTGACCCTGACACGTTTTTCGGTGCAAAGCGGGCCCACATGGGGACCCCGTTTTGACCCGAAACTGTCGTTTTTGCCCTTGTCTCCAAATTGGACCCAAGGACAGGCGTTTCTAGCTGATTGATATTTTCTGGATCTGATGGTAATATTTGTTTCAGCAACCGGGGTGCCGCCTGCAAATCCAACTAAAGTCAGAGCCGAAATCAGAGCCGGAACCACAGGCAAGTGTACCTTGCCAAACTCTGCAGCTTGCTACTATTTTCCTTGACTTATTTATACATCAGTGGGCAAGTAAAGCTTGCCAAATTATAGTAATTCTTGTTATAGAACTTGCCTGAATTCTTATTTAAATGCATATAAACCTGTTTAACTGTTAAAACCCAGGACCGAGTGGCGTACTTAGCGTCCGATTACCAGTCGGGTGCCAACTCCGTACGCGGAGTTGAGTAACGTCACATAGAGATGGATATCGAGACCCGATAATTCTCGTACTTGTCTTATCAAGTACTCCAGAACCCAGGACACTTGACACTATTCATGAGACAGAGTCTTCCTGAGACATTCATGGTGATTCTGTATAGGATACAGGACTTGACAGAGATATTTTATAGACATTATGACTTGCTGCATTAGCTATAATCCTGCTGACATGGACATGAGACGTTATGGTCATGATATGCGTGATTACATTGGGTGGGGAGAGACACACAGGCTACAGGTTGATGTTATATTATGCCGGCGTCTTAAGTCTCACTACGAGCTAGACAACTACATGATATCACTGCTACCGGCTCCCCGACACAGAGCTTGTAGTAGTTTCAGCCTGAGTTCTTGTACTGCTCTCATGTTACATATCACTTAGCTGGTTATCTAGTTTACCCTATTACTTATTTATTGCTGCACTGCATCTATTTTGGCTTGTATTTTCTGTACCTTGCTGTCCCCTGAGGACCTGGATCCGGATTATGTCCCCAGGTATAGCCGAAGAGATCCATCCAGAGATATACTGTACAGGAGCACTTCCAGGAGCTGTACCAGGATCGGAAGACGAGCTCGCACCAGAGGACTTCTCCTGAGCATTGGCCGTATGTAGTCAGTTATTTCTATTTCCAGTTGTTTATTTCCTGTCTATTTATATCTGTTGTACCAGACATATTCTCGGATTGTTTCCCGAGATATTTATTGAGATCAGCTTATTTTATTTGCATTATCCTGTCTTTATCTGTGTTTATCTGTTGTGGATGAGATTAGAATAACCTGAGTCTTGTAACATTTTACTGTTAGACTTCAGCTTAAGCATGCCCTGATGGATCCATTAAATTGGGTTGTCCATCGGTGCGTGCTGCTGGCCATTGCCGCGCATCCAGTCCCTCGGCAATTTGGGACTGGGGCGTGACACCCCAGCCCCAAAATACCGAGGGACTGGACACGTGTCAATGGCCAGCAGCATGCAACGATGGACAAACCCAATTTAATGGATCCATCGGCATACTTAAGCTGTAATATAGTTCTACAACAAAAAGTCAAAAACTAATCTCATCCACACACAGAATAATAAGAACATCAGTAAATAAAGAAAGTACAACAAAGTCCAGTCTCAGCAGAGTATGTCGGGGAACAACCCGATAAGAGTCTAAAATACTGGTTTATCAGACCAGAACAAAAGAGTCCAAAAATAAAGTATCTGAAGAGTACAAATATCATAAGCTCAAGTAAAGTCTTCAGCCATCACCTCTGCTTCTATATTAGGTTCTCCTTCAGCAATAGCTCCTGGTACAGCTTCAGCTCCTGTCCCGTAAACCTCGGGATATTGTTCTTCTGCTAAACCTGGGGACATCATCCATTCCAGGTCCTCAGGGGACATAGCAAAGTACAGAAATCACAAGCCAAAAGTAATGCAGTGAAATAGAGAATAAAATAAGCAGGGTAACTACATAACCATCTATGTGAAAAATGCAACTGAGAGCAACACTAGTACTCAGGCTGAGACTGCTACAAGCTCTGTGTCGGGGAGCCGGTAGCAGCAATATCTAGTAGTGGTCTAGCTCTGCTCGAGAGTCTACAATCTCACAATAGTAGTATATATATATATATAACAGCCTGTAGCCTGTGTGTCTCTCCCCACCCAATGTAACCACACGTCTCATGTCCATGTCACGTGAGATCAGAGCTAATGCAACAGTCATAATCTAAGAGTATAATAACTATGTCCATCCTGTATCCTATACAGAATCACCTTGAATATGTCAGGAAGATTCTGTCAATGTATGGTGTCAAGTGTCCTAGGTTGTAGTGTACTTGATAACAAGCACGAGAATATAAAGGGTCTCGAATGTCCAACACTAATGACGTACACAACTCCGCGTACGGGGTTGGCACCCGACTGTGCTCGGACGCTAAGTTTGTCATACGGTCCTAGGTTATATCATGTACACTAGTCACAGAAATAAAGCAATAGAACTAAATAACTAATAAACTGCAATTTATGGCAAGGTACACTTGCCTGGGATTGGAATATCAGTGGCGGTCCTTGTAACAGTGGGTTCAGCAATAACTCCTCTAAAAGCTGAAATGAATATTACAAACAGTCTCAGAACATAGGAAATAGTTAGAAATGCCTGTCCTTAAGTCCGGTTTGGACACAAGGGCAAAAACGATATTTCTGGGCCAAAGCGGGTCCATATGTGAGCCGCTTTGTACCGAAAACCGAGTCAAGGTCAAAGGTCTCCAAATCAGTCCAACTTAGTGTCAACAAGTCAGGAACGTTGATACGAACCCAACGGAACTTCCAGAATTTGATTCCGATGAGCCGTTCTCAAAATCGCCCATCAGGTGGAGCCTGTGGGGCCTACGACATGCGATTTTCCAACGTTCTCAGAATCAAACCAAACTTGACCCACAGGACCAGCGTATTACTACGAGTCCGATGGCACAAGTTTCGTCTCAATCCGATATGTATACACTAAGTTACAGCAAATTACAGAAAAGTCGGATACGGGGCGTTGTCCGCGGATACGCACTGATTCCGGTGTGCACGCACATCCGAATCAGCTTTTGCAAAAGCCCGCACGTCCGTATCTATGACGCTAACTTATCGGTGAAGACCGCACGTGACCAAGTCGTCCCGTTTGGCGGGGCGTACTCAGTTCCGGGGTAAAATGAGGTATTGGTTTTCCTGTTTTTGGATCGCGGTGTGCGATCACCACAGGACGCGATGCCCCGAGCGGTTTGTCCGGGCACCAAGAGGGTCATACAGGCTACACGATGCAAAAGACGGAATAGAAATCAGAGTTACGAGGCGCGAGATACGAGTACCTGAACAGGCTCGAAATTAGTGTATTCTTCGTGTCCGACTCGCGTCTGAATGCTGTGTCCACCCTAGGGTTTCTGTCCGTGTCCGAGTCTGAGGATCTGTGTCCGCCCCTTGTCCTAGTTAGGGCTTGCTGCTGGAGGCTCGTCTGAGCTGGAGGGTGCCGGAGGGTGGCCGGCTCTGCGAAGGAGGTGGTCACCTGAGGCGTCTGGGACGAAGCCGAGGGTCTCCGGCTGGGCTCGGCGGAGCTCCGGCCCGCTGCTGCTGGTGGTGTTCTCGAGGGTGGCCGGCTCTGCGATGCTGGCAGCGAGTGAGGGAGGCGGTGGCGCGGCGCTGGACAGCAGCTCGGGAGGCGGTGGAAGTCGGAGGAGGAGAGGAAAATGGGTGGCCGGAGCTAGGGCAGGGTCGGAGGACGGGCGGAGAACAGAGAAAGAGGGCGGAGGCGAGGGCTTTATAGAGAAGAGCGGGGAGCTGGTGGGGCGGCCGATAGTGGGAGAGGAAGAGGGAGCGGGTCGGCGGCGGCGGTTGCAGGGAGTCGGAGCTGTGGCGGCGACGTAACGGGCGGCTGCCGGAAGCTGTAAAGTCGGGGAAGATGGGAGGACTGTAGCAGCCGGGTCGGGCAGGTCCAAGCGGGTCGAATCTGACCCGGATCCGACCCGCTAAGGAGTTGGGCCGGGTTCGGTTCAGTCCATTAAACCGGGTCGGTTTATTTGGGTTTGGGTTGGGTTATTTAATTAGTTAAATTAAACAATAGTTTTTAATGCTTTTAAAAAAATCATCCGGGATCCAATAAATTCCCGGAAAAATACCCCATGCTCGATTTTTAATTTTACGCTAAAATATATAGTTTTTATCACATTTTAATATTATTTAATTTAATTTAAAATTTTATTTTAAATTAGACTACTTTAATTTATTAGTTTAAAAATTACAGAAATTGCTAATTAATTCCAGAAAATTAAATTTTTAAAAATTCTTAAAATTTTCAGGTGATTACAATCGTTGAGCCCTTCCTCCTTCAGTTCTTGAGTTGCATTATCCTCAGGGAAGACGGGCATCGTTGCATCATCTTCAGACTCAAAGGAGATGCTACTCCCATCTTCAGATGATGCTCTGACTATTCGAGGGTGACTACCCCCAAGCATGTCATTGTCTGTTCCTTGGGAGTTACACTCTCAGGGGAGGTAGGCACCATCGTACCATCTTTCGATTCCAGAGGATTGCTACCCCTAGCCCTAGATGCTACATTAACCCCAAGCACGTTGCAGTCAGCTTCCTCGGAATCGTTGTCCTCAGGGAAAGCCAAAAGTGCTACATCTTCTTCAGAATCGGAGAGAATGCTATCCACATCTTTGGGAGCTGCATCTTTTTGATGAGGGTAATTACTTCTAGGGAACTCGACATCTGACCCTTGAGATTCATTATCTCCACGTAAAGCCGAGTTATCGTAGAGTTCTGGAGGATCGCTACCCCCAGCTTGTGTAACCCCCAGGGGTTCTGAGGAAGAACTACCCCCAGGGGATGACAGCTTCTTCCTTGAGCGGGTGCCCTAGAAGACTCCTTTCGCAGGTGCTATTGTCAGCCCTCCGGGTAGTCGCCTTCACGACGCACTAGAGGTATTTGACTTCTTTCCTCCCTTGGTGACGAAAAGCTTTCCAGTTGAGTAGTATGAGGCGAAGGGCAACTCCTTCTCCACTGGTACTTGCACCTGATCTCCGAGTTGTTGTCGGGTAGGTGCTTTCTGGTACAGTCGCTGGAAGGTCGACTGCCTGTTTGTGGGTACTGTCGCTTTATTGCAGCAGCAATTGATGATAATGTTGGCCCAGCAGTGCCTTGGAAAGGGCATGTCGCACGTCGTAGTTATTTTCTTTACTTTGCGCTTGTGAGTAATTATGTCACGCAAATCATGCGAAGGGTGTTTTACCTTTGTATCATCTTTGTGAGTCCGGATATCCCGGGCACACGGATGCGCATGTGCTGTATTTGCTCCCTGGCCTGGGGTTCGTACACGAACTTGCCCCGACGTACCCGTGGAAGACTTTTGAGATAAACTATGTCCATTGGTCCCTGTGGGCTGGACGCATGGGTCAGTCCTGTACAACTTTTTGTCAGAGGCGTAATAGTTACGATGCCTATTAGCAGTCGATCGTATGAGTAGTTGCTTGAGCTCGACGGGCTCGTACTGCCTTAGACTTCTTCACTTTAGTAGCCGCAGGCGCATAGTATGAAGAGTCTAGATTTGGGTTCTCACCGTTCTCAGTGGGTCCAATAGGATCTGCGCCGCATGAGATACGGTCGAAAATTGAGGTTCTGTTGCTATCAGGGTCGCATGCGCCCATCTATCTCCGACTGTGAGTAGATACCTTATGGACAGTCTTATGCGGCCTCCTCCTTGGCCGTATAGAAGCTGCCTCAGCACTAGAACGTCTGGCATCATAGTATTTTTCTCTACCAGAGTCCGGATGCTGAACAGTTTCTACGTCAGCCCGGGATGACGCATAGACGTAGACGTCTTGGGTGCGCACCTGGTATGGGCAACAGGGCGAGCGGTTGGAAGTTTCCCCTTCGCAGTTGGGCGAGGTGCGTTGGCCTTCGCTACCCATTGCCTGCGGGTCGCCTTGGGCTTGGCTAGATTTGAGGAAGGACTGACGCTTTCTTCCGAGAGCATGTCCTCGAACGCTTGTTGGTCGAAGCGAACCACCATCATCTTTTGCATCGAGCCGAGTTTAAACGCATCGGACTGCATCACTGACTTATCAACAGAGGAGAAGTTTGTCCCTAGTAGAGTCACCATCGTGTTTGCCATTAAATACGAAAGTTGGAAAGAACTTGATTTAATTGAACAAACTAAAGAAAGTACGAAGAAAAGTCCTAGAAGACAATCTAAGTACAAAGTTATTTTCTGGGGTGACGATGGAGGTTTAGGAGTGTAGCAACTCTCTTTACTCTGTGGATGATCCGATGCAGAAGCTTCGCTCACTTGCTTGAGTGCAAATTCGCAGATAGCCAGCCTGGTCTCTCTCTGAAGCAAAAAAGCTGACATTTTGAAAGTTCAAGTTGCTCCTATTTATAGCCATCATGCTAATGGGCTATGATTTCTGCATATGCCTCTGTTTGGTAGCCGTATAAGGCTCCTCCAACAGAATGTGGTTGCTACTGTTGCCATATACCATGGGCAGATTGCCACGTAGTCTTGGTTGAGATATGTTATTGACGAGATCTTGGGGTTGTTATCAACCCGTTGTGGGCATGACTTGGTCAACTGGACACGTAATCAGTACCAACTGTGCGAAGATCTCTACAGTTGTAATGGGAAGATCTTGTGAGCTGGAGGCCGTGTAACAACTAGGTCGCACGGGTCATGTAGCCACATACATTCTCTCGTTTGGGCCTTGGTTGAATGGATACCCTGGCCGAATATTGGTGAGGCCGCTTAGGTCATGTAGCCGCATGCATGCTATAGTTTGGGCCTTGGTCCAATGGACACTCTGGTTGCATGTTGGCGAGGCCACATGGATCTTGTAGCCGCATACGAGGGAGCACATGGCATGGCACTTTTGTCGAAGCAATCAATGTGCTGATGTGACCCATTGTCTTCTTCTGAGGTATCGTCTTTGCGAATCTCGAAGCATCTCAGAGTGATGAGTGATGTGTCAGAGCCTCTGACAGACATCAAAATCTGTGTTAGGGGGTCCTTATGCAGCCTCCCTATTCGGTGGTCGTTCAAGCGCATGCGGCTTCTCTACCAATTGATTGTTTAGGCCGTATGAAGGCTATTATGCGACTTTTGTCTGGACATTTCTATTATGTTTTATGCGACACGAGCTCTATGCGGCTTGTAGTATTTTTATGCTTCTACACGCACAAATGTGCTTCCTTAGGATTCGCTTCAAATCTTGCACATAAGAAAATACTAAACATTATATCAGGACGACTAGTAGTTAAATAAAGTAGACTACCAATCATACCTCGATACTTACTTGTGTCGACTGGTTAGCCATTTTCATCAATGTTAATCTTGGTAGAGGTTCCCATGGGAGTCCCAATTTGTTTTGCGTTTTCCATGTCGAACTTCTTGAATAAGTTGTTAGTATACTTAGCTTGGTTGATGAATGTCCCTTATGAATTCTGTTTGATTTGAAGTCCTAGGAAGAACTTCAGTTCTCCCATCATACTCATCTCAAATTCACTCTGCATACTGTCACGACCCACACCCGCATGATCGGGGCACGAGTACGTGGGTACTTCTAGCCTACGCTGCACCATCGACGGTAGAACGTTATTTGGGTCAACTATCTATAACTAACAATCTCGTAATATCCAACTCCATAAGGAGACAATAATATAACAATATAATATGAATACTCAATCATAATAATATAAGAGGAAGAAATGGCACGATATGATATAACAAAATGAAGTCACAAGATCACAATACCAATGGCCTATAATATTAATATCCAACAATAAGCCTAACCATACTACATAAGTCTAGGAATGATAACATCTCAAATGTATCCAAGAGCTGGAAACAAATCCAGTACAATACTAATAAAGATAACTACGGTAACCTCTGAGACTGGTCATGCCTCTGCGCCTACTCCCTCATGTAGTCTGAAAAAGTAGGATAATAGTCCTCTCCTTAATCTGAAAAATATATCCAATAGGATGGAGCAAAGTACAACCCAATAGCAGTTCCAATTAATTGACAAGGACTATAAAAAGTAAATAGATGATGCTATATACTGTCACGACCCGCACCCGATGTAGGGATGCAAGTCGAAAACAACGCCCAGCCTACGCCGTAGAATCGGCGGTAGAACGCTGTCTTGGTCTACTATACTATCTAAAATCTCACAATAATATGAAGTCTGCCAATAAAATCTCAACACAAAACTCAATCACATTCTAAAACACGAGAAGATATCAAGGAAGTCTAATATAACTATCCATTAAATATATATAAACAATAATAGAAATAATGTCTAATCTCATACTCTATGCCGAAAACAAACGGTACCAAAATTCTAAAGAGACTAACTATGAAAACTAATGATCCGAATAAACCTCCCGACAATCACTCAAGAACTAGTGGATCCAAGTCTGCACCATCTATAAGTCGAAGTCCATAGTATGCCGGACACCAATCTCTCGGATCCTCTGAAAAATATTTTCCAGTCAGGAATGGAGCGAAGTACATACCTCTGAAAGCAGTTCCAATAACATAATCGAGCATATATAACAAGCAATAGAAAAAGGATACAAGATGCACAAGTAATAAGAATGTACAATACAGGAAGAACAGGCAATAAGCACAATAAGAACTGAAAAGTAAATACGGGAAATAAACTGCAAGTAGAAAACAAGAATACTAGCTATGTGATTTAGAGTGCAAGTTCGTTATGTGATCGGCTTAGGTTGCACATGAGGTATAAAGGTAACTCCATTATACGTGAGGTGTATAATCGACATGCACATGAGATCAAGAGGGCTTTGATCACATAACCAACTCCTACTCTCCCTCCCCAACCAATACTCATGGATCCAATCACGACACGTTACATACATGATCACGATATAGTCACACTAGCACACGAAATAGTGGATGCACAAGAAGCACATGAAAGTCAATACCCGATGCACACGATGAAATACATGTGACTGGGTACCCGTTGCACACGGTAGGGGATAACACCTCCTGACGGGATCCATATAGCACCAATCCGTAAAATCACTGTGTCGAAAATCAATGTATACAATTCTAGAACATGCATATATACAATATTATGAATTGAGAACAATCAGAGAAATGTACTCGTCTGCGGTCTAGAGCAATGAATGTCAAACTGTCCGAACTGGTGTCACACAAACCTATATATGAAATATTGTATTAATACAAGGATCTGGAAGAAAATAAGTTAAACTAGTAAACTTCTAGGTTATAAAGTCATTTCTAAGTCAAAAGTCAAACTAGGTCAACTCTAAGTCAAACCGGTCGAACTGTAGTCAAACTATGGTCAACTACCTATTTCTAGGTTACATGAGTCTAACTCAAAGAAATTGGGCTCACACACTAGGAATCTAGGTCATACAAGCTACAACTTAGGATACTAAGATACCGTATCTCAGGATACGCAAACAATAGGTAAATATCACATATCTATAATAAAGCAATATTATATATATAAATTATAATTACAAATGCTAAAAGATTATCATGGTTTTGAACCAACTTGGTATCGCAATAGTAAACCTCTATCTTGATACCCAAACCCAATACCTTGGATATCCTTAATACCTTGGCATTTACCTTGGTATCTCAAGGTAATGTCACTCTAGTATATATATATTAACTATCCAACTATAACTATAAACTACCATGTATCTAGTATTTATACCATACTATATATCTTATTTTAGTCACTTTAATACCAACCCATAATTAGTTTACAACTATCATATTACTATGTCAATACCTACTACTCATACCTTGGTATATCTTGATACTTACCTTGATATCTCAAGGTAATTGCCAAAACTTCATATATGTACTAACTGTGGTGCCCCGTTCCCCCTATTCGGGGAGCGCGGCTAAGAAATACAAGACGGTATCGTTCGATCGGGATAGATTGAATTAAGAACTCGTCCTCGTTATGGATTTGTTTCTTCGGAATCAATTCCCATATTCAGTGGACCGTGCCCCCGGGATCGACTTAGTGGCAGAGTCAGGAGGGACCTCTCCGCTGCATTCTTTTGTTGCCTAGTTTTTGATGTCGCTTGTTGCTTTCGTGCCTTGAGTTGGTTTCGGATTTGCTTGGGTTTTCTTGAACGGTTTCAATGGATTTCATTGCTTTCGTTCTTAGGACTGCACTTCAATTCCGATAAGGGAAAGAGAGAAAGAAGTACTGATCAGCTGTTCGTGTCAATACATGTGAACCAGCTGTAGTCGTCGCTCGAGCGGACGCCTAAAGCACCTCTTTCCTTTTTCCTTCCAACTACCAAAGTGAGTGGCTACCAACCCGATTAGCTAGCCCTACTTGCTAGTCTTCACATCTAAATCTCGTGTTCGTGCTTGCCCCGATCAAACGATACCAAGTAAATAACTAAAAGATATCAAGATACTAAGGGAATAGACTTGGGAAATATTGCTTGTCAAATGAAACTTATGAACGGTTACTTATTTATATGCTTGCTCGTTTGGAATGTTCATCATATGCATAAATATAAGTTAGAATGTATATTTCTTCTTAGAACTGTGCTATGTATAGAACTCATTTTCAATGCCATAAACTGAACAGATAGGCTATGCAAAAGTAAATCTTGCCCTGTACTGCCCTGCTCCTGATATGCCCTGATTTGCCTCGATTGCTAACTTAGTGTACTGCGTTGATCACGGACAACTTGTGCACAAGGTCTTAGTTCCTGCGGACGGTCGCTGGGGCACCGGCACCGATCCGATCCGGACGGAACTCATGATAGTCGCCTGCTATAGGACGGAATGCCTTGGGACGTCCTGATCTATGCGTCGCACGGCACTCCGTACTGAGACTAGCCCGTCCATTATGGCAACGTGCCAGTGATCCCCCTTGTATATTTAAACCTGTTGCTACTAACTTGTGTCTTCTTGGCAGGAAAGGCAAGGTAAGTATTATGCAGGTAGTTCAGACGGACAGGTAAATATCACCGAACGGTGGCGAGTTATTTCAATGATTCCATAGATATGTGTCTTGCTGTAAAATAAACTAAGGCAAGATAAAAACCCACAAATATGCATGTTTCATTAAAATAATGTGTTGATTGGTATAGTTGGGATAGCTTGCCTTCACCAGTACGTTTCGATATACTGACCCTCGTTGAAACAGGTTCCCCGCGCTAAGGAGAGCCGAGCGAGGAGCAGGAGACAAAACCCCATTCCAGTCCAGCTGTAGGCACGCCTCGACAGTGCCACCTTTGACGCATTTTGAAGAAGAAGCCTTTTGAAGAAGAAGCTAGCCACCAAGCAACCATGCAGCTTCGTGGCAAGGCAGTCGTTCAGACCCAAGATCTTATATTTTGAGTAGTAGTAAAGGATGTAATGTACAGGACTGCTATCTCATTTTGTGTCAACACTTTTGTAAGCCCATAGAGGCAATCCATATGTCTCAGTTCAAGGAGTTTGTAATAGATGTTCATATTATCAATAAAAGAGAACTTTTCTATGTTCAAATCTGTGTTTCAATTATCTGCGTACTCTGAATATGTGCTCGCTATGCAAAACAAAATACTTAGCCTTGTGCGGTGCGCAACCTAGGCCCGCACGGCGGTCACGCCCGGGGGACGACTATCGATTCCACGGAATCGGGGCGTGACATGTTGGTATCAGAGCACAGCTTCAAAGTTCCTTGATTCATAAACTGGAAAAGTTCCCTTAGCGATAACTCGCCTATGCGAACTCCCGAACTCGTTAAGGCCAAAATGAGATACGTTCATGCAATAAGTCCATAATACATTATGATCCTGATGTAATTTACCTTCCTTTCAAGGAACGACGCAAGCGCAACCATCAGCGCTGGCGCCAGGCGAGACAAGGACTCAGGAGAGCAGTTCCGGAACTTCAGGAAGCTCTCGGAGCCAACGGGGCATGTCTCAATCAGATTCCCTTCAGCAGGTGATGCAAATGTTCACGGAACAACGACAGAGGGATGATGCCCACCAAGCCAAGTTCGAGAGCAACCTAGAGGTCCGGCTCTCAGTCCAACAAAAGCAGGTAGATACCCTGCAGCAGCTTGTTCAGACCCTGGCCTCCAACCATTCTGCCGCAACGACAGCTACACCAGTAGAGCAGCCAGTGCTTGAAGTCGAACCACCGCCCGCGCCAAGGACGAAGGAAGTGACTGCCTTCGCTTTTGGCAACTTCAAGAAGGTCTGTAACACGACGTTTAATGGGACTGAGGACCCGATCGTGGCCCTAGATTGGCTCGCCGAGCTTGAAGATCATTTTTCTCTCCTCGAAGTGCCGGAAGACAAGCGCGTCACCTGTGCCCAATTACTGCTCCGCCTTGATGCGCACGACTGGTGGGACGTACATCGACGATCTCTTCAACTTGGCCATGGGGAGGAGGCGATCGCGTGGACGACTTTTCGTGCTGCGTTTGAGGAGGAGTTTATACCCCCACCTCTACGACGTCAACGGGAAAACGAGTTCGTTCAACTCCGGCAGGGCAGTATGACGGTGAAGCAATACTCGACAGAATTCAACAAACTAGCCAAATTTGCTACCGCTTATCTACCGAATGCATCGAGTCGAGCCAGACGATTCGAAGGAGGGCTACGTCCTGGTATTCACGGACATGTGTCCGTTCCGCAGTATCAGACAATGCGGGAAGTATTAAACCATACCCTCTCCCTGGAACCGTAGTATCCTTACGTTGCTGCCGGCGCTGTGCCAACTTCCAATCACAAACGCCAAGGCAATGATAGAGGAAACAACGCTGCAAAGCGTCCAAATAACGGCGGTAAACAGCGTGGAGACACTAGCAAGACCTGCAACTTTTGCAGGAAGCCAGGGCATATCGAAAAAGATTGTCGCCGCAAGCTGGGGACTTGTCTTCGTTGCGGCGATCCAGGCCATCAGATTAGCAGCTGTCCGCGTCATCCACCGCAACAACCAGAATAGACTCCGGCTCCTCAGGCAAATCGAGCGGCGCCTCAGCCAGGGCGTAATCAAGCTCAAGGCCGAGTCTACACCATGACACGGGAAGAAGCTTTAGCTTCGGATACCGTCGTGTCAGGTACCTTACTTTTCAATAATATACCTGCTCGCGTTCTATTTGATTCAGGTGCAACGCATAGTTTTATTTCCATAAATTTTGCCGTGGAAAACAATGTAAAAATGACTCCGTTGCACTTAGATTTAAATGTTAGCACCCCCTCTGGTACAAAAATCCCTGTTCGTTCAGTATGCCTAGGTGGTTACATTTGTATTGGGGAGAAGAAGCTGTCGCTCGATGTCTTAGTTCTAGATGTTAGGGACTATGATATCATCTTGGGAATGGACTGGCTAGGCGCATGCGCAGCAACTATTGAGTGTGCAGAGAAGCGAGTCGTTTTTCGTCTGCCCGGAGAAGCCGTGTTCTGTTACACCAGTAGTCCAGCGAACGATGTGACCAAGGCCTGCATGGTGATTTCGGCAAAATCTGCTCGGCGAATGCTCTACACAGGCTGCGAAGGATTTCTAGCATCAGTTCGGGACGCGCGGCAGGACTACGCAAACGTCGAGCCTAATTCCGTTGAGGCGGAGTTCCCCGACGTGTTTCCGAGCGAACTACCCGGCATGTCGCCCGATCGAGAGATTGAATTCACTGTTGACACATTTCCGAACACGCAGCCGATCTCCAAACCTCCATACAGAATGGCCCCTGCAGAGCTGAAGGAATTAAAGTGCCAACTCCAAGGATTACTAGACCGTGGGTTCATCCGACCGAGCGTATCTCCTTGGGGTGCGCCTGTGCTCTTCGTGAAGAAGAAGGACGGAACTCTACGCCTCTGCATCGACTACAGAGAATTGAACAAGGTCACAATCAGAAACAAATATCCTCTGCCACGGATTGATGACTTGTTCGATCAACTACAGGGTGCAGCAGTATTTTCAAAAATCGATCTTCGCTCGGGTTATCACCAGCTGAAGATTAAGCCAGAGGACACCCCCAAAACTGCTTTCCGAACCCGGTACGGTCATTACGAGTTTTCCGTGATGCCGTTCGGACTGATGAATGCGCCTGCAGCATTCATGGACGTTATGAATCGGGTATTTAGACCTTTCATCGATAAATTTGTGGTGGTTTTTATCGATGACATCTTGGTGTACTCGAAGACTAGGGACGAGCACGCAGGACACCTGCGGATGGTGTTGCAAACCCTTCGAGACAACAAGTTGTACGCCAAACTGAGTAAATGTGAGTTTTGGCTAGACAGTATATCCTTTTTGGGCCATGTTATCTCGTCTCAAGGCATCTCAGTTGACCCGAAAAAGGTGGAAGCCATTACACAGTAGAAACATCCGGAATCAGCTAGCGACATCCGAAGCTTTCTTGGACTGGCAGGATACTACCGTCGGTTCATACAGAACTTTGCTAGAATTGCTTCGCCCTTGACGCAGCTCACACGGAAGGGTGCGAAGTTTACTTGGACGGACGACTGTGAAGCTTCGTTTACGGAGTTAAAGCAGCGCCTCGTCTCCGCCCCGGTTCTTACTTTGCCAAACGGACCAGATGACTTCAAAATATATAGCGATGCATCAGGAAAGGGACTAGGATGTGTCCTGATGCAACGGGACAAAGTGATAGCCTATGCGTCTCGACAACTAAAGCCTCACGAGCAGAACTACCCAACGCATGACCTCGAGCTTGCCGCGGTAGTGTTTGCATTAAAGCTGTGGCGCCACTATCTTTATGGCGCGCCGGGTGAAATCTATACGGACCACAAAAGTTTGAAATATTTGTACACTCAAAAAGATTTGAATCTTCGGCAGCGGCGATGGCTTGAACTCCTAAGCGACTTCGATCTCATGATCAGATACACGCCTGGTAAGGAAAACGTCGTAGCTGACGCACTGAGTCGAGTGTTTGCAGGAAGTTTGGCTATTGATGATAGGCTGCGCCGAGATCTTGAATCACTGGGCATTACCTTAAAAATCAGATACACAAAGTGGGCGCAAGTGTCACAACTGCGCCTCGAACCCGACTTGTTACAACGAGTAAAGACCGCTCAGAAGGACGACCCGTTCCTGCAAAAGATTCATGCCCTTATCTCAGCAGGGAAGGCGTTCGACTTTGCGGTAAGCACGGATGGGATGCTTCGAGTGAAGGAAAGACTGTGCGTTCCAAGCGACGCGGCCCTCAGGGAAGAGATACTCACGGAAGCTCACTATGCTAGTTATACTTCTCATCCGGGTAGCACAAAGATGTATCGGGATCTTCGTACGACGTTTTGGTGGAACGGCTTGAAAAGGGATGTGGCGCAGTTTGTGTCGCATTGCATGGCTTGTCAACGAGTAAAGGCCGAGCACCAGAAACCAGGCGGAGAGTTACAAAGCCTTGCTATTCCGGAGTGGAAATAGGATGATATAACGATGGATTTTATCGTTGGTTTGCCGAGGACGCAACGGGGACATGATGCAGTCTGGGTTATCGTCGATCGACTCACCAAGTCAGCTCACTTTCTGCCTATCAAGTCTACTTGGAGTGCCGACCGCCTGGCTCAGATATATCTCAACGAAATCGTTCGACTCCATGGCGTGCCAGTAACCATAGTCTCCGATCGAGATGGTCGATTCCAATCACGTTTCTGGGGAAGCCTGCAGTCAGCAATGGGGACGAAGTTGAAGTTTAGCTCCGCCTACCATCCACAGACCGACGGCCAAACCGAACGTGTCAACCAGATCCTCGAAGACATGTTGCGACTCTGCGCCTTGGACTTGAAGACGAGTTGGGACCTTCATCTACCTCTAGCTGAATTTGCTTACAACAATAGTTATCACTCAAGCATTCAAATGGCGCCGTATGAGGCGTTATATGGGCGGAAGTGTAGATCTCCTATCTGCTGGGATGAAGTTGGGGAACGACAAGTACTTGGCCCTGAGCTCGTGGAGCGGACCGTCCAGAAAGTCCGGCTGATTCGGAATAGATTAAAGGTAGCTCAAAGCCGTCAAAAGAGCTACGCGGACACACATCGAAGACCGCAAGAGTTCCAAGTAGGCGACCGAGTATTCCTCAAGATCTCGCCCATGCGAGGAGTCAGCAGGTTTGGGGCAAGAGGAAAGCTAAGTCCAAGATTTGTCGGCCCGTTCGAAATACTAAAGCGGGTTGCCTCAGTTGCGTATCAGATTGCTCTACCACCATCCCTATCCGACGTACACGATATATTCCATGTTTCACAGCTTAGGAAATACGTGTACGACCCGAGCCATGTGGTAGACCTGGACCAACTGAACCTTCAAGCCGACTTGACGTATGTAGAACAGCCTGTGCAAATTTTGGATAGAAAAGAAAAGCTGCTTCGGACTCGCTCGGTTCCTCTCGTGCGTATGCTTTGGCGGAATCACTCCGTCGAAGAATCTACTTGGGAGCTTGAATCCGAAATGAGGGAAAGGTTCCCCTCACTATTTCCTAGTGGTAGGTTCTATTCTTTAAGTTTCGGGACGAAACTTCCAATTAGTTGGGTAGGATGTGGTGCCCCGTTCCCTCTATTCGGGGAGCGCGGCTAAGAAATACAAGACGGTATCGTTCGATCGGGATAGATTGAATTAAGAACTCGTCCTCGTTATGGATTTGTTTCTTCGGAATCGATTCCCATATTCAGTGGACCGTGCCCCCGGGATCGACTTAGCGGCAGAGTCAGGAGGGACCTCTCCGCTGCATTCTTTTGTTGCCTAGTTTTCGATGTCGCTTGTTGCTTTCGTGCCTTGAGTTGGTTTCGGATTTGCTTGGGTTTTCTTGAACGGTTTCGATGGATTTTATTGCTTTCGTTCTTAGGACTGCACTTCAATTCTGATAAGGGAAAGAGAGGAAGAAGTACTGATCAGCTGTTCGTGTCAATACAGGTGAACCAGCTGTAGTCGTCGCTCGAGCGGACGCCTAAAGCACCTCTTTCCTTTTTTCTTCCAACTACCAAAGTGAGTGGCTACCAACCCGATTAGCTAGCCCTACTTGCTAGTCTTCACATCTAAATCTCGTGTTCGTGCTTGCCCCGATCAAACGATACCAAGTAAATAACTAAAAGATATCAAGATACTAAGGGAATAGACTTGGGAAATATTGCTTGTCAAATGAAACTTGTGAACGGTTACTTATTTATATGCTTGCTCGTTTGGAATGTTCATCATATGCATAAATATAAGTTAGAATGTATATTTCTTCTTAGAACTGTGCTATGTATAGAACTCATTTTCAATGCCATAAACTGAACAGATAGGCTATGCAAAAGTAAATCTTGCCCTGTACTGCCCTGCTCCTGATATGCCCTGATTTGCCTCGATTGCTAACTTAGTGTACTACGTTGATCACGGACAACTTGTGCACAAGGTCTTAGTTCCTGCGGACGGTCGCTGGGGCACCGGCACCGATCCGATCTGGACGGAACTCATGATAGTCGCCTGCTATAGGACGGAATGCCTTGGGACGTCCTGATCTATGCGTCGCACGGCACTCCGTACTGAGACTAGCCCATCCATTATGGCAACGTGCCAGTGATCCCCCTTGTATATTTAAACCTGTTGCTACTAACTTGTGTCTTCTTGGCAGGGAAGGCAAGGTAAGTATTATGCAGGTGGTTCAGACGGGCAGATAAATGTCACCGAACGGTGGCGAGTTATTTCAATGATTCCATAGATATGTGTCTTGCTGTAAAATGAACTAAGGCAAGATAGAAACCCACAAATATGCATGTTTCATTAAAACAATGTGTTGATTGGTATAGTTGGGATAGCTTGCCTTCACCAGTACGTTTCGATGTACTGACCCTCGTTGAAACAGGTTCCCCACGCTAAGGAGAGCCGAGCGAGGAGCAGGAGACAAACCCCCATTCCAGTCCAGCTGTAGGCACGCCTCGACCGTGCCACCTTTGACGCATTTTGAAGAAGAAACCTTTTGAAGAAGAAGCTAGCCACCAAGCAACCATGCAGTTTCGTGGCAAGGCAGTCGTTCCGACCCAAGGTCTTATATTTTGAGTAGTAGTAAAGGATGTAATGTACAGGACTGCTATCTCATTTTGTGTCAACACTTTTGTAAGCCCATAGAGGCAATCCATATGTCTCAGTTCAAGGAGTTTGTAATAGATGTTCATATTATCAATAAAAGAGAACTTTTCCATGTTCAAATCTGTGTTTCAATTATCTGCGTACTCTGAATATGTGCTCGCTATGCAAAACAAAATACTTAGCCTTGTGCGGTACGCAACCTAGGCCCGCACGGCGGTCACGCCCGGGGGACGACTATCGATTCCATGGAATCGGGGCGTGACACTAACTACCCAACAATAATTACATATATCAATCCAATATAACTCTAGTATGTACTAATAGAATAAATACTAACTACCAACTACACACTAACTATTAATATATATATACGTACATACATACCTAAAAATATATAATATATAAAAGATACTCATAACCATTGATAACTAAAATATACTAACTTACTCAATAATATTATGTGCTACAACTAAATATATACATATATAATATAATACAAATAGCAATTAGGAACATATATATATATATATTAATTACCATATATATATTTAAATACATATATATAACCCACGATATATATTTATATAATATATATTTAAATACATATATATATAACCCACAATATATATTTATACAATATATATTTAAATACATATATATAACCTATAATATATATTTATACAATATATATTTAAATACATATATATAACCCACAATATATATTTATACAATATATATATATAACAATATATATAACTATACATACACACACATACATATTAATATGTATATATAACTATACATATATGTATACGTATATAAAATCATACACTATATAAATACATAACAATATATAATATAACTATATATATAACCACATATAAATATATCTACTATATTATATATACATATACTACCACTTATAAATATATATATCTACATGTAGAAAAATAGCTACATAATAAATATACACATATAGTATATGCATAGGTACATAGATCTAAGACACAACATTACATAAATATATATATATAATATTTTATATATATATACATATATATAATTATACTTCTCCATGAAATAAGAACACAAAAGAATTAGATCTACAATTAAATTGCACATACATGGACCGTATCACCCCGTATCCCACTAGATTTAGGATACGCATGCGACACGAGTCCACCACACATCCAAACGTACCCCGAAGGACACGAAAAAGTCATATATATTATTTATGAACAATACGAAGAGTCAAATATAAATCTACGTATCCGTGTCAAAATATGACATGCTCAAAGTCCCATGTCGAAGGGAAAATCTCCAAATTAACACGTATCACCAAATTGATGGGATACGACCTACACGTACCCAATTGTGGACACGACACTAGCCCCAAACACACAAGCACATGCCAAATTGATCTATAGGACCAATTGACACACACAACAAATGTCAATTTTGGAATTCCCCAAAATTTGACACAAAAAGTACCATAACTTTCTCAATAGGCCTCCTATGAACACAAAACCAAAACCTATGGGTAGTCTACGCATATGGGTTGATTTTTCATGGTTAAATCTCAGATTTAGAACCTAAATTAAGGAAAAAAACTGAATTATACCTATTGGGAGATAGATTCCCAATAAAACCTCCAAAATTGGTGAAATTGGCCTCCAACTTGTAGATCCTTGCTTCTCTTTGTAGATTTATGCTTCCTCCTTGTAGATCCTTTCTTTAATAGCCTCCAATGATAATTTGGGAAATAATTGGGTAGAAATTTGGGTAGGGATTTGGTTGAGGAAATTTTCTAGATCTAGATTTGGAATGAAAAATGAAGAGAGAGTTTTTATCCCATTTATATAGGCCTCACTTGCCCCATCCCTCAAGCTATTATGTAAAGTCTAAAATACCCCTTGGGGCCTCTCATGAAAAAAATAATTAAGGAGGGAAGCTTCTAGTCTAATGGTTTAATTAATTTAATCCTCCTCCTAATCAATGGGCTTTCTAGTTGGGCTCAATTCTAACAATTAATACGTGGTCCATGAATCAAAACTTAAATAGGTTGTCCACTAACACAAGTCCAAAAATAAATCTAACATGCTAATAATAAATAAATAATACAATAAATAAAAATTTAACATGCACTTAATTAATTACCAAATGACTAAAATATCCTTTCCTAGAAAATATGGTAGTGACATATACAATGAGAAAATAATAAACTGATGCAATGGAAAATAGTAAAGAGAACGTGCAATATAAGCAATAAGGTATAGCCAATGCATATATGAAACGAAAGAGAAAGAACTACAATATCAGATACAAGACAATATAATCTATGAAACTGAATATGAAGAACTGCAACTATTCTAAGTGTTTGAAATACTAGTTTCGATATATGATCGGCTTAAAAACTTGTACGATATCTAAATGGTCTGGCTAATCATACGTGAGGTGTATGATTAACACTAACAATATTTTATAATTTATAATAGGAATATGATCACATCTCTTACTAGCATTTTTTTTTGCCCCAACTAGTACAGTGGATCTAACCATGACACGTTACGATACACGATCAATGTCCAATAACAATATCATGTATGATATTTAATGTCAATGTCGTATACAATATCAATACGATAACCATTATAATATCTCATGACTGAAGATCTAAGCTATATACCAGTCCGTGTACCATAGTATCAAGAATCAGATGTAAGATTTCTAAATACTTGAGATATAGTAATTATCCAATAATAAAAACTATCAGAGAATATACTCGCCTGTGGTCCAGAGCAAAGATATCAAACAGTGTCTGTCTCGGTGTCTCAAAGACCTAAATATGAACATCAATTCAAAATAGTATTTTAGAATTATAAACATGCTAAACTAGCTTGAAACTATGTCTCTAGGTCATTTCTAGGTCAGACTGAATCAACTAGGTCAAACTAGGTCTTTACCTTGATTCTAGGTTCAAACTACCTATTGAGTTGACTTTTAGAGTCAAACTAGTCAACACTAGTTAATGCTAGGTCTATACTTCATTGATACTAAGTTCTAGGACACAGTAGTTAGGTATTATATACTAGGATACCATATGTATACTATATAAACTCATAGATATTATTATCTAGTAATACCTTAGCCTAACTACCCATTACCTTAACCCTAATCCATACCCTAATATATTGACAAATACCTTACCCTACACCTGAACACACATGTTTCACATTGATACATGGATACCTAACTATACACTAGCCTAGTATCATAACTTAACTTACCCTATATCCTATTATCTTCTTCGTAACCAAGAAACTACCCCTCATTGGGACACTAGACACTTAATACTCTAGACACTAGGCAATATGTATAACCTATACTAGTTATATACTGTAACACATCATGAGTACTCCAACATCCTGACATACCCTGATACACAGGTTCCTATAAGATATTTCACTGATATGAAGGTGCACACACTAACACATAGGATATCTCTGTTACTAGCACATGCACACACTATTCGCATACACATTGAGGCATAACTCCCTGTACATTGCACACAGGAATGTTCCCATACTTATTGTTGTGCACGAAGCTACTGCAGTTGCACATTTACATCCATACTTCACTTGACACTCCTATCTAATACCACAACCTCTCATAGCAATACCCTCACTAACACATGAGTATATCCCTTTAATATGATTGATAATCAACACTCAAGCCCCCAAGAGAACACCACATATGAACCCCTCTGCCTCACGATTTTAGTTTCACAATTGATACCAGTGTATCAGTTTCCCCACAGGATAACACTACCTGAATATATATATATATAAAAGGTGGCACACAAAATATTCACTAATATATGTATACCATATATAATATATGTATACCTACACTAATGCATAGCCACTTTAATGCACTCACACAGATACCTCTCTAATACTCATCTGTTGTCAATTATCATGATTGAACCAAATACACTAAGTCTTCACTTTACAGTCCTTCCATCCCCTGCCCCTGCCCCTGCTCTGTGTATCACACATGCACATCACATCTGCACAATAACCTTAATCCCTCTTCACAAACACATACACAACATGCCTATACTAATCCGACACCAATATCTTATACCACAGTATCAGCCATCACTCACTCACACATCAGTCACAACACCACTTCAACACTCCAAATTCCTACCTCGAGTACCCACTACCAATGCTTATCCCCTTAATATAACTAATACTAATGCACTCAAGCTCCTAAGTCACGAAACAAGTGCCTGCATACACCTAACCCGATACTTGAGCTATGTAGTATCTCAAAACACATGCTGCCTCCACACCAATGCCTGGCAAGTCAAGCATGTACCCATTGTTATTTATACACTAACTTCACACATGCTATGCTACCAATTGGTATCTCAATAGCACACCGGGTACCACCCTTATACACACCATTTACCCACTGATACACATTTCCACTTGCTTACCCCTGATCTCAGAGTGTCCATGTCACGCCCCAATTCCAAAATACCGAGGGACCAGATGCGTGATAATGGCCAACAGCACACACCGATGGACAAACCCAATTTAATGGATCCATCGGGGCATACTTAAGCTGTAATAGAACAATAATAAGTAGGTACAATAATATAAGTCACAGTCTACACTAATCTCATCCACAACAGATAATCACAGATCAAAAGCCAGAATAATGTAAATAAAATAAACTAGCAAATCTCAATAAAAGTGTCTCGAAAAACAATTCGAGAATAAGTCTGATACATCAATGCAATAGACTGGAAATAAAATAACTATAAACTGAAATAAATGAGTATCTCAAGCCAATACTCAAGAGAAGTCCTCTGGTACAATCTCGTCCTCAGATCCTGGTTCTGCTCCAAGGTAGGCACCTGCTCCTGCTAAGGCTAATGCTCCGGTCCCGTATACCTCGGGATAGATCTCGTCAGCTAATCCTGGGGACACAATCCGGATCCAGGTCCTCAGGGGACATAGCAAGGTACAAGAAATCTCATGCCAAAATAATTACAGTACAGCAATAAATAAAATAATAGGGTAAATAAATAACCAGCTAAGTGATATGCAAGTGAGAGTTTTAGTCATACTCGGGCTGAGACTACTACAGGATCAGTGTCGGAGAAACCCATAGCAGTATTTTCTCGAAGGGCCAGAACTGGTGCCATAGCTCTGTGTCAGAGACTAAGACACATCCAGATGTCAATATATATAATATAATCAGCCTTTTATATGATAATACTCTCCCCACCCAATGAAATCTCATGTCTCATGTCCATGACACGCAGGATCAGAACTAATACAACAAGTCAGGATATAATCTAAGCATGTAAACTGTGTATATCATAAACCTGTATCCTATACAGAATCACCATGAATATCTCAGGAAGATTCTGTCTCATGAATAGTGTCAAGTATCCTGGGTATAATGTACTTGATAGGACAAGTACGAGGGTGTAAAGGGTCATGAATGTCCATCTCTAGGTGACAATACACAACACCGCGTACGATGTTGGCACCCGACTATAATCGGACGCTAAGTAAGTCACACGGTCCTAGGTTAAGCATGCACAACAATGTAAAAGAATCAAGGAAAATATGTAACAAGACTGCAAAGTTTGGCAAGGTACACTTGCCTGGGGTCCTGGCTCCAACTTTAGCTCTGGTCTCAGTGTGATCTGCAGGTACTACTCCGGTTGCTGAAATAAATATCACCATTAGATTCAAAAAATATCAAATAGCTAGAAACGCCTGTCCTTAGGTCCAATTTGGACACAAGGGCAAAAATAATATTTCCGGGTCAAAGCGGGGTCAAAGGTCTCCAAATTCGTCAAACTTAGTGTCAACAAGTCAGGAACGATGATACGAACCCAATGGAACTTCCAGAATTGGATTTCGATAAGCCGATCACAAAATCGCCCGTCAAGTGGAGCCTGTGGGGCCCACGATACGCGATTTCGTCAACGTTCTCAGAATCGAACCAAACTTGGGTCACAAGACCAGCGTATTGCTACAAGTCCGATGGCGCAAGTTTCATCTCGATCCGACGTGTGTACACAAAGTTACAGCATGTTCTAGAATAGACGGATACGGGGCGTTGTCGGCGGATACGCGTTGATTCCGGTGTGCACGCACATCCGAATCGACTTCTGCGAAATCTTGCACGTCCGTATCAACAGCGGCACGTATCGGTGAAGACCGCGTGCGACCAAGCCATCCCGTTTGGCGGGGCATACCCAGTTCCGGGGTGAATTAGGGCGTTATTTTTCCTATTTTTGGATCGCAGTTCGCGATCGCCACAGGACGCGATGCCCCGAGCAGGTTGCACGGGCATCGAGAGGGTCACGCAGGCTACGCGTCACAACAGACGGAATAGAAAACGGGTAAACGAGCAGGGAGATATGCATACCTGAACAGGGTTCGAAAAACCCGAATTATCTCGTGTCCGACACGACATGAAGGGCCGTGTCCTGAATCCTGGGTTAGGGTTCTGGGGATGCTGCTGGCAGGAGCTCGGGAGGGCCGGAGGGAGGCTGGGGTCGGACGACGCTGGCCGGAGGCGGGCGTCGTCGACGGTGGCGCGCGAGGGGCGGCGGCGCTGAGCGGCACGGCGGGCCGGAGTCGGGCTCGGGGCGGTTGGGAGGAGAGAGGGGAAGGAAGAAGGAGGAGGAGGAAGGGCCGACGAGGCGCTGCGGGAGGCTCGACGGCGGGGAAGGCGGCGTGCTGGGGCGGCGCGGGAGCGTTGAGCGGTTCCGACGAGGGCTAGGGTTCAGAGGAGGGATTCGGGGAAGGAGATGGGGGAGGGGGTGGTTGCGGCTAGGCGCCGGGCGGCTGAGCTAGGGCGGGGGTCGGTGTGGACACGGCTGTGCGGCGCCGGGGACTCGCCGGAGGGGTTTAAGAAAAGGAGCGGTGGAGGTTAGGGTTGTCACGTCCCGATTTCGCCTAATCGATAATCGTCCCCCGGACATGATGCCGTGCACGCGTAGGGCGCGCGTGCACAAGGCCTTAGGCATAAGGATATTCTTTAGATCAATGCAACAGAGTAGACAAATAAGATAACACAAGGTTGAGGCATAGAAAAGTTTCTCTTTTATTTATAATGAACATCTTGTTACATTGCTTGACTCAAAAGTATAAAATGCCCCACGGGCTTACAAACTTGGACGCAAAATGAGATAGCCGATCCATACATTATGTCCCTTTACATAGTTTCAAAACACAAAACTCCTTGGGTGCGGGTAAGCACCATCGCCTTAGCGTTATTTCCGCAACGGAGAGAGAGGGGAAGGCTTCTAGCTTGAGCCTCCAAAAGTCTTGGCCACGACCCGCCAAGAATTCCAAAAGTCCGGAAAGAGCTTCAGCTCCTCGCCGCGTTGCCTTGCGCCGGGGAACCTGCTACAACGAGGGTCAGTACTTCAGAAAGTACTGGTGAAGGCTAGCTGCTCAACTTTACCAAGCTCTTTAGATGAGTTTTAAATGAACATGCAACATTTATGTGTTTATGTGACTTTCTATTCTTGCCTAGATCAGATTTCATTTAGCAGGTATGCAAGAACAAAATAACATAACTCCATATGCCACCGTTCGGTGACTTTACCTGTCCCGTCTGAACCACCTGTACAACTTACCATGGCCTTCCCTGTCACGAAGACATAGTTAGTCTGCACAGTTTAAATATACACAACATCTTTCTTTGTTGTTTAGGAGCCATCATGGGTTTAGTCTGGGCTGGCGGCGACGCTTGCAGCGCGGGTAGCTAGCCCCGCTACAATTCCCCGCTCCCAGGACTAAGAAAGTAGATTCCGCCCGGGTCGAAACGGCCCGGTGCTCCGGTAACCGCTCGCAGGAACCTGGATCCCCTGTGCACAAGAATTCCTATGACCATTTCTATGAACTCTACATCATAGATTTACTTACTAGCCATTTAAAGAACATCATATACGAAACTGCTTTACCGTACTATCACAATCAACCAACAGTTATATGAAATAATATGCAGCAGTTTATAGAAGAACACTTTTGAACTATCAATAAATACCAACCCATTAAACACCCAACGAACATGCATGCATCAATAAATTTATGCAAGGTTTTGTATGACAAGCAATGGGTGTTCCAAGCCTACTTCTTATCTTATCTTGTTATCCAACTTATTACTTAAGTGGTATCGTTTGATTGAATGCCCAACTGAGTCAATTTTATTATGAACGGAGCCTTTGGAAAGAAGATGCTTATCGAAATAGAGCCACTCACACGTTGGTTGTATAGGAAGAAGAAGTAGAGATCCCTAAGACTCCGCTCACGCGTTGTCTACACGATCACCTGCACGCACCAACGGATGATCAATACCTCCTGCTTCGGTCTCCAAGGCTCGATACGAAATGCGAAATCCTAAGAACGAAAGCAATGAAATCCATTAAAACCGTTCAAGAAAACACAAGTCCTAAAACCAACAAGTATGCAACCAAACGGCAATCGAAAACGGGCAAGGAAAACCAACACAACGGAAAGGCCTCTCTCTACTCTGCCGCCGAGTCCTTCCTTGAGGCACGATCCATTGATTATGGGACCTGATTCCGAAAAAACCAATCCATAATGAGGAAAGGATCTTGATTCAATCTGTCCCGATCGAACGGTCGTAAGTGTTTCTTGGCCGCGCTCCCCGAATAGGGGGAACGGGACGAACGGGGCGTTACATCATAACCATCTAATAGGAAGTTTCGTCCCGAAACTTAAGAATATAACCTACCACTAAGGGATAATGAGGGAAACCTTTCCCTCATATTTGATTCAAGTCCTCAGGTCGACTCCTCGACCGAGTGGTTTCGCCACAGTACGCGCACTAGCGAGACGTTCGGTTCCGCAACTGCTTCTTTTTACGATTCAAAATTTAGACAGGCTCCGCCGCGTACGACAAGTCCGCTTGCAGATTCAACTGACCCAAGTCGACTACGCAACTAGCAAGTAAGATTTCCATTTTCTATACGATAATAAAGCGGGGTTATCACCTTTTGCTATGTGCGTTCATCTCTTTTATTAGCATGCAAAGGTTATCGCCTGTAAACTAGCACGTAACATTCATTTTCTTAGTGTGCAGCTAAGTAGAGACAGGTTCACCGGAGTCACCCACCTTAGCGATGTATCGCATCGGTCGAGCTAGACTCCGGACGCGCTTCTGATAGCCTAAGTCTGACTCCATTAAAGATCCCAACATGAAAGCCTTTGCATCGAACGAGCCATCTCGCTAAGCAAGGCGGTTGAATAGCTACACTTGTGCCGTTTGAATCGGCCCTCCGGGTTGAGCGAAGCGGGTTGTTGCGCCATATACCACTCAGAACAAGTTCCGTCCTTGAGACTTCCTAAGCGCAACTCGTGCTATCGCATAACTTCTAAACTTTCCTATACATCTCGTCTTATCCTTCAAGGACTGTCTCAATACTACAATCCTCTATTTTCTCACCATGTGTTACGCCAATGTTGGCCAATTCTCATCGAACAACTTTATCGTTCAATGCTATCGAGTTATACTCAACTCGATCGTTGCACGTCCGTCTTAAAATCTACTACACCTAGCGTAGGGCCGTATTACCCAAGCACATGGTATTCTATAACTCAACGAGCACTTACGACTCATAATTGGGTGGACTTGCCCAACTTGTTATGTTATCACCATAGGAACCCAACACAATTGAGCCTATTACTTGACGTCGCCTATCGAAACCCGTCGTTACGCCTAACCCAAAAGCTCGAATCTCGACAATTTTCCAGTCTCGTTTTTGCATCAAATCTCTCTGAGTCACCGTCCAATCTCACTAAATAAATTCGCACCCAATCACCAACTTTTTCTGACTCAGTCTATATTGCGCCTTAGCGCAGAGCTAAATTGCCTACCTGGGGTACGCTCAAGTCCTTCGCACCTTTGGCTCAATCGGACTTAACTTTCTATTCGTTTTTACTCGTTCCGTTCGCCAGAGTGCTTAATCATTTTATCCGAATGATCTATTCGTTCAACTATTGCATCCCCAAACTCAGTCTCGTACTGCGCCTTAGCGCAGAACTATCCCGGTAGCACGAGGAACGATACAATCTTTCCTCTATGAAAATTTAGGTTGAGGCTAAATCATTTCAGTTGCCATACTCATCCATGCGAATCCGAATATTTTTCTTTGCAGCTGCATCCGAGTTATGCATATCGCTAAGTCTGGATCGTACCCATATTCAAGGCGTCCCCCAAATATGTGTATTTCAACCAAGCTCAGTGACAGCTAAGTCTGACAAGCTACTCGTGAAAATCTTTTGAAACACAGATCGTCCTGCTATATGAATGACCGAACTCTTGTTTGATCCAGCTATCGTCTTATCCTTTACCGTCGCGTAACCTATCCAACCAAATCGAATATCACCCGAGTCCTATCTTGCATTACGTTTGTTTCAACGCGAACGTTGCTAGTGTATATTCCCAATTCCAAATTCTAACTCTAAGTCCTGTTGCCCAGTTCTATCATTCTTCCCGAACGATACTCTGAAGTCAGCCACTCCAGTTTAACTCAAGGCATAGGGTCGTCTGCCTAGTCCCTAGGCCAGCACACACAGTCATAGGTACAACTCAAGTTTGTGACTCATTGCACAACCGTGTTGCACAACGCTCGCCCCAATCACCCTAAGGTCAAACCATTGTTCCTTTACACGGGTATTCTACCCAAGCTCGTTTCACTCAGATTTCTAAACATCGAGCACAGATCACCCTATCACACCACACGCTCGTTCAACCGAACCCACGATACGCCCACGTTTCAGGGTTAACCTATCGATTCGCACATACTATCTCTTTCAACTCGTTTAATAGGATTCACCAATCCATCATTTTCTACGCTTGTATCACTAAGCTACAATTCCATTATAAACCATCGATGTATATCATGAACTCTAAGTCGTCCAGCACAATCTATTTATCCGTTCATGAAAACGTCCAACATCTCTTACTTTACGTTTCTAGACTAACTCCTCAAGAAAAATTCTTAGACTCATTTTCTTAGTCTACTCTTAGCATTCCTCAAACAACTAAGATCAATTCCCAAACCCAAGTCTATCCCATTGATACGTTCCATTCATCGAGTTCGTTTTGGAATAATCATCGAACCTGTTCTCTTGAGTTTGCTTATCCCTACCGTACGTGAAATCACCACGTCGGCGCTCCCGCAGAATAATCGTTCTCGCTGGGACAGATTTCGAATGTTATCTTCCTGAACTTGATTTCAAGATCGTTCTTCCAAACTCCAAGCCAAATCTATTACCGCTTAACTCAATCCATCAAAATCATAATTTTTACTAACTTGCATCAATCCATACTATTTTTTCCAACCATTGTTATGGTCTAAATCTCCCAAAATTTGAAATCATCGCATTCTTACTCAAACCGAATTCTATCGAGCGATATCCTACTCAAATCCAAATTTTCCATGCACGTTATCATTCATTCGCGCCATTGTTTCTAATTGTACTTACTTCGATCGCATCTCAGATTATTCAATCTCGACTCAAGTTTTTAATTCGCTTGTTTCAACTCAAATCGCTCGTACAATCCTTTAAGTCTTTTCCGACCATGATATCGATTTCCAATTGCCCTGAATTTCTATTCGTTGTAAGCCTTATCCCTTATTCAACTTATTGTAACTCGTTCGAACCAAACATTGCATGCTTTCTCCGAGTTCGTTTACTTGCTAGGCACTGTTTATTTATACTAATGCTTTACCCAATCTCGTCGCTTGTCGCTAGATTCGCTTAACTCTCCGAATCCACGACTTCGTTCAAGCGTTTCTAAGCCAACAAATACACCACTCAGGGTTCGAGTTATACTCCTTGAATCTTTACAACTCATTATATCCATAAATTACATAATCGAACAGGGGACTTATCGCATACACTACTCAGGAATTGAGTCATCCTAATAACTCCTGATTCGCGTTCGCATCCTACAGTCGTATGCCCAATTCGTTCCTTAGAACTCCAACACCGTCCCTATTTATCGCCTTAGCGATCTTAGACTCGTACACACCTGTATTCATAGTCCTCTATACAGATTTATGCTTCAAATCATAACTTATCGTTATGAATAACCGTCCAACTATTTTCGAAAATTCCCTATACGATTCCATTACTCGCCTTAGCGGCAATCCGATAACATCTCTATCGATTTCCCTCCAAGTCAACTTTATTCTCATTCCAACAATACCCAAATCTCGCTGCAACTCACTAGCACCAAGGGTCTTGGTGCATGATACTTAACACAATTTGGCCAAAAGGCTATGTGCATGGACCACTGTCTGAACGATATTCTTATCTCGCACTCTACTCGTTTGGTGTTTTCATATAGACATATAACTTGCCGATTATAACACGAGTCTCCTCTCACAACATCCTCTATGAGTTGGGACAAAAGCCCTCACATCATAATCCCGTCCAAGTAATCGTATAATTCCCACGCACTTTTCAAAAATATTCAGACTTATTGTATGGAACGCATCTCATTTTGGCCAAGCGAATTCAAGGGTCTACTCGGGAGGAACAAGGTCCTCTTTAGAAACTTTCTTTATGAGATCAAAGGATCTGAAGCATGCTCTGATACCAATATGTCATGCCCCGATTTCGCCTAATCGATAATCGTCCCCCGGGCGTGATGCCGTGCACGCGTAGGGCGCGCGTGCACAAGGCCTTAGGCATAAGGATATTCTTTAGATCAATGCAACAGAGTAGACAAATAAGATAACACAAGGTTGAGGCATAGAAAAGTTTCTCTTTTATTTATAATGAACATCTTGTTACATTGCTTGACTCAAAAGTATAAAATGCCCCACGGGCTTACAAACTTGGACGCAAAATGAGATAGCCGATCCATACATTATGTCCCTTTACATAGTTTCAAAACACAAAACTCCTTGGGTGCGGGTAAGCACCATCGCCTTAGCGTTATTTCCGCAACGGAGAGAGAGGGGAAGGCTTCTAGCTTGAGCCTCCAAAAGTCTTGGCCACGACCCGCCAAGAATCCCAAAAGTCCGGAGAGAGCTTCAGCTCCTCGCCGCGTTGCCTTGCGCCGGGGAACCTGCTACAACGAGGGTCAGTACTTCGGAAAGTACTGGTGAAGGCTAGCTGCTCAACTTTACCAAGCTTTTTAGATGAGTTTTAAATGAACATGCAACATTTATGTGTTTATGTGACTTTCTATTCTTGCCTAGATCAGATTTCATTTAGCAGGTATGCAAGAACAAAATAACATAACTCCATATGCCACCGTTCGGTGACTTTACCTGTCCCGTCTGAACAACCTGTACAACTTACCATGGCCTTCCCTGTCACGAAGACATAGTTAGTCTGCACAGTTTAAATATACACAATATCTTTTTTTGTTGTTTAGGAGCCATCATGGGTTTAGTCTGGGCTGGCGGCGACGCTTGCAGCGCGGGTAGCTAGCCCCGCTACAATTCCCCGCTCCCAGGACTAAGAAAGTAGATTCCGCCCGGGTCGAAACGGCCCGGTGCCCCGGTAACCGCTCGCAGGAACCTGGATCCCCTGTGCACAAGAATTCCCATGACCATTTCTATGAACTCTACATCATAGATTTACTTACTAGCCATTTAAAGAACATCATATACGAAACTGCTTTACCGTACTATCACAATCAACCAACAGTTATATGAAATAATATGCAGCAGTTTATAGAAGAACACTTTTGAACTATCAATAAATACCAACCCATTAAATACCCAACGAACATGCATGCATCAATAAATTTATGCAAGGTTTTGTATGACAAGCAATGGGTGTTCCAAGCCTACTTCTTATCTTATCTTGTTATCCAACTTATTACTTAAGTGGTATCGTTTGATTGAATGCCCAACTGAGTCAATTTTATTATGAACGGAGCCTTTGGAAAGAAGATGCTTATCGAAATAGAGCCACTCACACGTTGGTTGTATAGAAAGAAGAAGTAGAGATCCCTAAGACTCCGCTCGCGCGTTGTCTACACGATCACCTGCACGCACCAACGGATGATCAATACCTCCTGCTTCGGTCTCCAAGGCTCGATACGAAATGCGAAATCCTAAGAACGAAAGCAATGAAATCCATTGAAACCGTTCAAGAAAACGCAAGTCCTAAAACCAACAAGTATGCAACCAAACGGCAATCGAAAACGGGCAAAGAAAACCAACACAACGGAAAGGCCTCTCTCTACTCTGCCGCCGAGTCCTTCCTTGAGGCACGATCCATTGATTATGGGACCTGATTCCGAAGAAACCAATCCATAACGAGGAAAGGATCTTGATTCAATCTGTCCCGATCGAACGGTCGTAAGTGTTTCTTGGCCGCGCTCCCCGAATAGGGGGAACGGGACGAACGGGGCATTACATCATAACCATCTAATAGGAAGTTTTGTCCCAAAACTTAAGAATATAACCTACCACTAAGGGATAATGAGGGAAACCTTTCCCTCATATTTGATTCAAGTCCTCAGGTCGACTCCTCGACCGAGTGGTTTCGCCACAGTACGCGCACTAGCGAGACGTTCGGTTCCGCAACTGCTTCTTTTTACGATTCAAAATTTAGACAGGCTCCGCCGCGTACGACAAGTCCGCTTGCAGATTCAACTGACCCAAGTCGACTACGCAACTAGCAAGTAAGATTTCCATTTTCTATACGATAATAAAGCGGGGTTATCCCCTTTTGCTATGTGCGTTCATCTCTTTTATTAGCATGCAAAGGTTATCGCCTGTAAACTAGCACGTAACATTTATTTTCTTAGTGTGCAGCTAAGTGGAGACAGGTTCACCGGAGTCACCCACCTTAGCGATGTATCGCATCGGTCGAGCTAGACTCCGGACGCGCTTCTGATAGCCTAAGTCTGACTCCATTAAAGATCCCAACATGAAAGCCTTTGCATCGAACGAGCCATCTCGCTAAGCAAGGCGATTGAATAGCTACACTTGTGCTGTTTGAATCGGCCCTCCGGGTTGAGCGAAGCGGGTTGTTGCGCCATATACCACTCAGAACAAGTTCCGTCCTCGAGACTTCCTGAGCGCAACTCGTGCTATCGCATAACTTCTAAACTTTCCTATACATCTCGTCTTATCCTTCAAGGACTGTCTTAATACTACAATCCTCTATTTTCTCATCATGTGTTACGCCAATGTTGGCCAATTCTCATCGAACAACTTTATCGTTCAATGCTATCGAGTTATACTCAACTCGATCGTTGCACGTCCGTCTCAAAATCTACTGCACCTAGCGCAGGGCCGTATTACCCAAGCACATGGTATTCTATAACTCAACGAGCACTTACGACTCATAATTGGGTGGACTTGCCCAACTTGTTATGTTATCACCATAGGAACCCAACACAATTGAGCCTATTACTTGACGTCGCCTATCGAAACCCGTCGTTACGCCTAACCCAAAAGCTCGAATCTCGACAATTTTCCAGTCTCGTTTTTGTATCAAATCTCTCTGAGTCACCGTCCAATCTCACTAAATAAATTCGCACCCAATCACCAACTTTTTCTGACTCAGTCTATATTGCGCCTTAGCGCAGAGCTAAATTGCCTACCTGGGGTACGCTCAAGTCCTTCGCACCTTTGGCTCAATCGGACTTAACTTTCTATTCGTTTTTACTCGTTCTGTTCGCCAGAGTGCTTAATCATTTTATCCGAATGATCTATTCGTTCAACTATTGCATCCCCAAACTCAGTCTCGTACTGCGCCTTAGCGCAGAACTATCCCGGTAGCACGAGGAACGATACAATCTTTCCTCTATGAAAATTTAGGTTGAGGCTAAATCATTTCAGTTGCCATACTCATCCATGCGAATCCGAACATTTTTCTTTGCAGCTGCATCCGAGTTATGCATATCGCTAAGTCTGGATCGTACCCATATTCAAGGCGTCCCCCAAATATGTGTATTTCAACCAAGCTCAGTGACAGCTAAGTCTGACAAGCTACTCGTGAAAATCTTTTGAAACACAGATCGTCCTGCTATATGAATGACCGAACTCTTGTTTGATCCAGCTATCGTCTTATCCTTTACCGTCGCGTAACCTATCCAACCAAATCGAATATCACCCGAGTCCTATCTTGCATTACGTTTGTTTCAACGCGAACGTTGCTAGTGTATATTCCCAATTCCAAATTCTAACTCTAAGTCCTGTTGCCCAGTTCTATCATTCTTCCCGAACGATACTCTGAAGTCAGCCACTCCAGTTTAACTCAAGGCATAGGGTCGTCTGCCTAGTCCCTAGGCCAGCACACACAGTCATAGGTACAACTCAAGTTTGCGACTCATTGCGCAACCGTATTGCACAACGCTCGCCCCAATCACCCTAAGGTCAAACCATTGTTCCTTTACACGGGTATTCTACCCAAGCTCGTTTCACTCAGATTTCTAAACATCGAGCACAGATCACCCTATCACACCACACGCTCGTTCAACCGAACCCACGATACGCCCATGTTTCAGGGTTAACCTATCGATTCGCACATACTATCTCTTTCAACTCGTTTAATAGGATTCACCAATCCATCATTTTCTACGCTTGTATCACTAAGCCACAATTCCATTATAAACCATCGATGTATATCATGAACTCTAAGTCGTCCAGCACAATCTATTTATCCGTTCATGAAAACGTCCAACATCTCTTACTTTACGTTTCTAGACTAACTCCTCAAGAAAAATCCTTAGACTCATTTTCTTAGTCTACTCTTAGCATTCCTCAAACAACTAAGATCAATTCCCAAACCCAAGTCTATCCCATTGATACGTTCCATTCATCGAGTTCGTTTTGGAATAATTATCGAACCTGTTCTCTTGAGTTTGCTTATCCCTACCGTACGTGAAATCACCACGTCGGCGCTCCCGCAGAATAATCGTTCTCGCTGGGACAGATTTCGAATGTTATCTTCCTGAACTTGATTTCAAGATCGTTCTTCCAAACTCCAAGCCAAATCTATTACCGCTTAACTCAATCCATCAAAATCATAATTTTTACTAACTTGCATCAATCCATACTATTTTTTCCAACCATTGTTATGGTCTAAATCTTCCAAAATTTGAAATCATCGCATTCTTACTCAAACCGAATTCTATCGAGCGATATCCTACTCAAATCCAAATTTTCCATGCACGTTATCATTCATTCGCGCCATTGTTTCTAATTGTACTTACTTCGATCGCATCTCAGATTATTCAATCTCGACTCAAGTTTTTAATTCGCTTGTTTCAACTCAAATCGCTCGTACAATCCTCTAAGTCTTTTCCGACCATGATATCGATTTCCAATTGCCCTGAATTTCTATTCGTTGTAAGCCTTATCCCTTATTCAACTTATTGTAACTCGTTCGAACCAAACATTGCATGCTTTCTCCGAGTTCGTTTACTTGCTAGGCACTGTTTATTTATACTAAGGCTTTACCCAATCTCGTCGCTTGTCGCTAGACTCGCTTAACTCTCCGAATCCACGACTTCGTTCAAGCGTTTCTAAGCCAACAAATACACCACTCAGGGTTCGAGTTATACTCCTTGAATCTTTACAACTCATTATATCCACAAATTACATAATCGAACAGGGGACTTATCGCATACACTACTCAGGAATTGAGTCATCCTAATAACTCCTGATTCGCGTTCGCATCCTACAGTCGTATGCCCAATTCGTTCCTTAGAACTCCAACACCGTCCCTATTTATCGCCTTAGCGATCTTAGACTCGTACACACCTGTATTCATAGTCCTCTATACAGATTTATGCTTCAAATCATAACTTATCGTTATGAATAACCGTCCAACTATTTTCGAAAATTCCCTATACGATTCCATTACTCGCCTTAGCGGCAATCCGATAACATCTCTATCGATTTCCCTCCAAGTCAACTTTATTCTCATTCCAACAATACCCAAATCTCGCTGCAACTCACTAGCACCAAGGGTCTTGGTGCATGATACTTAACACAATTTGGCCAAAAGGCTATGTGCATGGACCACTGTCTGAACGATATTCTTATCTCGCACTCTACTCGTTTGGTGTTTTCATATAGACATATAACTTGCCGATTATAACACGAGTCTCCTCTCACAACATCCTCTATGAGTTGGGACAAAAGCCCTCACATCATAATCCCGTCCAAGTAATCGTATAATTCCCACGCACTTTTCAAAAATATTCAGACTTATTGTATGGAACGCATCTCATTTTGGCCAAGCGAATTCAAGGGTCTACTCGGGAGGAACAAGGTCCTCTTTAGAAACTTTCTTTATGAGATCAAAGGATCTGAAGCATGCTCTGATACCAATATGTCACGCCCCGATTTCGCCTAATCGATAATCGTCCCCCGGGCGTGATGCCGTGCACGCGTAGGGCGCGCGTGCACAAGGCCTTAGGCATAAGGATATTCTTTAGATCAATGCAACAGAGTAGACAAATAAGATAACACAAGGTTGAGGCATAGAAAAGTTTCTCTTTTATTTATAATAAACATCTTGTTACATTGCTTGACTCAAAAGTATAAAATGCCCCACGGGCTTACAAACTTGGACGCAAAATGAGATAGCCGATCCATACATTATGTCCCTTTACATAGTTTCAAAACACAAAACTCCTTGGGTGCGGGTAAGCACCATCGCCTTAGCGTTATTTCCGCAACGGAGAGAGAGGGGAAGGCTTCTAGCTTGAGCCTCCAAAAGTCTTGGCCACGAACCGCCAAGAATCCCAAAAGTCCGGAGAGAGCTTCAGCTCCTCGCCGCGTTGCCTTGCGCCGGGGAACCTGCTACAACGAGGGTCAGTACTTCGGAAAGTACTGGTGAAGGCTAGCTGCTCAACTTTACCAAGCTTTTTAGATGAGTTTTAAATGAACATGCAACATTTATGTGTTTATGTGACTTTCTATTCTTGCCTAGATTAGATTTCATTTAGCAGGTATGCAAGAACAAAATAACATAACTCCATATGCCACCGTTCGGTGACTTTACCTGTCCCGTCTGAACCACCTGTACAACTTACCATGGCCTTCCCTGTCACGAAGACATAGTTAGTCTGCACAGTTTAAATATACACAACATCTTTCTTTGTTGTTTAGGAGCCATCATGGGTTTAGTCTGGGCTGGCGGCGACGCTTGCAGCGCGGGTAGCTAGCCCCGCTACAATTCCCCGCTCCCAGGACTAAGAAAGTAGATTCCGCCCGGGTCGAAACGGCCCGGTGCCCCGGTAACCGCTCGCAGGAACCTGGATCCCCTGTGCACAAGAATTCCCATGACCATTTCTATGAACTCTACATCATAGATTTACTTACTAGCCATTTAAAGAACATCATATACGAAACTGCTTTACCGTACTATCACAATCAACCAACAGTTATATGAAATAACATGCAGCAGTTTATAGAAGAACACTTTTGAACTATCAATAAATACCAACCCATTAAACACCCAACGAACATGCATGCATCAATAAATTTATGCAAGGTTTTGTATGACAAGCAATGGGTGTTCCAAGCCTACTTCTTATCTTATCTTGTTATCCAACTTATTACTTAAGTGGTATCGTTTGATTGAATGCCCAACTGAGTCAATTTTATTATGAACGGAGCCTTTGGAAAGAAGATGCTTATCGAAATAGAGCCACTCACACGTTGGTTGTATAGGAAGAAGAAGTAGAGATCCCTAAGACTCCGCTCGCGCGTTGTCTACACGATCACCTGCACGCACCAACGGATGATCAATACCTCCTGCTTCGGTCTCCAAGGCTCGATACGAAATGCGAAATCCTAAGAACGAAAGCAATAAAATCCATTGAAATCGTTCAAGAAAACGCAAGTCCTAAAACCAACAAGTATGCAACCAAACGGCAATCGAAAACGGGCAAGAAAAACCAACACAACGGAAAGGCCTCTCTCTACTCTGCCGCCGAGTCCTTCCTTGAGGCACGATCCATTGATTATGGGACCTGATTCCGAAGAAACCAATCCATAACGAGGAAAGGATCTTGATTCAATCTGTCCCGATCGAACGGTCATAAGTGTTTCTTGGTCGCGCTCCCCGAATAGGGGGAACGGGACGAACGGGGCGTTACAAGGGTTAGGTTTAGGAATTTAGGGATTTTAGGGATTAGGGATTTTAGGGATAGGGATTTTTCCTTTTTCTTTTCTTTTTGGTTTGTGGAGAAAAACTATGAAAACATGTATTTATACATACAGAAATTGGACTAGGGTTTGACCTAGGATTTGGGCTGGGTCAACGCTCCTTGGGCTTGGCTTCGGCTCTCATGGGGATGTCGGGCGTTTGGCACGGGTTTAATTCGGTTTAATTATTTAATAGTTTCTAGGGCTTTAAAAATGTTTCCGGAGTCCAATAAATTTATCGAAAATTACCCTATGTCCGGTTTCTCATTTTACACCATAAAATATTATTTCCTTAATATTTTAATATTAACTAAAAATCATTTAATTAGAAATACCTAGGTTTTAATTACAGAAAATTCCTGAAAATTCCTGAAAAATTCTGAAAAATCCAAATTAAAAATTCTTGAAAAAATCAGGGGGATTACAGTCCATTCATGCAGTCAGTCCAACCTCTGCATTTCCTGGACTGAAGTCCACAAGGCATCAGGTTACACATTCCTATCTCCCAGGTTTAGCTCAAGGTCTGTAGTACTGTGCACAGGACTGCAATATTGCAGGTGTGCATGACCTTGCAAATACTCTATGTGGTACACACACATACCAAGTCTTCATTTATTCACCAACACTCTATATTCGGGGTCTGTACTATACCTAGGTGCATACACCCTCACATGTACATGACCATACATCAAAGTCCCTCTACTCACTTCACTCATACTGACACTCGAGCACTCCAATACCTACACTTCACTGGTACTCACCCTTACTCCTCATGCTCCATTTACTTTAATGTTCTCAGAATTAATCCACAACACAGTGCACTAGATACACATGCATATGTTTGAAATACAACTACTCCTACACATAATATCATCATTCTTATCTCTGCTACACAGGTCACATACACACACCCCATGCTTACCTGACGAGTTGGCATGTATCAGGGACAATATTTGACATATGCACCCAATTCTAAAGCAACAAGTCATTACCAGCATTTCAGAGTATCAAAGATATTTTAATGCAATAAGTAATTAAGTAGTAATGGAATGCCAGAATACATGTTCAATATCAGAGCATTGTAGCAGTATCCTAGAATCAGATACTTGAGCCTGAGCCCATACACCAATCTAACACCAACCTCAATTCTCTGTACAGAAGTAACACTTTGTAACAGAGCTCTCCTCATTACCTATTCTTCACTGCACATCTTAGAAACTCTCCTCCACCCTAGCTGCTAACTGTAATAACCAATTGTAATCTCAGTTGGACGGTGCTCGATCCCCTTCCAAAATCCTTATACAAAACATACTCCATGCCACGGTCCTAACCCTGCAAATCCTGAACTCAGTGTCTGATTTCCCCCTCACGGTCTTGAACTGAAAACACACACACCTAACCAATTTTGCCACATAAGAAACTATACCTCCATTAAGAACTAAATCACAAATCTCAGTATCTACACTCAAGTGTATCCATACACCAGTACACTCTCATTCGAGCCCCACTGCATCCTCACTTCCCTTGCACACATAACACCTCACTAGCAAGCACTCAAGTGCACTTGATGCTCTTCTCCCTGGACCCTTGCTGCAAATCACAGTCCCTCACACAGCAGGTAATGTTTTGCTACCTCTTCTACTGACAATTTGGTTCCCTTCCTCCCCATGGTCTGCACGCATGCAGAGCTACGCATGTTAGCAACTGCACACATATCAGTGATACTCTCCTTGCTGTGAATGTGAATCTGAACCCGAACCCCTTTCAAACATCACCAAACACCAATAAACTATGGAAACACATCTAAAATAATCAATAGATTATAAATAGTACAATAGACATTCCATCAAACACTTGGTGGTCTAAACTCACATTTTCTCCAATTTTAAGGCACAAATCAATATTCCACAAGAAAAAAATCATAGATCTATATAAATAAGGGCTTCTAGCACCTAGATCTAGCCATAGAAAGCAAATTTCACCTATGGGAGGGTTTCTATAGGTCCAATGGGTGTTCTTAACCATAAATAGAGTAGAAAATAGATAATTATCTAGGTTTTGAGTGACCTCCTTGAAGAACTCCGAATTTGGACACAAGAAAGATGAAGCGGACATGATCCTCAACACTTGGACTCCTCTTCAAGCTTTCTCTAGCAATAACAAGCTCCTTAGCCTCCATGGAAAATAAAAATATAAACCCCCCGATTTTTCAGGATTTTAAAAATGGATTTTTTCACAATTTTCTGTAATTTTCTAGAATTTTTCTCTATTTAAAACTAAGATAATTTGAATATAAATAATTTTTAAATGATGTTAAATAATATTAAAATATTATGAAAATAATATTTTCGAGTGTAAAATGAAAAATTAGACATAGGATAATTTTCCGAAAATTTATTGGACCCCGGAAGCATTTTTTAAGCTCTAAAAACAAATTAATAAATAAACCAAATGAACCCTGCAATAAACCCAATTTATTTCAAAACCAACCCGAACCGAACCGGGTTCAATTGAACTAAACCCAACCCAAATCCTTATTGGGTCGAATCCGGGCCCAAAACCCAGACCCGACCCACTAACCCGACCTGCATTTATAGCCTTAGCGGATCGGGCCGGATCCGTCGCCCGACCCGACCCGGCTTCGCCTAACCGACCCGCTAGCTACAGTGCCCCCAGCCCCTCTCTCTTCCCCGACCCCTCAACTCCCTGCCGCCGGCCGTTACTGTCATGCCCCAGTCCTAAAATACCGAGGGACTAGACACGTGGCAATGGCCAGCAGCACACACTGATGGACAAACCCAATTTAATGGATCCATCAGAGCGTACTTAAGCTGTAAAATAATGTCTACGACAATATGAAAACAACTAATCTCATCCACACAAGATAAATATGATCCACATAAATAAGGAATGTAAATCATCAAATTGAAAAATAATTTAAATGCAGTCCACCAATGTTCAAGTCTGAATTTCTATATTTATCCTCTAAATTCAAATTGATGATTCTACCTTCATTGTTAAAATTTTTATCATGTACTTAAGGTATAAATATTGGGTCCTCAATATCAATTCATTAATCCTCATCATCTTAGTCATTCTTCTAAATTTCTCAAAATTACAATGGCTTGAACCTCTCCCAGTCTAATCTTGCTCGATCACAAACTAAAAGAAATTTCTCTCGAGTTGACAATGCACTGCTACCCAACTTAGAATTTACCCATCTATCACATAAGGCTATATACTTTAAGAAAATATTCCTTAATTTATTTACTCATGTCATTCAATCCTCAAAACTTCAACGCCGATCATATCACATATGATAGGTCCTTAATTTTGAAAGAATAATCCTCAAGTATGTGATCGGCCTATGGGGTATATCTAGTATTCTCTGTGTATCAATTTATACCAAGCACGAGGTTTCGTCTTTTCGAAATAAGGGAAGACGGAGACCAATAATAAAGAGTTCAAGGGAGAGATAATTGAATAAAAGTATCGGGATCAAGGCGTTTAAAGAATTCAAATGGGACTTGTCAAAGCAGTTGTGGATTGAAATCCTATTTTGGTAATCCTTTGTTCGCATGCTCGTATTAGTACATTTATGTAACCGATACGATATGTCAGACATGTCTAGGGCAAGTACATTCGTCTACTAATTACTACATATCTCAATCCACGTAAAGTAGTATTACGATGGGCGAATCAAGCGCACTATGGTTGATCAGACCGTAATACACTGATTCTGAAATATATTATTGTGGGCCTCCCCAATAATACATATGTCATGAACAAGCTCGATAAAGAATAAGCTTGCAAAACTAGGCCATAAAATAGCAGCATAAGTCAAGGTAGTATATGAAGTATAAGCACGCTAGATGATGATGAAAGGAGGTACAAATTATTCAAGTTCACAAAACAACAAAATGAGCAACAGTAATAAAAGACTCTACAATCTCTACAGTTATCATACAACCTCCTTGTCTAAGTCGCTAGTCGACCAAATAGGGATAAGGTTCTTAATTTCTATTGTCTGAATAAACACTGTCATCCTTTGCTAGCATGCGATTAATGCCATACAGTTACACCGCCTCGATGGGTTAAGTGGACTATGTGGTACTAGTCTCAAGGGAAAGAGAATATAACTTGCATCGAGGTGGGGGTACAAATTTAGTGATTTAACACTAAGGGATAATCATCGGGTCATAATCTACAAGATTAACTCAAACTTATGAACTCTAACTACCAAGCACAAAATTTTCAAATTCAAGACTACAGCTATAATCCTAGCAAACTATGGGTCCTTAACAAGGAGTAAAATTACTTAGCCTACTACCAGAGGTGTCAGGTGGCACGACTTGAAAGACGGAGGAAAGAAGAACATATTTTAGTAGTTGCGCATTAGCGAACGTTAAGGTCGCCGATGAACAACATATGAAATTAAAATATGGGGCTCTAGATAATGTCATGGTTTCCTAAGGTGAAGGTGGCGAGCAATTCTCCGTGTTTGAGGTATGATCTCATGGGGAATGTCATACCCGTTGCTCTGGGCTCTCTGGGGTACTGTCTGCTAATATCACGACAAGAACCTATATCTTAACACTATCTCACTATGCACACTAGGTTCAGTCCTAACATTCAATCTCGGATTTCTATTGGTTCCTCAAGACTGGGGTCAAACATTAGGGTCAAATCTCTAGCTAGCTCTTAGCAGTGCCTATACTACTCTTAGGTCATTCATGACTATAACAAGAAATAATGGTAAATTATTCTATAGGTGAGGGACGCTAGGGTTCATTAAGCGTTCTACTTAGGGGTGTGTCAATATCCTAGCTGTACTCTTAATAGGGAGGTTACCCTACTTATCATTCTATCAACAGGGACTTCTATATTCTAAAGTAAGCTACACTTAAGGAACTAATGAGAAGGCACATGAATCAAGCAGGATGCAATTATTCAACGAAATAGATTGGAAGGAGGAGGAGAAGTCATAGTCAGTTGTGGATGAGATCCTATACTCTAATCCTATTTGCAGGCTTGCTCGGTCCCTAAGTTGAAACCAAAGCAATTTAGTCGTAGACCTGCATGGGCTACCACAAAAACTATATCACGCCCCAGTCCCAAATACCGAGGGACTAGACACATGGCAATGGCCAGCAGCACACACTGATGGACAAACCCAATTTAATGGATCCATCAGAGCGTACTTAAGCTGTAAAATAATATCTACGACAATATGGCAACAACTAATCTCATCCACACATGATAAATATGATCCACATAAATAAGGAATGTAAATCATCAACCAGTCTTAACAAAGTGCTTCAGGGAACAATCCGATAAAATCTGATACAATGGTTCAACCGAACAAAATATAATAAAAAAATAAAGTAAATACTGAGCATGAAATATAGATGCTCAAGAAAAGTCTTCAGCTAACACCTCGTCCTCGGGTGTCGGTACAGCTCCTGTATCAGCTCCTGCTGCGGTCTCGTATACCTCGGGATAGATCTCGTCTGCAAATCCTGGGAACATAATCCGGATCCAGGTCCTCAGGGAACATAGCAAGGTACAGATAATACAAGCCAAAATAAATGCAGTGCAGCAAATAATGGAATAAATAGGGTAAGTATGTAACCATCTATGTGAAAATGCAAGTGAGAGCATCACGAGTACTCAGGCTGAGCCACTACAAGCTCTGTGTCGGGGAGCCGGTAGCGGTAATAACCGGTAATGTGTCTAGCTCTGCTCGAGAGTCTACGACCTCACAATAGTAGTAGATATATATAAAAACAACCTGTAGCCTGTGTGTCTCTCCACACCCCATGTAACCACGCATCTCATGACCATAACGTCTCATGTCCATGTCGAGCGGGATCATAGCTAATGCAACCAGTCATAAAGTATCTATTAATATAGTATCTCTGTCCAGTCCTGTATCCTATACAGTATCACCATGAATATCTCAGGAAGATTCTGTCTCATGAATAGTGTCAAGTGTCCTGGGTTATAGTGTACTTGATAAGACAAGTACGAGAATGTAAAGAGGTCACGAATGTCCATCTCTAGATGACAATACACAACACCGCGTACGATGTTGGCACCCGACTAATAATCGGACGCTAAGTAAGTCACACGGTCCTAGGTCAAGCTTGCACAGCAATATAAATAAAGCAAGGAAAATATAACAAGAACTGCAAAGTTGGCAAGGTACACTTGCCTGGGGTTTGAATACCAACAGTCGTCCCTGTATCAGTGGATCCTGTAGGTACTCCTCCAAAAGCTGTAATAAACATCACCAACAGTCTCAGAAAATATCAAATAGCTAGAAACGCCTGTCCTTAAGTCCAATTTGGACACAAGGGCAAAAATAACATTTTCGGGCCAAAGCGGGGTCCACATGTTGGCCACTTTGCACCGAAAAGTGGGTTAGGGTCAAAGGTCTCCAAATTCATCTAACTTAGTGTCAACAAGTCAGGAACGATGATACGAACCCAACGAAACTTCCAGAATTTGAATTCGATGAGCCGATCACAAAATTGCCCGTCAAGTGGAGCCGGTGGGGCCCACGATACGCGATTTTGTCAACGTTCTCAGAATCGAACCAAACTTGGGTCACGGGACCAGCGTATTGCTACGAGTCCGATGGCATAAGTTTCGTCTCGATCCGACGTGCATACACAAAGTTACAGCATGTTCCAGAATAGGCGGATACGGGACGTTGTCGGCGGATACGCGTTGATTCCGGTGTGCACGCACATCCAAATCAACTTCTGCGAAATCCCACACGTCAGTATCAACGTCACGCACGTTTCGGTAAAGACTGCGTGCGACCAAGTCGTCCCGTTTGGCGGGGCGCACTCAGTTCTGGGGTAAAACAGGGCATTAGTTTTCCTGTTTTTGGATCGCAGTTTGCGATCACCACAGGACGCGACGCACCGAGCGGGTTGCACGGGCATCGAGAGGGTTATACAGTCTACGCGTTGCAACAGACGGAATCGAAAACGAAATTACGAGGAGAGAGGGAACGTTACCTGAACAGGGCTCCGTAAAATCTGAATTTCACGTGTCCGAGTGTCCGTTTCGTGTCCTGGTTATGGTTTAGGGTTTTGCTGTCGTATCCTGCTGTGTCCGTGTCCGGTACTGCTCGAGTCTGTGTCCGGTGACAACGGGGGGACTCGTCAGCGAGAATCGACGTGGCCTAGGGCGTCTGGGGTGCTGGTCGGCGGCGTCCAGTCTTGGTAGATCTTGGTTTGGTCTCGAGTCGACAGAAAACGACGTCAGCATTCGAGACTCAACGAGTGGCGACGATGGCGATGGTAATAACGACGATGGCTACGATGATGAAGAGGCTGATGGTGGTCCAGCCAGGGGGTGGTCCGGCCGGCGAGGAGGACAGGAAGGAGCCCGTGGAGGAGGAGATCGAGGGGGAAGGCCTTGCTGTCGTCTCCGGCAAGGGGGAGGGGGAGACAGGGAACGGTGGTAGTGACGGGACTATTCTGGTTCCGGCGGAGGAGTCGGGCCGGGGTGAGGTGGTGCCCAGGAGAAAGAGGGTGGAGAAGGGAGTGGAGAGGTGTGTTCGTCGATGTGTGGCGGACAGCGGGGTCGAGCCGGCCGGACATGGCTGCTCTGGTCGGCGAGGGATGCAGCGGCTCGTGGCTGATGGGTCGAGAGGGAGGGGCAGGAGGAGAAGAGGTGGTAGGTGTGCTGTCGACTCCGGCGGTGGGGAGTCGTTCAGTCGAGGGTGCTCGATGGCTCGGCGTGGGCGGAGGAAAGACATGAAGTCGACGAGAGGGAGGGCTCGGATGTGGCGAGGTGCAGTGCAGTGGCACGGCGGAGGGATGGAGGTGATAGACTGGGTGGAGGTCAGCGTGGTCGCCGGCGAGGCTCCGGCCAGGGAAGGCCGAAGGAGGAGGATGAACAGGGAAATAGGGGGGTGAACAGTGTCGGCTGGGTTCTATTTTAGGTTTTGGTTTTTTGATAAAGAAAAGAAAGAAAATATTGTATTTATATATATGTGGGATTTTTAGGTTTGGGGTTGACCTAGGAGTGGGCTTGGTCAACACCTCTTTGGAGTTGGGACTTGGGCTCACATGGGGATGTTGGGTGTTTGGCACGGGTTTAATTCGGTTTAAGTGTACACTGGTTTCTAGGACTTTAAAAATGCTTCCGGAGTCCAATAAATTCACAGAAAATTACCCTATGTCCGGTTTTTAATTTTACACCATAAAATATTATTTCCATAATATTTTAATATTAATTAACATTATCAAAAAATCACTTAGTCATAAAATACCTTAGTTTTAATTCCCGAAAATTACAGAAAAATTTCAGAAAATTGTTTTAAAAATTTAAGAAAAAAATAGGGTGATTACAGTTACGCCGCCGTGGCCGCCGGTGACCCCTCGGTTCGCCTCCCATGTAACCGACGACCGGTCGCCCGCCGCTCCGGTTCCCCTCCCCACACCGGCCGCCTCTCCCTCTCCCTCATTCCCTATATAAATCCGCCTCCGCCGGTGACCTAACCCCCTCGACCCATCGTCCCCGGCCAACCCTCTCCGCCCGGAGCACCCTGCCTCTGTCGAACCCCCAGCTCCTTCGCCACCGGCCTCCCCCGACTCGCAGCCTCCTCCTCCTGCTCTCCTCCGCCTCAGTTCTCTTCCCCCGACTACGATGTGCTCCGCCGCTGGCCGTCAGCATCTCCACCGCCCTCCAGCTTCGCCACCCGAGCCTCCACCGACCTTCCCCTCGGCTCCACCTCACCCGGCGCCCACTCCCTCCGCCACCGCCCTCGTGAGCCCCGTCTCCTCCCCTGGCCTCCTCCTCCATATTCCTCGCCGCCGAGAGCCCCCGCCTGAGCCGCCTCCAGTGAGCCGCCTCCCTCCCTCGAGCAGCACCTGAGCCGCCACCCGCAGCAGCAGCAGCGGCCAGCTCTCCCAACCGTTGTGCCAGCGCAGCCCGGCGCCGTTCTCGAGCGCCATCGCCTCGCCTGAGCCGTCCCCGCGCTCCGCCGCCTCCGGCGATGCCACCCTGCAGCCGCTCCGGCGAGCCTCCGGCAGCAAAACCCTAACCGGATATTGTGCTGTGTCAGTGTCTCGTGTCGACTCGCGGACACGAGATTTTAGTTTCCACGGAGCCCTGTTCAGGTAACCCGTTCTCTCTCCTCGTTGCTCCATTTTCCATTCCGTTAGTTGTGACGCGTAGGCTGTGTAACCCTCCCGATGTCCGTGCAACCCGTTCGGTGTGTCATGTCCTGTGGCGATCGCGAACTACGATCCAAAAATAGAAAAACCAACGCCCTATTTCACCCCGGAACTGAGTACGCCCCTCCAAACGGGACGACTTGGTCGCGTGCGGTCTTCACCGAAACATGCGCGCCATTGATACGGACGTGTGGGATTTCGCAGAAGCTGATTTGGATATGCGTGCACACCGGAATCAACGCGTATCCGCCGACAACGCCCCGTATCCGTCCGTTCTGGAATACGTCCTAACTTTGTGTATATACGTCGGATTGAAATGAAACTTGTGTCATCGGACTCGTAGCAATACGCTGGTCCTATGACCCAAGTTTGGTTAGATTCTGAGAACGTTGACAAAATCGCGTATCGTGGGCCCCACGGCTCCACTTGACGGGCGATTTTGTGAACGGCTCATTGGAATCCAGATCTGGAAGTTTCGTTGGATTCGTATCATCGTTCTGGACTTGTTGACACTAAGTTGGACAAATTTGGAGACCTTTGTTCCTGACACATTTTTCGGTGCAAAGCGGCCCACATGTGAACCCCGCTTTGACCAGAAACTGTCATTTTTGTCCCTGTGTCCAAATTGGACTCAAGGACAAGTGTTTCTAGCTAATTGATATTTTCTGAACCTGATGGTGATGTATATTTCAGCAACCGGAGAACTGCCTGCAAATCCCGCTGAGGTCAGAGCTACAGTTGGAGACAGAACCCCAGGCAAGTGTACCTTGCCAAAGCTTGCAGTTCTTGTTACATATTTCCTTGTCTTACTTATCTGTTATACATATTTAACCTAGGACCGTGTGACTTACTTAGCATCCGATTAATAGTCAGGTACCAACACCGTACGCGAAGTTGTGTAACGTCACCTAGAGATGGATATCGTGACATCTACATTCTCGTACTTGCCATATCAAGTACAATATACCCAGGATACCTGACACGAATCATGAGATAGAATCTTCCTGAAATATTCAAGGTGATTCTGTATAGGATACATGTTTATGACATAATACATTTTTATATGCTTAGATTTTAATCTGACTTATTGCATTAGTTTGATCTTGCGTGACATGGACATGAGACATTATGAAACTGTGAAGTGAGATTACATTGGGTGGGGAGAGATTTACCATACAAAAGGCTGAATATATATATATATATATATATATATATATATATATATATATATATATATATATATATATATAATACTTTAATGGATGTGCCTTAGACTCTGAAACAGAGCTTTGGTACCGTACTGGCCCTTCGAGAAAATACTGCTATGGGTTTCTCCGACACTGATCCTGTAGTAGTCTCAGCCCGAGTATGACTAAAACTCTCACTTGCATATCACTTAGCTGGTTATATATTTACCCTATTTGTTTCATTTATTGTTGTACTGCATTTATTTTGGATGGATTATCTTGTACCTTGCTATGTCCCCAGAGGACCTGGATCTGGATTATGTCCCCAGGATTAGCAGAGGATATCTATCCTGAGGTGTACGGAACAGGAGCATTAGCAGAAGCAGAACCAAGAACCGAAGACGAGGTGATTGTAGAAGATTTCTCCTGAATATCTTCGTCTATGCTCAGTTTTAGTGCTATTGAACTCTTTTAAATCTTGTTTAATGAACAATTGTAACAGACTTATTATCAGGTTGTTCCCCGATTTATTTACTTGTGACTTGATGATGATTTTATTTTCCTTTTGTTGATATTGATGTATTTATTTTGTGGATGAGATTAGTAGACCCTTATTATTGTATTACAGCTTAAGTACGCCCCGATGGATCCATTAAATTGGGTTTGTCCATCGGTGGGTACTGCTGGCCATTGCCACGTGTCTAGTCCCTTCGATATTTTGGGACTGGGGCGTGACAAAAAATGAGAGGGATGAGATTTGGAGTAGAGAAATTAGGGTTTGCTCTCAAATTTGGGGATGAACTAAATATAAATAAATAAAGGCTATTCAAGAATAAAGAGGCTTATATAGACTTCCTCTAAGGGTTAGAGTTAGGGTTAGATTGAGGAATATTTGAATTGACACAAATTTCTCTCTCATTCCTTCATGAATAGGATCAACAGATTCTATAGGAGAAATATTCTATTCTTGAGTCCAAATGGGTTTAATAGAATTAATCTAGTCATGAGTAACTAATGACTCAAGTCCAATAGTCTAAACTCAATAACTAACTCATTCTCCTAAACTAATGAGTCAAACCATGACTAATTATTTAATTGAATCAATGTGTCGAGTCAAGTCTAGCTAGGTCCACTAATGTCAAGTCTAATAAAATAGTCTAATCCACTAACCAATAATAATACTATTTACAATATATATTTATCATACACATTATATATTAAATAAAATATAAACACAATATTTATAATAATACAAAAAAGACAAAAATACTCCTATTCTGAAAATATGGTAGTGACACTTACACTTAGCAAATTTTTTGCATAAAATCTCATTAGTTGAACCAAAAATAATATCATCAACATAAATTTGTACTAATAGGAGATCATTATTTAATAATTTAATAAACAGTGGCGTGTACATCTTTTCTTTTGAAAAACTATTTTCAAATAGAAAATAACTAAGTTGCTCATACCAAGCACGAGGGGCTTGTTTGTGTAACACCCCGTTCCGCTCTAGCGGACTGCCGGCTCAAACGGTAAAAGTGCAACTGTCCCGACCCGCTTTGCCTCAAAGAAGAAGAAAAGGATATCCAGACTTGTCCCTACAGGAATCCGGCTTAGGCTTTCAGAGGCTCGCTTGACGTATCGCTCTACCGAGGCAAATCATCGCTAAGGTGGGTGGCTACGGTGAACTTGTCTTTGCTTAGCCAGCACACATAAAATCTGGAATGATACATGTTAGTCGCTAGGTGAATCACCCCATGCATGCTAATAAATCCAACGCACCTAGCTAAGGGAATAATCCCAACTTGTATTGCTTGCTAGAACATGGAAATGAAATACTGCTTATACTCAGACCCTCGCATGCTAAGTCCCTTACGGTTTCATCTCTCGGCTTACCTTCGGGTCCGAGCAAATGTGCTGCTCAAGTTCCTTAGAAACGAATGCTTGCTTGCTTGTAAATGTTTAACGTTATTGTATGGTGCATGCATTGAGTCAACCAGGAGACTATCAAATAGCTCTTCTGTGCAATTGAACCTGCAAGTATCCGGGACCATTGGGTCGCCAAGGCAATCCCCGAACCAGGGGCACGCATCAGGATAATGAATACTGAACGTGAATCCTATAACGTGACAACTGAATGATAATCACATCAATTTTATATCTGAACGAGAATCATGTCATGTTAACGAACGAATCTCAGCTCTTAGAGCAAACACTCGTTCAGATCACGAATCATGGATTATCATTCAAGTTGTGGATTTGGAAAGACCCTGACCTGCATGTCGCGGACAACTCGGAAACGAGGCACCATTCCACGGGCGGTCGCCGGGGCACTGGGACCGACCCGATCCGGATGGAACATGACGTAATAGTCGCTCACGTGATTGACGGGATGGTTTGCAGCGCCTCACGTGCTTTTGTTGCATTCTCTACCCCCCCAATTGACTATGGTCCTTTATGGCTATGCCAGCAACTAACATTCATATAAGTCATCCTCGCTTAGCGGCTATCCGCGTGCGAGTCATTGCATCGAGTCATGAAACAACTGAACACCTGAACGATCTGGATATAACGACTCTCGTGTTGCATATGCTATGCCTTAGTTTTCATATGAATGCTCCTGAATGTTTATACTTGCCCGTGCTTGAATTAACAATGTTTGCCTTGGACAGGGAAGGTCAAAGGGTAAGTCTCGCCGTGTTTCCTCTCATATTGTACGGTGCACTGCCACACGGATTAGGCTATTCAATATTTGCATAAAACTGATCCTAAGGCAACTAGAAAGACAACTTAATAGTTGGTGCATGGAACTTATATTACGTGTTTGGATTTGTCGAGCGGGCGAGTAGCTTCGCCACCAGTGCATTCAATGTACTGATAATCCACCAGTTTGTATACAGGGTGCGGAAGAACCTCGTTCGGTGCAGATGCCTCCTTCGTGCGTGCTAAGGCGTGGACATCACTCCGAAGCATCGTTGCGTCCGGAACTGAAGCACATATACAAGACATAATATTGTTAATATCGCAAGAATATTGCCTGATCATCTCCTGTACAATCATTCCACAATTGTAGCCACTTGGCACGCTTTTATTGTTTCAGAGAGAGAGACTTGAGCGACTTGTAATCTCGGCTATACGCCGCCTATAACACATGTTTATATCAATAAAAGAGTTTGCTTTACTTCAACTTGTGTTTCAATGCTTCCGCTATATTGTCGACTCAGTGAACCTGTTACCAAATCGCTATGCGTTCATGACTCCGCTGCACTCTTACCGCCAGCCAATGAACTATGGCCTTGCACGGGCGTGGCTCACGCTCGTGCGGCATCACGTCCAGATGGGTCAAAGCGATCGTTCCGCGGGAGCGCTGGCGTGGTGATTCTCGTCTAGCAGGAACGGCCGATTTGCCTGCGGGAGATCGGGACGTGACCGTTTGAGTCCATAGAGAGCTTTTCGTAGCTTTAAAACGTGATTAAAAAAATTTAAAACTTTAAAACTATGTGGTTGTGCAACATAAACCTCTTCTTTAATAAAACTATTTAGAAATACACTTTTTAAATCTATTTGAAATAGTTTAAAATTATAAAAATATGCAAAAGCACATAACATGCGAATGGATTCTAATCTCGCAACTGGGGCATAAGTCGCATCGTAGTCAATACCTTATTCTTGGTTATAACCTTGAGCTATGAGTCAACCTTGTTACGAGTGACTAAACCATTCTCATTAAGTTTATTTCAGAATATCCATTTAGTACAAATAACCGGATAATCATTAGGTTTGGGAACAAGTTCCCAAACTTGATTCCGTTCAAATTGGTTCAATTCCTCTTGTATAGCAGAAATCTAAATTTTATCATTAAAAGTTTTTTCTACATTTTTAGGTTCTACTTGTGAAATGAATGCTACACTAGCAGCTATATCTCTAGTAGAAGAGCGAGTACTTACACCTTTGGTTGAATCACCTATTACTAGATTTTTTGGTTGATCGGTCATGAATCTCATCTTCTTTGGCAGACTTTCCTAGTAGCTGGTACTGGGTGTCGTTTCTGCTGATGTTTTGCTAATGATTGCTTCTTCATCGTTACTATCATGTACTACTTAACAATTTAACTTATCAAAAGTAATGTTAATTGATTCTTCAATAATCATAGAACGTCTATTAAAAACTTTATATTCCTTATTTTTAGCAGCATATCCTACAAAGATACCCTCATTTGCTTTAGCATCAAACTTACCTAAGTTATCTTTGGTATTAAGAATAAAGTATCTACAACCAAAAACTTTAAAATAGTTAACAGATGGAATCCTACCGAACCATAATTCATAGAGAGTCTTTTTCGATTTAGGTCGAATCAGAACCTTATTCAAAATATAACATGCTGTATTTACAGCTTCAGCCCAAAAATATTTTGGAAGATTAAGTTGATTAAGCATTACTCTAGCCATCTCGCTTAGAGTTCTATTCTTATGCTCTACAATACCATTTTGTTGTGGAGTTATAGGACATGAATATTCATGAGAAAAACTATTTAAATCACAGAAGTTTTAAAAATCAGCATTTTTTAATTCGCCACCATGATCACTTCGGATTCGAGTAAACATGAAACCTTTTTTGTTTTGTACCTTTTTGTAAAATTTTACAAATTCAGAAAATGCATAACTTTTATTTGCAAGAAAGAAAACCCATGTAAATCTTGAGAAATCATCAACAATCACAAAGGCATATAATTTACCGCCAAGACTGACGATTCTACTGGGTCCAAATAAATCCATATGAATAAGCTGCAAAGGTCGAGAAGTGCTTACAACGTTAATTGAGTTAAAGAAGAATTTTGCAATTTTATTCTTTTCACATTCACTACATACCATATCCTTCTTGAAAACAATTTCTGGTAAGCCTCTTACCAGCTTTTTAGTAGAAAGTCTTACAATTGTGTCCATATTAGCATGTCCTAGACGCATGTGTCATAATCAACTTTCATCTTTATTGGCGTATAGGCATCTACCTGCGTGGTTAGTGTCTTCTGAAAGATAAAATACATATATTGTCTTCCCTTATTACTTCAAATACTGTTTTACCAATTGATCCATCAATTATAAATCATTTGTCTTTTACGAAATTGATACCATAATCATGATCAGCTAAGTGACTGATCAGAAGATTATGTTTCCTTCGACAACAACTTGAAAGGTTCTCATGTATGTAACCTTTTCAAGGTTTTGAAGGACACCAAAACCATACTCCCACCACCACAAACTGAATCACATATAATGAAATGACCCATCAAAATCGCTACAACATGAACTTTCAATAATACCTCTTAGAACGATCTTGCATGTAAAGACATCAAACCACAATAAACAGGTAAAATCTTCTTTTTCTCATAATTATAATGGTATAAAGGAGGAGGAGATATCATGAAATATGATTTTGTTAAAACATGGACGAAGTATCCAAACACATCAAAACCTAAACTAGTAAATAGTTTTTAGAAGCAAATTTTTTGTCAATATCTATAAACAAATAGAAGACTAAGTGACATCTTCTTCTTTTTTAAACATCTTCACTTTACATTAAAGATATAAGTTACATTATCAATTCTCGCATTCTCGCAATCAGAAGGGAACAAATTGACTTGTCAATATAAAAGCAACTTCTACATTTTCATAAAAGAGTGCAAAGAACAAATTGTCAAAAAAAATTCTATTTCTCATTTGGCATTTCTTGTTTACCTCCTTCATTTAGATTGCAAAAACCCAACAAAACATACAAATCACAAAATAGAATGAAGAATTATCAAAGCCGTTTCAACATGGACTAACAACCACCCCTCATACAAAACCTTGCCATCGAAAATATCAAATAGTCCCCGAATTATAACTGCCAAGAAGGTTTTTATAATATTTTCGGATTGTCAAAGTAGGTTACCAAAACTACCCTCTATTTACTACATTTAAAAAAAATAAGATTTAATACATATATTCTATATCAAGAGATTAAATTGAAGATGATTTTGGTAACTCACTTTGACAATTCGGGGACAATGCAGAAGTCTCATTGTAAACGCACAATAAATCAAGTAGAAGTAACACTCGAAGAAACTGTCCAAAAATAGCCAATAATGAAACCTACAATTACCTTATTCGTATCCAAAACTATTTAAAAGCTAAACAAGTGAACCCTAACCGAGCCAACCCAAAAAAGAGATGTTAAGAGCAATCAATTTCTATATTTGGCATTTTTAGGTGTTCCTTCACTGAACCGCAAAACCCAACAAAACAACATAACCGAACCTGCTTCATACCACCCACAAGCTAAAGTTGGTAGAATTTAATTTGACCAAAACGTATCATGATAGGAGTGGGATCGACGTTATTCAATAGCACGTGTAAAAGAAGGCACTGTTCACGAGTATTTCATTTGGACAACTGGATTTTTTTCGTGTACCTCGACTATGTCACAAAATGTAGACAAAGAATACCAAAAGCATTTATGGTCTACCAACTTGGGGTAAAGCCAATTGTATTCACAAGTGAAGCCTAATATTCTTTTGGGTTATTTACACTAGCATACCCTACGTTTTATGTTTATTACACATATCTCTCTTATTTTAAAAATAATTACACATACCTCTCATATTCTTTATGTTTTGTTTTCAAAATAAGAATAGTTAGTGTAATAACATTTTACATAAAACATACGGGAGGTCTGTGTAATTATTTTCAAAATAAGGAAGGCCCATGTAATAAATAGAAAACATATGGGAGGTAGGTGTAAATAATCCTATTTTTTGAAGTATTAATTTAGGCAAAATCTCATAAAGAAATATTGTAACTAAACAAAGTTGTAAAACGGAAAATTTCATACATGGGAATAAAATTAGGCTAATTTGCATCAAAGATGACAAATTTAAATTTTTTGCATACATGGAGATGAGACGCCATTGGAGATGACATACTGCAGAAAATGTCATACCTAATGGCGCCCCTAACTGAGAATTGAATGGGACACCATTGATTGTGGCACATTCTATGGGACGTCATTATAGTTGGCGCCCCATATGAATGTAGGGTGTGGGACATCAACTATAGCGACGGACCATTGGTTTATTTTAAAAAAAAATCAAAGGTTTATTTAAAAAAAATCTTGATTGGTGGGAAATTGGAGGTTAATAGTTATTTTTGTTGGATAACAACATCAAAATATAACAATAACAATAAAAAATCATGATTGTTATTGTTATTGGATAACAACATCAAAAGATAAAAATAATAATAACGATTTTTTTTAAAATATAACAACATCAAAAATAAAATAACAATAACAATAACCAAACATTTCAAAAATTCCAATTGTTATTGTTATTGCATAACAATATCAATAGATAACAATAACAAATAATTTTAAAAGATAACAATAATTTTTTTTTCAAAAGCTAACAATAACCAAAAAATTCAAAAATCTTGGTTGTTGTTGTTATTGGACAACAACATCAAAAGATAGGAATAACAATAACAAAAATTTTTATTTATTAAAATAAAATTAGACATGGATACCAACTCTAATGTCATTCCACCGACTTATCCTAGAGAGTACTATCTCCAATGGCGTCTCATCCTCCCGTATGCAATTTTTTTTTTAAATTTGTCTGATGCATGTTAGCCAAATTTTATCTATTTATCAGTAAAATTACGTGCGTTGCACGTAAAATAAATATTTTTACGAAATTATTAAAAAATAGTTTAGATATATTTAAATTAAGATTTGTTAAACAGTTTAATTTTTTTTGACATTTTTCCTTTAAATTAATTTTCAAAATTAAATTTTAAACAATTTTAAATTATATATATATATATATATATATATATATATATGGAAATAAAGAGAGAGAGAGAGAGAGAGAGAGAGAGAGCGCTATTTGTTTGCCTTGATTTTTTTTAATAAATGATCGAGGATTTACAAACAACTTAGATGGCTTAATTTTGAGCGTTTCCAACCTTCACTATAAGAGCATCATTAGTAAGGTCCATGTCACGATCCGATTCCGTAGAATCGTTTGAGGCGTCCCCCGAATCGTGACCGCCGTGCGGGCCTGGAGTTGCGCCCGCACAAGGCTTTAATGATTTGCATAGCAAGCACATATTCAGAGTACGCAGATAAATTGAAACACAGATTTGAAACATAGAAAAGTTCTCTTTATTGATAATGAATATCTATTACAAACTCCTGAACGAGTCAGCTAATATGCCGAACGGCTTACAAAAGTGTTGACTCAAAATGAGATAGCAGTCTTGTACATTATATCCCTTTACTAAACTTCAAAAGATATAGACCTCCAGGCTGGAGGACGGTTTTGCCACGAAGCTGCATTTGTGTATGAAGAGTTGCAAGCTTCTGGTTCAAAAGGCTTCAAGGGCGCGGTGAAGGTGCGCCGACAGCTGGAGTGGGTCGGGAAGACGACTTCGGCTCCTCGCTCGGTTCGCCTTAGTGCGGAGAACCTGTTTCAACGAGGGTCAGCATATCGAAACATGCTGGTGAATGCGAGCTAGCCGAACTATACCAATCAATACGTTGTTTAGTGAAGCATGCATATTTGTGGGTTTCTATCTTGTCTTAGTTCATTTACAAGTAAGCAGCATATAGAATTTACTGAAATGAACGTGCCACCGTTCGGTGGATTTTACCTGCCCATCTGAATTACCTGCACAATACTTACCATGCCTTCCCTGAAACGAAGACACAAGTTAGTATGCAACAGGTTTAAATATACAGGGGATCACTGGCGGAATGCCATTATGGACGGGGCATAGTACATGAATGAAATAATAAGTTACGCAATGAACAGGGGCGCCACAAGTTATTCCATCCGATACAGGCGACTATTCAGGAGTTCCGTCCGGATCGGATCGGTGCCAGTGCCCCAGCAACCGTCCGCAGGAACTAAGACCTTGTGCACAAGTTGTCCGTGATCAACATATACACTAAGTTAGCAGTTGAGGCAAATCAGGGCAATAACAGGCACAGGATAGTAACAGGAGGAGAGCTACTTTTGCATAGTCTCCCTATCAGATTATTGCATTCAGGATGAGTTCTGTTCATAGCATAATTTAAAGAAGAGCAGACATTCTAACTTGTATTATGCATATGATAAATATTCCAAGCGAACACGCATGCAAGTGAGTAACCGTTTACAGTTTGATTGACAAGCAGTATTAACCAAGTCTATTCTCTTTTATCTTGGTTTCTTTTATTATTACTTGGTATCGTTTGATCGGGAAGAAGGAGTGAAGCTTGGAAGCAAGGCTAGCTAATCGGGTTGGTAGCCACTCACTTAGATTTTGGAAAGAAGAAGGAAAGAGGCGCTTCACGACTCCGCTCGCAAGCCGCCTACTGCTCGTTCACCTGCACACGAACAGCTCGATTAATACTTCTTCCTCTCTTTCCAATCTCGGATTAGAAGTGCAAGTCAATGAACGAAAACAATGAAAACTATCGAAACCGTTCAAAGAAAATAAGCAAATCCTAAAACCAACTCAAAGCACGAAAGCAACAAGCGACATCGAAAACCGAGGCAATAAAAGATAGCAGCGGAGAGGTCCCTCCTGACTCTGCCGCTAAGCCGATCCTTGGGGCGCAGTCCACTGAATATGGGAATCGATTCCGAAGAAACAAATCCATAACGAGGACGAGTTCTTAATTCAATCTATCCCGATCGAACGATACCGTTTATGTTTCTTAGCCGCGATCTCCGCACCGGGAGAACGGGGCGCTACATCCTACCCAACCAATTGGAAGTTTCGTCCCAAAACTTAAGAACAGGGCCTACCGTTAGGGAGCAGGGGTACGACGATCCGGGAGGGGGCAAACATCTACCCGATGGTTGGGATCACCGCAACGGAGGCAAGACCCTAGCTTGCGACGGCACTTATCGGCTGTATGACCCGGCTTGTTACAGAAATGACAAATTGGCCTCCGATTTCCTTTTTGTGAACCGCCGTCGTTGTGACGCTTTGCAGCTGTGTTTCCTCTATCGTTGCCTTGGCATTTGTGATTGTAGGTATGCACAGCGCCGGTGGAAAAGTGAGGATACTGCGGTTCCAGAGATAGGGTGTGATTCATGACTTCATGCATCGTTCCATACTGATTATTGACCACGTGCGAATGGATGGCAGGGCGTAGTCCACCTTCAAACCTTCTAGCTCGACTCGCTGCATCAGGTAAATAGGCCCTAGCGAATTTGGAGAGTCGGTTGAATTCGGCGGAATATTGCTTAACTGTCAAGCTGCCCTGCCTTAGTTGCACGAAATCATTCTCCATTTGACGTTGTACTGGAGGGGGTATAAACTACTCTTCGAACGCGGCACGAAAGGTCGTCCACGAGATCGCCTCCTCTCCGTGATCAAATTGGAGAGATCGTCGATGCACGTCCCACCAATCGTGTGCGTTGAGGCGGAGCTGTAGTTGCGCGCAGGCGACGCGCTTATCTTCGGGGACCTCTAGCAGAGCGAAGTGATCTTCAAGCTCGGCTAGCCAATCTAGAGCTACCACTGGGTCCTCAGTCCCGTTGAACGGGGTATTGCAGACTTTCTTGAAGTGTCCCAAGTTGAAGGCAGTCACGTCCCTCGGCCTTGGAATTTATGGCGTCTCTACTTCAAGCACGGGCTGTTCCACCGGAGTCGTTGCTGTTGCGGCGGAATGGTTGGCAGCCAAAGTCTGAACGATCTGTTGCAGGACATCTACCTGCTTCTGTTGGACTGAGAATCGGGTCTCTAGATTACTCTCGAGCTTGGCTTGGCGAGCATCGTCTCGTTGTCGTTGCGATTCTAACATTTGCATTACCCGCTCAAGCGGGTCGACTTGAGACATGCCTCGTTGGCTTCGAGAGCTTCCCGAAGTGCCCGAACTGCTTTCTTGTGTTTCGTTCGGTGCTTGCGCTGCAGATTGCGCTGGATCCATTCCTTCAAAAGAAGGTAAATTACATTAGGATCATAATGTATTATGAACTTATTGCATAAACGTATCTCATTTTGGCCTAGCGAGTTCAAGAGTTCGCACAGGAATTTGATCGTTAAAGGAACTTTTCCAGCACGAAGTCTAAGGAACTTTGAATCTGTGCTCTGATACCACTATGTCACGACCCGATTCCGTAGAATCGTTTGAGGCGTCCCCCGAATCGTGACCGCCGTGCGGGCCTGGAGTTGCGCCCGCACAAGGCTTTAATGATTTGCATAGCAAGCACATATTCAGAGTACGCAGATAAATTGAAACACATATTTGAAACATAGAAAAGTTCTCTTTATTGATAATGAACATCTATTACAAACTCCTGAACGAGTCAGCTAATATGCCGAACGGCTTACAAAAGTGTTGACTCAAAATGAGATAGCAGTCCTGTACATTATATCCCTTTACTAAACTTCAAAAGATATAGACCTCCAGGCTGGAGGACAGCTTTGCCACGAAGCTGCATTTGTGTATGAAGAGTTGCAAGCTTCTGGTTCAAAAGGCTTCAAGGGCGCGGTGAAGGTGCGCCGACAGCTGGACTGGATCGGGAAGACGACTTCGGCTCCTCGCTCGGTTCGCCTTAGTGCGGAGAACCTGTTTCAACGAGGGTCAGCATATCGAAACATGCTGGTGAAGGTGAGCTAGCCGAACTATACCAATCAACACGTTGTTTAGTGAAGCATGCATATTTGTGGGTTTCTATCTTGCCTTAGTTCATTTACAAGTAAGCAGCATATAGAATTTACTGAAATGAACGTGCCACCGTTCGGTGGATTTTACCTGCCCATCTGAATTACCTGCACAATACTTACCATGCCTTCCCTGAAACGAAGACACAAGTTAGTATGCAACAGGTTTAAATATACAGGGGATCACTGGCGGGATGCCATAATGGACGGGGCATAGTACATGAATGAAATAACAAGTTACACAATGAACAGGGGCGCCACAAGTTATTCCATCCGATACAGGCGACTATTCAGGAGTTCCGTCCGGATCGGATCGGTGCCAGTGCCCCAGCAACCGTCCGCAGGAACTAAGACCTTGTGCACAAGTTGTCCGTGATCAACATATACACTAAGTTAGCAGTTGAGGCAAATCAGGGCAATAACAGGCACAGGATAGTAACAGGAGGAGAGCTACTTTTGCATAGTCTCCCTATCAGATTATTGCATTCAGGATGAGTTCTGTTCATAGCAAAATTTAAAGGAGAGCAGACATTCTAACTTGTATTATGCATATGATAAATATTCCAAGCGAACACGCATGCAAGTGAGTAACCGTTTACAGTTTGATTGACAAGTAGTATTAACCAAGTCTATTCTCTTTTATCTTGGTTTCTTTTATTATTACTTGGTATCGTTTGATCGGGGCGAAGGAGTGAAGCTTGGAAGCAAGGCTAGCTAATCGGGTTGGTAGCCACTCACTTAAATTTTGGAAAGAAGAAGGAAAGAGGCGCTTCACGACTCCGCTCGCAAGCCGCCTACTGCTCGTTCACCTGCACACGAACAGCTCGATTAATACTTCTTCCTCTCTTTCCAATCTCGGAATAGAAGTGCAAGTCAATGAACGAAAACAATGAAAACCATCGAAACCGTTCAAAGAAAACAAGCAAATCCCAAAACCAACTCAAAGCACGAAAGCAACAAGCGACATCGAAAACCGAGGCAATAAAAGATAGCAGCGGAGAGGTCCCTCCTGACTCTGCCGCTAAGCCGATCCTTGGGGCGCAGTCCACTGAATATGGGAATCGATTCCGAAGAAACAAATCCATAACGAGGACGAGTTCTTAATTCAATCTATCCCGATCGAACGATACCGTTTGTGTTTCTTAGTCGCGATCTCCGCACCGGGAGAACGGGGCGCTACAGTCCATCCCACATTATAGATTCTATATTTAAAATGTAAGAGTTCATTTTGTAGAATAGTAAGTCTCATCCCTAGTTTCAATTTCTAGATTTTGGGTCATATCCCACCCATGAGAGCTATAGGTTGGGCCTCCGAATTTTTAGATTATAGATTGTAGAAACCTATTTTGTAGAATAGTAAGTCCCAATTTGGAGTCCAACTTTCTAAATTCTAGATTTTATATTTTTTTTCACATCAACTTTGACCACACAATTTTTGGAACCGGAGCTCACTTCATCATTTTCTACTATTATCATACAAACCCAACCCATTCTACATTTACTTTTTTTTTGAAATTTTGGGCCCCAAATTTTATTGAAGAGTCCCAACTACTAATGATGAGAGCATCATTAGTAAGGCCCATCCCACATTCTAGATTCTAAATTTAAAATGTAGGAACTAATTTTGTAGAATAGTAGTCTCATACATAGTTCCAATTTTTAGGATTTCATCATACTCATAGGTGCTAAGGGTTGGGCCTCCCAATTTATAGATTTTAGATTGTAGAAATTTATTTTGTAGAATAGTAAGTCCAAATTTGGAATCAAACTTTATAAATTCTACATTTTACAAAAAAATAATAATATATACATCAATTTTTAACCACACAATCTCTGGGACCGGAGATCAATTTATATTTTTTTACTATTCTCATACAAACCCACTCATTCTACATTTACCTTTTTCTTTTTTGAATTTTTTTGAAATATGGGCCCTAAATTGTATTGTAGAATCCCAACTACTAATATGCTCATTTGGTTCACAGATTTAAGGAATCGTGAAAGGAAACTTGTTCCTTTCCTTTGTTTGGTAGCCACAACCTTGGATAGCATTTTACTGACAAGTAAAAAAAAAGGTAGTAAAATGGTTCCTCTCATAACCCATGAGATTGATTTTTACTCCTCATTTTCCAGCATTTATTGCAAGAAATTAAGACAAAGATATCCTTGTATTATTGTCTATTTTATCAACACATATTTTTTTTATAATATTATTTTTACTTTTAAATATAAAAATATTATGGAAATATTAATTTTTTTTTTCTTTCCTACAACAAGCAAACAATGAAAAAAAAAATCAAATGGTCTTTTCTAAATAATTTTTTTGTTTTATATAAAAAAAAAAACTTAATAGAAATGCTTTTTTTCATTGGAATTCATTTCCCTTTCGTAGACCAAAACGAGAGCACACATAGAGAGAGGAATTTTTTTGGTTGCAAAATCCAACAAAAATACCAAAACCGTTCCTGCTGTCACCACCGCACCGCGCTACACCGCACCGCACACTGAATTAGCTTGTATTGAAAACCAAGTTTCAAGTAATTTTCTCTTGTTTGTTTCTCTAGAGAGGAGAGGAGAGGAGATGCCGGTCACCATGACCCCGAAGAAATCCAAATGGGGGGACGAGCTCACCCTCGGCCCCGCCTCCGACGAAGGCCTCGCCCCCCCTCCGCCGGCGCCGGACCGCCTCTCCGCCCTCCCGGACACCCTCCGGATCCACATCCTCTCCCTCCTCCCATACAAGTCCGCCGTCTCCACGTGCTCCGTCTCCGCCAGCTGGCGCCGCCTCCTGCCCCACCGCTGGCCCCACCCCTCCCGCCTCCACCTCGTCCCCACCTCCCCCTCCTCCGCCGCCTCCTTCTCCCGCCACGTCGACCTCCTCCTCCTCCTCCTCCTCTCCCGCGGGCCCCACCCCCGCCGCCACGACCTCCTCCGCATCTCCGCCCCCGCCTCCTCCGTCTCCCACTCCGACCTTCGCCGCTGGCTCGACTACGCCGCCGCCACCTCCGTCTCCGACCTCTCCCTCGACCTCGCCGACGGCCCCACCCTCCTCTACCTCAAGTTCTGGTCCCACAAGCCCAACGCCGACGCCGACGAGACCACCCTCATCCCCGCCGGCGCCGAATACGAAGACGGCGTCGAGAACCCCAGCCTCGTCCGCCTCTCCCTCTCCCACCTCTCCCTCATCCTCCCCCCGGGCCCGGCCTTCAAGAACTTCCCCAACCTCGAGTCCCTCACCCTCACCTCCATCAAGCTCCTCGACGTCGACCTCGCCCGGATGGTCACGTCCTGCCCGCTCCTCCGCACCCTCGAACTCCGCGCCTGCCCACGCCTCAGCAGCCTCCTCGTCCCGGGCCCCGCGCTGCGGCTCGACACCATACTCGTCGTCGACTGCCCCCTCGTCGCCAGCATCGTGGTCGAGGCGATGAACGTCAGGAAGTTCCACTTCATCGGGAGGCACGTCAGGGATTTCTCGCTGGAGGAGGTGCTCGACCTGAAGGACGCGTACATCAGCTGCGGGTGGCAGGAGATGGGCCTGCCGAGGGCCGACTGGATGGACGCGCTCGTCGGGCTGCGCTGGGTTAGGGTTCTGACGCTCTGCAGCCTTGCTCTTCAGGTGATCATTTCCTTGATTCTCCCCTTCTTCTTCTGTAGTTTCTTATATTGTGGACCTCATAGTTTAAATTGCGAAAAGTTGGGTTTTTTACACCTTGGCAGATTTGTTTCCCAATTAATTTCTTGGAATGGGTTTATTGTTCGGTAAGGTGGGGGTAGTTCTAGTTTTATTGGCAGTGATAAGTGGGAAGAACAATACCGGTCTTGGTTATAGTACGTTAGGATCTAGTTCAATGTTTGAGTTGCAATTGTCGGGAGATTAATTGGGTGGATGAATAGGGAGGGTTGTTGTGTCAAGTTAGGGTTTTAGCCTCCATAGCTTGGCTTTGGATGCTTGATTCATTTCTTCGGTTCTGAATTGATCGGAGGTTAATTTGTGAGAATTTGTTATAATTAGTATTGAGAATTTGTTATAATGCTGCTCAGTTAGTATTGTGCATTATTTCAAGTTAGCTTCTCATTTCTATGGGTAATGGTGGGTCTCTCATTTATCTATTACTTGCATGCAGATTTCGCTCAGATTAATAAACTGTAAATTTGGCTTTTTGGCTAAATTTCAACTTGATACCCTCAACTATTCAAGTTTTTCAACTTGATACTCTAAACTTTAAAACTAGACAACTTAATACCTCAACTATAATTGTACAACTTAATTCCCTAACAATGTTAATGCAATACCCCAATTCCCCCCCCCCCCCCCCCCACTCCCAACCCCAACAGCAACAGCAACAGCGGAAGAGAGGAGGGGGGAAGGGTGGTCATAATTTTTTTAATGAAAAAGTTAACCATGGCTGGCGGAGGGTATCAACTTGAAAATATTCAATAGTTGATGGTATTAAGTTGTCTAGTTTTAAAGTTTAGGGTATTAAGTTGAAAAACTTAAATAGTTGAGGGTATCAAGTTAAAATTTAGCCTTGTTTTTTCAGTTAGTTTGGGTTGAAAAGATTTGCTTAATGTTGTTTTTTGGGGATGTATACTAGTTTTGACAGCCCAAAGATTTGCTTCAGGTAATTGGTTGAATTCTTGGATTTTGTATCTTATAGATCTTAAATAAAAGTGAACTAGACATCAAGGGTTTGGTTTCATATTGTTAACAGCTTTAGTTTCAAAGGGTGGGTAGTTTTGGTTTGGATTGATTAACTGGGTAAAGGTTCTCTTTTGCGTTTGGTTTGTAGCTTGGGTTGCAATAGCCTTTTCTTACTATAGTTTGGGGAATGTATATTAGTTGTGGTAGGCGGACTGGTTACACCTTATGACTATCACAAGGCACAATTCTTACTCTCTGCTGCCTTTCACTTCAGGTAATTGTTTAGTTTTTTTGGTTCTGAAGCAAAAGATGACTATAACGAGGCATGATTCTTATTCTTGTTTTGGGAATGTATATTGGTTAATCAGTTTCAATTTTAATCTCTATATTTGTTAATGGTAGGCCGTTGTACTACAGTTGCAGTTTTGGGTTCAAAAGATGTCATATTTGTGGTCTGGACTGATGGAGGCTATGGTTAAATCTATTAGAAGAGTTAGTGGTTAGTTGATAGTTTGAATTGCAGATTGCTATTGTTTTATAATTAATTTTGAAGATGTTATATTCAAGCGACAACCAGGGAAATGGGTTCTTATAAGTTATAAGATACAATTGATATCATAATATGCATCCAAATACTCTAAAATTTGAACAGAAAAGTTTCTGCATGGTGTGAAGGTAGATGAATCTGTTAGAGTTTGAAGAGATTTACCTCATGGAGGGAAGAGATCGATGAAGGCAAAGTTTCTGCATGGTGTGAACGTAGATGAATCTGTTAGAGATTGACGAGATTTTCCCCACTGAGGGAAGAGATCGATGCAGGAAAATGTCCTTTTACCCAATAATGGGATCAAACCTTGCATCTATAATATGTTTGGGACTAGCGTTAGACCACAATTTTAGTATCTTTTGGGGAACTTAGTAAATTTGTAGCATTCATTGTTCCATAATTATGCCTCATTTCTGGGTTCACCTTTCACCGCTCTTGAAGTATGGGAGGCGGAAGGTGAAGCAATTGGAACACTGAGGACAACAAATTAAAATCCATTTGAATCAGGAACCAGATGTTTAATTGAATGCTTCAAAAGCATATAACGTCATTTCTTAAAAGTAAAGTTGCAATGCTTTTGTTTGGTTGTTGCAGCTTTAGGTGAAAGAATTACACTTCCATCATTCAATTATATGATGGTCATCATCATCCAAGCCATCTCTCATCAAAATGGGGTCGATTATGGAATACAAGAGAGCTCCACAAAAGCATTGACAAAGTCTTATGACTGGATGTCACCAGACATCACCCCGGTTTGTTGTCCCATTTTATAGAAGGTAGTTGTGTGCAAGAGACAATCTTGCCATAAATCATGTGTAAATGAAGGTACAGTAGCAAGATTGGCGATAAAGTACTAATGTTGAAGTAATCCCTCATGTAATTTCCAGCAGCTGTAAGTAAAGTTGAAAAGGCTGCAATTTTACTCGTAGCAAATGATTCCTCATTTTACTGGCAAGTAAAATTTAAAAAAAAAAACTGATTGCTACTGGCCCCACCCCCACTCCCACCCATACACCCACCCATTCACACACCCAAACCCTGCGGGAAATGCAACATACAGGAATTGCACTGGCTACCTATTTACGGGGCCTGGTAGTTATTTTCATGATAAGACTGTATTTGTTGAAGTAAAGTCACTGGTTAGTGTACTTATTAGGCGGTATAAGGCTTCATAGAAGAGAAGGGCCTTTCCTTTGCAAAGGAGAGCTCATATCTTTTATTATATTCTTCATTGTATATTAATGGGCGGTGTAATTGGATTTGTATTTTTTCTCTCAGTTAGTGATTCTTTAGGACAATAGCTGCTTATTGAGTATACTTTATATAGAGATAAATTCTACAACCCTCCCTCTTTGCATGAAATCTCTCACTTGGGGAACATGCTTGCTCTAGAACCTTGTGCAGAAGAACTTCTATTGGAATGAGTGAATCTTGTCCTAGGAGAAAACTCAATCCGTTGAAAGTCAAAAAGCTGTATTCTCATACTTGGTCCATGCATGCATTTCTAGCTGTATCCTTTTGGCATGCATTGAAGAGAAGTTCTAAGTTGGCTTGATATAACTTACCAGATCAAGCGTTTCGGTATAGTTATCTAGTAGTCTAGGCTAACTAATGAGCTAAGAGATTAGCAAACAAAAATTGGGAGAAAGTTGAACAAGATATGCTAAATTTGAGCAAATAAAAGTTATCTAATAGTCTAGACTAACTATCGTTTCTCTGATAGGGTTTGAGTTGGTAAAAGATATGCATAATATACTTCAGAGGATGTATCTTCGTTGTGGCAGCACGAATATTGGTCTGTCTAGGGTTGATTTGCTGGAGCTGTTGGGAGGTTTCTGCAATATTATGATTCTTGTCTATCGATGTGAAGCTCTCACTTTTCAAGTAATTGATGGAATTCTCAGTTTTCGAGTATTGTGGATTAATTGATAAGCCCAATAAGATTGCCTAGTGAATACCAAATTAGCAATTCTAAATTGTCTCTCTCTTGTTGTCTTGTTCTTTTTTTCCTCTTTCTTTTACTTTGCTTTCTCCTCCACTAATTCCTTTATTACCATCGGTTTAGTTTCCTTTTCCTTCTTGCAGTATTTTTGCGAATCAATAATTTTGACCAGTCTCTACGTTTCATTTTGATATCCAGTAGCAAAGATTATTCAATTGCACTATTATTTCTCTCTCTCTCTCTCCCTATATATATATATATATATATATATATATATATATATAATTTTATTTTTTGTCCATTCTTGGCCTCCTCGGATCCGTGGCAGAGCCACCCAGCCAACCCGAGCGGAGTGTGGTCTACAACCCAGAGTGCTCAACAGGGAGCCCCCCCTTCCGCGCAGAGGGGTCTACTACCAAGAGCACCCAACAGGGAGCCCCCACCCCATCCAAGTAGGCTTGGCACACCCTTGGCACAAAGCCACTCAGTCGACGTCCGGGGAGGGGGGGGGGGGGGGGGGTGCTCGAACCGTGGTCTCCCCCACAGGAGCCCCCCGTTGTAACCACTAGGCCACAACCCTTGGACTATATATATATATATATATATATATATATATATATACTCCTGTCTCCCATCATACGCCTTTTTGAATCAAGCCTTCTGCTTCAGGTTACTGTGTTTGTATGGTTACTTGGTTTTTCATCTACTTGGAGATGATTGACCAAATGGTTTGTGTTGGATTATGTTTGCTTGAGCTAATATCAGGAACTTATCTCTTTTAGTGTTAGGTTTGATGGATTGCATTAAGGGACCTTTAGCAAATAGTTCTAACTTCATTTTTGTTGGAGAATACTTTCTAACATTCTACCCATATTGCAACAAAAGTTGAAACTTTTTTGCACTTGTCTTATCTAAATAGGATTAATATAATGGATTTATTTATTTGACTTTAACGTTTGCTTGGGGAAAGACAATTTCTTTCGTGGCGTTAAATGCTGAATTGGTTATAACCTATAGGTCATTTATTTCTCTCTGATGGAATTTTGTTGTTCTACTGTTATTATTTTCTATCCTGTTTTAACCGCAAATAGTTTCCTTGTTGCTGGCATCAGTGCATAACGGTTTCCAGTGCTGATACTCCTGAGGAATTCCGGAACTTCCATAACTTGAAAGAGCTGCAGCTGGTGATGCTTATGATGACCAAAACAAATCTTATGGACATTTTCGATTTCTTTAGACTTTGCGATTGCCCTAACTTGGAGAAACTTTTCCTAGAGGTTGGTTTTGCTTTGCTGTGAACTTTGGTAGTAGGTTGCAAAGTCAGGTGTTTTTGCAATCATGATTTTTTATTAAAATAAATATTTGCAGCTTCCAACTCATATGTATGATCCATATGTGGAAAATTTCTTTGATGCAACAAAGGAGGCCCCATTGCCAGAGAGTTTTTTCTTTAATCTCAAGATAGTCAGAATAAATAACTTCAATGGGCATCAATATGAGATGCAGCTGGTGAGGTTCTTGCTGTCTAAGGCTATCTATCTCGAGTCCTTGATCATAGTTGTTCCTCCAGAGTGCCCTGCAAGAGGAGAATCTAGCAAAACTGCCAGCTGTCAGCTCTACAATCTTCGTGTTCAATTGTCACAAATAGCAGAGCCTTACTCCAATCCGCAAATAGTTGTGACTGAGCATGATGATTACCGGGTATTGCCAACCCATTTTGACATCGGTTGTAAGGTTTAATATACTGCTCGGAGAGTTGATGCATAGGTTGAGCGTTTGAGGTGTGGCAACTGCATGTGGTCAGTTTCTCCATTTCACTGTTATATCTTTTTCCTTACTGACCGTAATGACTTTCATGTTATAATAGTGTTTGAAAGTAAAGGCTCCACTAGCCCATGTAAGTAACAGTAACAGTTTAGCTCAAGTCTGTGTAGTTCATACTTTTTTATATACTCCATTCTGGCACTTACATTGATTGCATGAGCTAAATATTATATTAATTTTCTTTTCGTTGTTCAACTACACTAATGTATCAGCACCAAGATCTTGTGGGCTTGACTACAAGAACAGTCATAAGATGGCTTGAATTGGAGGCCAGCAGACTTTCACGTATTTCCACTATTCTTAAGCATTTTATACTTACTCATTTCTGTAGGGAGGCATATGTTACCCAAAATATTTCTCCTCTTTCTGACATATTACAACTTTGCATAGGCAAGTTCCATACACCACAAAATTCCATTTTGGAGAATATAACTGGGTACTAGGAAGCATGGACACTCCAAAGTTGGTGGCTTGTCCGTGTCTGACACGTATTTGAAATCACATGGACACTTCAATACCCTAGGACACCCAAAATCAGTGCCGTCCCTGTGTCATGTCAGTATCATGTCGGTCACATTTATATCTGTGCAACAAAGTTGAGCTCATAACATGTACCTGTAGCTGTTAAAAGTATCAAGATGCCTGTAGTTCGGGCTGTAGTTAGAAGCGTCAAACCAGCTCTTCAGAGTGTTCTTTTACATCTCAAAAGGGATCATGTTCACAGCTATGTTATTCTCCCCAACCCTTAGTTAATACATGGTAATGTATCAAGTGTTCCTTCTTGAGTTAAAGGACTGGTTTTGATTGCTCCAACCAATATTTATGATACTCTTGATTTAGATGGCCAAAGCTCATATCTTCGTCCCCAGTTCTCTTCTCAGAGAAGTCTACTCCGATTGTTAAATTACTTTTCGTTTTGTTGCGTAATGGGAGTCTGCCATATCTACACCATGTGCTAGTGTTATGATGTCATCCTGTTATTCTCATAATTTTAGTTTGTTGTAATTCACTTTGGCCTTCAGGTAGGAAACTAGGTACCTTCTAGTGATCGTTTACCTGTAGTAGAATACTCATAGCATTTTGATCATCAAGCACTACTGTTAAAAACATGTCTTCCATGGTACATATCGTTTGGAGAGTTGTTTGATCTGGGTGGGTAGCAAGGCATTACTCAAAAATTGGTGTTTGACCCAAACTGTTGGAAATTGTCAACAAATATCTTTTAGGCCTTGTTGTGTTGTTATCATGATGCACAATACTTTCTCCTTGTGTGTGGAAATCTTCAAAATGGCTTGCCACTCCGTTGGTAACACATCTTTCATAGTAATGGAGATAACTGTTGTTTGAGAAGTGTTTGTGGTTGGGGGAAACCAGTGGAGTGCCTAGAGATTACTGATTTAGCTGGCTGGCTTCAATATTTAGTAATTATAATCTGCAGGATCTAAATTAAAAAACATTAAGTTGGTATTTTTGAAAGAAGTTCACTCAATACCGGTTGTTTAAGGTTCTTCAGATAGTCGCCAAAGCTCAAATCTTTTTTGTATTGGTTTCCATTTCTTTCTTTCATTTCACACTCTCCCTAATTAAAGTTACCTTTTTCTTCAATAGTATTCAACTGAGTTCTATTAAGCAAGTTTAAGTGGCTGATACTCTTGCCAAGCACATCCGTAAAGGTGTCAGATAAGGCAAGACAGTATCTCTCATGTGCAGTCACTGGGAGCTCTGTCCAACTGGTGTAATGCATATGGATCTACCAAAGAAAACGGTTCTTAGATTATCGAATACTTGTATACTTAGCACATTGTCCCAATATTTCACCTCTGTCGCCTGGTTCATCATGATTACAGTTTATCTTTACACAATATTGCTGAATCCCTTGCCATACAGTTATGTATGCAGAAAGCTTATCACATTTGATAGTCATGTGCAATTAAGGGTTTGACAGAGTTTGAACAGTGAATTGTACTAATGCTCCGTTAAAAAAGCACAAAAGATGCGTGGTATTTTTGAAGCCCCTTCTTTCAACATTTAGGACACTAGTAATTGTTTTAACAAATGAGATTGTGTTATTCTAATAATTGTTTAGTTTCTAATATTCTGTATGAGATTTCGGACCCTTTTATGTAATATTTAAATCACATTGGACTATTGGAGGAAATTGTTGCTGTTGATGCACACAATCTAGTGATCGGATTACAGAACTATACAATTTAAGGAACTCATTTTTAGCACAGATGGTGAGTGACTGCTTTGTGGATAAGAGTGTTGGGCAATAAAGAGAAAACATGTCCAGAAAATTAGTGTAACATGAATAAGAATGCTAAGATAGATGAGTGACATACATCGAAAGATCGGATGAGAAATGAGTTTATTCGTGAGAAGTTAGAGGTAGCGCCGATTAAGGACAATGTGAGAGAAAATTGTCTTAGGTGGTTTGGATCAATGTTCTAAAATTTGCTACACGGATTCGGTGCGGAGGAGGGCCTCCTAAGCGCCGAACATGTACCATTTTTTTTCCTCCTACTTCCTTGTAACAGCTTATAGTGTTATATCATAATAAAACACACTTAATAAAGAAATCATCAACATGTATTCTATCATTATCATGATTTATGAAGACATCAACATTATTTCTTAATAACATTATTTCTTAATAAAACACGCCTAATAAGAAAATCACCATATCCATAATACAAATTTAAAATTTCAATGTTCTAAATCCACATCCAATCTTAAAATCCAACATCATTTCTACAATACAACTAAGCATAAAAAAATTTAAAAATCTTAAAATCTGAACAGCCGCACAAGACGCCGAACATGGCCGCACAAATGCACAAATCCGCCGAACATGAGGTTTTTGGTTCGGCCTAGGGCCGCCTAGCGCCTAGGTGGCCGAACAAGCCGATTTTTAGAACACTGGTTCTGGACGTGTAGCGTTGAACAATAAATGCTCTAAGGTGCCCACTAGGACTAGAGGTAAACGAACATGGATCGATGTTTTAAAGAAGGATATACTTTTTGTTAGTATTAGAGAGGACATAATCCTCAGCAGAGCCGAATAGAAGAAAATGATTCAAAAAGCCGATCCCAGAAAATCTGGGATAAAGGCTGTGTTGCTGTTGTTGCATGGTGGCTGACTGCTTTCTTTTGCAGCCACAGTTTCTTACGACGGGATCTATATAGTTCAATTTCTAGTTGTGTGGTTCCTTTGTAGATCCTTGGATTGATTTCTTAAGTGTTGATGTGACTCGTCTAAGGTTCAGAAAAATGGAAAAAGATGTTGCTCTTCTTTATCATGAAAGACCAGTTGGTTTCTTTTTATCCATTTGGAGATGTTCAATAAAGGTTTCTTTCTCACTGCTTCTAATAGATTGTGTTGCTAGATTAGATGACTTCTGGTTTGTTGCTTTTAACCTATGTTGCACGAACAGGGAAAAAATGGTGTCATGTCCGTACCGTCATCGTGTCCGTACACGTACCTGTGCGTGTATTCATAGTTCATACAACATAGTTTACCACCTTGTACCTATTTCAAAATGTTTGCAACATAGGTCCATATTGTGTGCTATCCGCTTTCGTGTCTGTATTCATGCAACATATCTTTTAAGTGTATAGAAGGGTGGTTGAGTTGTAGAAGGGTGTTTTATAATTAATTGGTAAAAGTTTTGTCGGCAAAGCAGCCGTGGTCTTCTGTGAACATAATTGCATCTAACATCTTCATTTTAGTAATTGTTGTCTTGTATCTAGATTCTCCATAGCTGTTTTGGGTCAAAAGGGTAGAACTTCAATCTTCAGATTGAAAGAAGACGTTGGCTACATCTTGAATCAAGAGCCAGGGGACCTCCTTTCAAATGCATGTACTCTCCCTTGGTTGTTCACCTTGTTCTGTTTTATTTGGAGCAAGGTTCATGGTATCAGCCGCTACTAATACGTATCAACGGTATCGTATCTTTTTTGGCATATTCTTATATGATAACAACCGCTAAAGACACCGGTCGATACCGACATTGGGGCTTTCTTTCCCTGACAATCAACAATTTTTTTTTATGAGGCTTGGGGAAATGCAGGAAAAACGATGTCGACACAATGATTTTGCGGGTCAACGATCTACAAACTACAACCTATATTTATAGATTTACATGATCCATCAATCTTAATATTATTTCATTCAAAGCTAACACAAATTAACAAATAATACATATAATTTATTTAAACATAAGAAATATTTTCTAGTTTTTAATAAAATTATTATTGATTTTTTACTTCTCGAAATGAAGAACTCCGAAACTCCAATCCGAAACCACCGACATCGATACTCATAAGAAAGCTCCGAAACCGATTCCAATACCGATGTTGCGAATCTTGTTCTAAATTTCTAATCCTATTCAAACTTTATTACCTTAATAAGAGAGAAAAGACACCCAAATGAGATACAAGCCTTATCCAAACTTAGCTGACTTCTAATTTAAATTTAAATCCTCATTTAAATTCAAATCCAAGTCCTTATTAGGAAATGTGAAATGAACCTAAATGGAACTAAGGTATCCTAAATATATATTCCCCATCAAGAGGTCTTTTGGTGGGGTGTAAATTTGGAATCATAACATTAGCTGTTTGTAAGATTTTCAGATGGTAGATGTTAGGATTGGTGATATTATACGACGCATGTTGGCTCTTAAGAGATGCTTCTATCCTTGGAGGTGCTTATATATATATATATATATATATATATATATATATATATATATATTCAATGATAGAATATAATAGGCTAGCTGAATCTCTAATGAGATGACGATGCGTTTTATAATAGAGTTTACTAAATACAATTAAAGTGCGATATGACTATCATGCCCAAAATGAGAACCTTGAGATAGAAATATAGGATAAGAAAGGAGTGAATTTGTGGAGAGGTAGCTTCAGCGGAGGAGGATTAGATGAGGCAAATTTGTTTCCGGTGATTTGAACTTGTGGAAGCAATGATAATGCCTGTTAAGATTAGTCAGCTTGTTGGGTGAAAGATCTGTTAGGACTAGGAGAAGACCAAAGCATGCCTAAACTGAGGCAGTGATATGTCAGTTGCTAATCTGATATAGAAGGTGATAAAACTGCGATGAAGGAAAAGAGGACTCATGTAGACAATCCCAGAGATTTAAGATAAAGGCTTGTCATGAATGAAGCTTAATATGACAACACATAGCTTATTGGCTATTTTACAAGCTCGATACTATGCATAACATGTATTGAGGTTTAACTACCATCCAGAACAACAAATTAATCTGGCAACTGCTGTTTAGAGAGCTGGTTGCAAGGTATAGTTGCTTATTGGCTATTTTTACAAGCTCGGAAGTAGGCATAATATCTATTGAGGTTTAACTACCATACCAGAGGTCCAGAACAACAAATTAATCTGTCAACTGCTGTTTAGAGAGAGTTGGTTGCAAGGTATAATGGGCGTTCGTAGTCTTAGTAGCTTGGGAGGGATGGGTGTGGTAGAGCATATCTTCTTTATCAGGAAAGACCAGTTGTGACCAGGTTTACTGCTTGGATCATAAGTTCCCTTGGAAACTGTGAGTTCCTCTTACGCCTTGACATTTTTCCGCTATATAGCTGTGACCAGGTTAACTTCTTGGATCATAAGATGTCTTTGTTTCATTTGGTAGCTTAAGTTTGTCAACCCTTAGCGGCCACCAGTGGGAGTTAAGATTGGTTTTTCTAGTCAACTCGACTGACCAATGTCATCAACAATTATTTCCAGACATGGTCAGGTATATTGTTCCAAGAGTCACGGGGTGTTGGTCATGGCTTTAATCACCTTACACGAGTAAAATGCTATGAGTTTGTATATTTACTATATGTGTGATTGTTTGTAGCTATACATGCAAATTTTTACTTGTGGTATATGGCAATAGTTCATAGCAAAGTAATGAAATGCAGGAACTATATTAACAATTGCTAAAATAGGTATCACACCGTTACAAGTATTATATACAGAATTTTACATATGATATCAGATACCAATGGATCCACCCTTTTTACTTTGAAGCTGTATGGCAATCTGTCATAGATTAGGCAGATACAGGGAACGTACATGACATAAATCATCGTCATCATGACATCATCTGAGCCTTATCCCATCAGAACGAGGTAGGTTATGGAGCCTTTGCTCCATAAAAGAACTGAGACAGTTTTTATGACCGCCCGTCAAACCTGACATCAACCCTCTATGTTTCTTCCAGATTTCTAGCCAGGTATGACCATAAGATGGCGATGCCATAAAACCTAGATGGCCAGTTGGCTAGTAGGAAGACCTACCTTTTGGCTATGCGGCTTAAGCTCATGCAACCAAGGAGCACCCTCCAAGTTCCCCTAGACTCTAAAGAGTCTAGATGAAGAGGTAAGATAATACAATTTGTTATAGGGAATTGCATTCCTGTCTGACACATTAAATCAAATAGTGAAAAGGAATGACATATACAAAGTTACCTTAAAATATCAGGAGAAAAAATTGTGTTTTTTTCAATGAAACAGCAGCTTACACATGTTACCATTTTCTATTGCTTGCATCTTAGCGTTGTAGGCGGCATTGGATAACCTCTGCCTCAGGCCTCCAGAAATAAAATCTTGAATAACCTCTGGCTGAACATAAAATCTGTCTCAGAAATAAACTTTTTTTAAAAGGCAAGAAGATCATATCTGTAATTTATTTTATATTTTATGAAGAACCTTGATTTTTTGAAAACAATACCTTATTTCTATATGCCATCTCTCTTAGAATACAATATAGATCTTTCAGTGTTTCTTTATTATTTTGTTGCTATATATAACTGGCTAAACATAGAATCTGTCTAAGAAATATTAAACTTTGCTAAAAGGTAATAAGATTATGCGTCCTTTTCTGTTGAAGGATTAGAATTGGATTAGCGGCATTACCGTTTGGTGCTAAAAAGGAAGTACATGATGTGATATACTCATCCAACATCAACTGATAAAACAATATCCGCATAGCGAATATGCTTATGAGGCATAAACTATCTTTATCCTCATCTTCGACGTTGGAAAATCACATCCTTTGTGCTTGTAAATTGTAATGGAAACCAAACAGAAATTCAGATTACGATAACAGAATTCATGTAGGAAAATAGATTGCTGAAGGGAGAACCTACCAAGGCAATCCCTGTTTTTGCCCCAAAAATCAGATACCTCTAGATTTATGCTTGTAATAGAGTTACTTTAGTACCTTCAGTTATTGGCAAATCCTCATTTTTTTAGCAACATAGACCTTTTACCAGCACGCATGTAACTCTGCAAAATTTTAATCCTAAGCAGACCCCTTGGATGCTGGCAGTCTTATAGTTGAACAACTAGAGAAACATGGTCACTTGCTGATACTCAGAATTGGTTAGAGTTGCATGGTATGATGTATAGACACAAATACAACAAACACAAGGTGACACAGAAATGACACCTATTTTCTTGTGTTGTGGTGTAATCGGGAGTATCTGTGTTTCGTCCGACACAGACAATAATTTTGGTGTGTCCATGCTTCCTAGACTGCATGGATTCCAAGGTAGGTAGTTACTGCTGCTGCTCCATATCCTTACAATCATATTATTACACTTCACAATCACTATGTATTGGAACAGTTTAGCTCAAAACACTTCCAGTCAAGGTTGTAAAAGTCGCTAGGCGCTAGTCGGACCTAGCGCCGGCGGGCGCCTAGTGCACGGTTTAAAAAAACAAAAAACAAAAGCCCTACTGAAAATTGCAGCAATTGTCCATAAAACCCAAAACATGATAGTCGGGCATCAGGGAGCACCAGGTGGGCACCCGGGCGCCTAGCACCTAGGCGGCCATCTAGGCCGATTTTTAGAACAGTGCTTCAGGTTAAGTTGAAACTTGTTACCTATAGAAAGGGAGCCGTATCCTTACCCATGTATCTGAAGTCCTCAAGTGATCAATGAAATTCATGTCATCAACTATATATTTTAGTTTTAGGAATTAATAAATAGTTATGAGCTTAATTCGTGCCGTGTCATTTATAACCTTTTTGTTATTTGCTCGATCTGTACTTTTGGTGGGTCTTGCAAATGTTAATCATTACTGATTTTGTGTGCAAGCCACCATTATCCTCCATTAAGTTTTAGATGTTTGAGAGCATCCTTAATATTTTAAGACATATCCAGACATCATTTACCTTTCTAGTCAGAATATGTTATATTTTGTGTGCAAGCCACCATTATCCTCCATTAAGTTTTAGATGTTTGAGAGCATCCTTAATATTTTAAGACATATCCAGACATCATTTACCTTTCTAGTCAGAATATGTTATATTTTAGTTTGATATTTCTTGTATATGAAGAGTCAAATTTGCTAAGATCACAAAAATTTGTGTTGCACGGACACATACAAAACTATGTGTACATGGCGACATGGAACATGATACCATTTCCAGTGCGTGCTGGTGCATTTGTAGTATTCATGTCGCGTTTGAGATGTGTCTGACATGGACACAACATCAAATTTGGTGTCCACTGTCCATGCTTCCCAGAAAAGATTATATGGTTTGTTCAAATTTGCATCCATACATATCTATGTTTTGTTGCCGTATTTTCTTTAGTTTGGACTTGACCAATAAGCTATATTGTCTAACACTTGACCACTGAGCAGCATTTTAGTCGTGGAGGCTTGAATTTTACTGCCAAAACTGAAGGCTAATGATGAGGTTGCTTCTGTCCTTCCGATCAGAGGAACTGCCACTTGTTCGGTGTTGCTAGTTGGTACTTCTCCTAACTAATACTTTTTTTTTTCTACAGTAGTTAGTAAAGCATACTATTGGTAATTTGGCATGCTTCACAAAGTATTCCGATTCATCTTAACTAGCTTCTCGCAAACGTTTTTTTGATATTTTTTATTTAACATGATATTTTACCTTGTTTCTGGCAAAGCTCTAATTAGTGCTGAAGAAAGCATCTTATTTAAGATGTTTTGCTTTTTTTTCTTGTATAATGCACTTCTGCTGGGATGTAGTATCTTTTACCCCAAGTCTGATGCACTTTACTGTGATGAATTTTTTTACACCTGCAAGCGAGAAAAGCTGTAATGTTGTAATTAAAGTGCATGTTTAGTCAAGTGCTGGCTATTTTGAATTAGATGCTAACAAGATAGAACTGCTGTGCAAGAGCCAAGCATGACCGATGTGTCTTAGATAGTTATTTATATGGCAATAATTAAAATTGAAACTATATAGTATAAAATGTTGTTTGAATTTTGAAACGATCGTTTTTATATTTATGGCCAATGTTTTGCTTCGGTGGATTGTGACTTTTAAAGTGGAAATGTTGCATCCTCTCTAGTGTGATTTTCAACTTACACAATGTACCTAATATAGGATTTTTCGCATATAATCCCCTAAAAACTACCTTACCTTTACATAGCCGCCACCTCCCCCCCCCCCCCCCCCCCCCCCCACCCCCCACCCCTTCTCCCCGAATCACTAACAGTTTAGGTATGGGTCCCCTGGTTAAGTTAATGTTCTAATGTTCTTGTGATTTGAGGTACTTGTGAGAAAATAAGGTGTAGATCAAAGAGAAGTTATGCATCTTGGCAACAATTTGTAGGAATATGAACTCTCAAAGATACTATTTTGTTTGTAGGATTTGGCATTTGCGTTGGTCAGATGAAGACTGCCGATGACCAAGGAGACGAGATAAAAAAAGGGTCTATTTTCTGCTGAGTTCTGTGGCATCTGCAGGTCAAGAAAAAAAAATCAGATCAGATTCCACGCCCTTGCCGAGCATAAGGTGTAATTTTGGTTTGCAGAATTTGTATGTTATTTTTGTGTCTCGTAGTCAACAATCTTAGATTCTCTCGTGTTGGTTATATAGTCAATTAGGATGGTCAAACTATACAGTTTCAAGAGTTCGTGTTTTGTAGATTGCGCATTGGATAGATTCTTTGCAAGAGTTTTGACTTGGTGTGAGCTCTAGTGCAACATTTTATGATTTTTGTTACAACATTTTCAGGAAGAAGAGGGATACAAAAAAAACTGGGCAACTGTAGTGAAGAAACGGAGGCAAGCCATAAGAAGGTCCAATACCCTCTCCAGGAAACCTGCATATCTGGAACAACACAACACATGCAGGGCCGCTCTCTAGAGGCACGTTGCTTCAGTTTGCAAGATGGGCTTCATATTATCTTCGGTCTTACATTGTAAAAATGTGTAAATGTCTATTTGTAGAATCCATTTCATCGTTATTTTCATTGTGTGGCTGGATCGATGTATAGTTGCATCGATCTTGCAAAATTTTGCTAATGGTGTTGTTTTTAACAAGTTGAGCCAATAAGCTTAAATGTGAGGGTGTTCTTGATCTTATTATATCCGTACTTACCAAGTTATATCGTAGTCACCAATTTTGGTAAATGCAAGCATGGTAATGGAAGGGAAAAAAAAGGTGATGCATTCGATCCCAAGGAGTCCTGTTTTGTTCACCCATCAAAATTTGTGTGGAAGCTTACAATTCCACTCAAGGGTTACCATGTATGAAATTAATGGTCAAAATTTGTGTTGATGTTCAAGGTGAAAGTCACATTCGATTTAGTTTCACCCTGGTGAACATCCACAAGTTTTTTGTGGGTGAACAGAAAGAACTTTAGATCTCATCTAAATAACTCCAAAGTACGAACATTCAATGAATGCAGAAGTTAATTTACTGCAATTGGACAGCTAAGTACAGGATTAATAGGTTGACTAGGAGAGCAATGCAATATTTGTAGTCCATAGATTCTGCAATGAGGGTGTATCTCCAAAATTAATAGGCTAGGAGTAACTTGACAATAGATTTTGTTTTTTTTTAAATATTGACATTAGAAAGTTGATTGAATAGTCATCTTTTAGTTTATTTTTCTTCCTCCTCAATAGAATATGTCAAATGAAAGGATGTGGAAAGGGCTGGGCATTGCTCTGGTTTTTCTTACCAAAAAATGGCTAACAATACTCCCACTACGTGGGATGACATATGCTGAGGTTGTGGGGGGAAGACTGGCTGTATCTCCCATATTATGCCTTCCAATGAGAAGGATGCAATGTGAACCAAACGTAACGGAAGCTCTCTTCTTTTTTCATAAAGGAATGAATTTGAAGTCTTATGCCTTTCAATGAGACAAGAATGCAATGTAAACCAAACGTGAGGGAAGCTCTCTTCTTTTTGCATAAAGGAATGAATTTGAAGATCGAGTTGATGTAGAAGTTCATAAGGTCGGAAGTGAGAGGGGGATGCCTTGTGGTACGTCCTTTGTGGCATTTGAGTAATCTTTATCATTTTCATCCATAATACGGTTTTTGAGGCAATATTCTAGCAGCTAGTATCTAGGGCCGGTCCAGAGGTAAGTCTGGCAAGACTTTGGACTTGGACAACCTCCTCCTCCATAAGGCAACCTCTAAGACTACATGGTCTTCTTAGGACCTATCAATACAACTTAAATGTTTATCTTTGTTCGAAATAATTTAATTGTTGAATGAAGATTTTACATGGTTGCGTCTCTCTGAAAGGAAACATTGTTGTCGCTTTTAAATGGTTGTGTCTATTTCTATTTGTGTCTCTTCGTTATTTATAAAAGGAGAGTCATTTGGGTCATTCATAGGTACGTTCAAGCATTAAGTCCAAGAGAGAGAACCATTATTACTTTGTCAGATCCTGCGGTTTGAAGTGCTGCTTCCGGAGGAGGAGTACCGTTGTATCCTGAGAGACTAACACCATTAAACCGTAAGCACATGTGCGGGACGAATATTGTCTTAAGAACATTGAACCAAGTTCAAGTCTCGATCTCGATTAGATTATTTATTTATATTTCTTTTCCATATTCCAAAATACAGAATTAGAATAATTTTACTAACAATCTTTTCAACAAAGATAAAAGATAACCAAAATTAACTCCGACTAAGACGTCAACCAAAATCCTCTTCTCTCGTTGCTTGTAGGACCTCAAGAACATGTTCTTACCCTCTTGGAAATATTGGTTATATATATATATATATATATATATATATATATATATATATATATATATATATATTCCTATCAAAAACTCCTCCCCCCTCCCTCCACCCAAACGCTCCTTATCCGAAAAATCCTCCTACCCAAGGCTCGAACCCAGCCCTCTCGCGGGTTGACAAGTTTCTTGCTACTTCTAGTTCCAAATGGCAGAGATCCTGCAATATTATTGTCATCCAGATCGTTGGCAAAGCTTGGGATTGTCTTACAGATTCCAATTTTTTTTTACATCTCATCATTAATTAGTGTTAAAGACTCTATGTTGTAAATTATTTACTTAATACAGTTCTACAAGCATATTTGTATTTCCTTTCAAATGTTATACCAATGAGTTTTCTTTTTATACCTAGATTTCATTTACAAGTTTCAACCATCAGTGCGGGTGCTGGATCCATGGACTTAAATTATGTTTTGATGATTTAGTGCACTATTACGGGCCAGGTTGGCATTTGTTGCTTTATTCTGTTTGTCTTACTATTATACTATAATTGTTTTATCATTAATTGTTGTGTTGATCCTGCTGCTTTATTACGAGGTTCACATATTTTGCTTTTAAGACAACCAATTTGTTAGATCTATGTCCAAAAGGTTACTTATTATCGTATAATTCAATGTGTGAATTAGGCCGGACGGCCCGCAATTCGATCCGGACCAGTTCGATAAAATTCGGACTGGGCCAGTCCGAGTTCGATAACGAACCGATCTAGTCTAGCGTATATTAACTTCGGATTCGGTCTAGGTTACGAAAGACAGTCCGGATCGGTCCGGGCCGGGCCGGATCTACCATCCCGATCCATTAAATCCGTACTAGTCCGGCTCGGACCAATCTCGTCGGTGACCCGGTTATTAAAACCGGTTTTCCTCCTCCCTCCCGGGACCCACATGCCATATATATTAATTTTTGGGATAATTTAATAGAATAATACTCAATATATCCGTTATTTAAAACGTTCGGAAAATATTTTGGTAAAAAATCCTCCTAACAGCCATATTAACATAAAAGGAGATATTTTTACCAAATATTTTCAAATAATTTCTATTTTTGATCTTTCTGAAGGTATTTTGGTTATTTTGCTGAAAATAGCCAAAATACTCCTATAACAACTATATTTTAAGGATATTGAGGATCATTTTGCATCGAAAAATTCTTACAAATAGGACATAATTTATCCAAATTTACCAGAACAAATTTTATTTCATCTCTTCTAATACTTACAAGCAAGCTAGTGATATTCGATAAAGAAGCTACTTTCACTGCCATGAAAAATGAACAGTCACCACAAGAACCTTAACCTGCACCGTAATCTCAGGAGGTACAAGGTCTCAACCCGTGTTGCAACCTCAAGGGGTTCAAGGACCTCTACCCACGCAACCTCAGTGGATAATAGGTTACATAGAATGAATCATGAATCATAATTGGATGAGATAAGAAATTTAAGAGTACTTTAGCGGAGTTCATAATGAACGTGATACCGAAAGAAGAATCTCGCGTGAAGTTCACGACGTCACGTTGAATGCTTGCATTGTGAAAAAGGCTCCAATGAAAACATAACTGTGGCATAAGAAATTTCTGTATGCATGTAGACAAGTATATCTAGTATTTTGCATCTTCTTGGAAAAAAAAAATGTATAATTTTTTTAATATGTGTTATTATTATTGTTAGATAGGTATTATTTTAAATGATGCGACTTATATTTGATTTTTTTTTTCTTTCATCCTCTCTACAGATTCCTTTATGGTATTACAAATAAAGTTTGAAGAGGGATTGAAAAAAAACTCAAACATAATTTGTATATTTTTTTATGCCACTTATATAACATGAATAATTATATATGTATTAAAATTTTATTAAAAATATTGGCATCATTTTAATAAAAAAAATTGAACTACATTATTTTTTGATGGTTAATTTTGTAAAGGCATTTTTTTTTCCCTCCAGATCAATCCGGATCCGACCCTGAACCGTTCCAGGTCCTGCCCGATCAGATTTGGCCTACTGTTTTACGGATTTGGATCCGGAATGAGTTTGAGGTTAGGAATTTCCAATCCGGTCCAATCCGTCTCCTCCTCCGGTCAAGTTCGGTCAATAGTGGGCTCGGCCCTACCCGAAAGACATATAATTTATTGTCATTACTGTTATGTTTCTTTCAGCTTATGCTACTTTTGTTGTTTTATATATTGTTGCCAGAGTGGTTGACATGGCCTGTAGGATTATTTTGATTAATATATATTATTTTTATTTTTTAATTTCAATCATAATCGGAAGGGATTAAACCGTTTCCCATGGGATCGAATGTATCCATTGAGGATGCGTTATATCAAAAGGCCAGTCCTGACGAACTCCCGAAATAAGACCCACATACATAATATAAAATAAAAATAAAAATAACAAAAAAAATGTTAACGCCAGGAATTATAATAAAGACCTATAGTGTTTAAGTCTAACATGATAACCACAACACCACAACTATTTTTAATATATATATATATATATATATATATATATATATATATATATATATATATATATATATATATATATATATATATTCTACTATATAATGTCAAAACTAGGCTTCACCGTGAAAGTTTTTCGTTCCAAAAATACCCTTCATTACATTTCAATATGTATTAATGTTGATAAGGATATCTAAGTAATTAAAAATAGTAATTAAATGCATATTAAATGTATGTATGCATGCATGAGGCAACTTGGGGAATGATAGTTAATAAAACAAAGATATGCATGCATACATGCAAAGTAGGTAGTTTGAATAATAAAACAAAAGTTAATAAAGCAAGTTCACCAGAGTATTATAGGTGAACCCAAGAGATAAGAGAAATATTTCATATTTTCGTCATTTAATTTCTTCCAACTTTTTCTATTATATTTTCACCTATAATAAAATTAAGAAATTGTCAGTTGCTCTTTTAATAAACTATTTTTTTAAGTAATATAAAATACGTGCAACGCACGTGCGTATATACTAGTATATATATATATATACATGTGTACTGGACAGAACTGGTTTAGACTAAAGGAGGAGCGGTTAAGAACTCATTATGTCTATATAAGATGATCCGTAACCAACTACTCACTAGAGATCGTCTGAGCAGGTTTTGTGTGGACTATCCGGATAAGAAATGCTGCTTATGTGGGTATATATGAATGAGACCAGTTACCACATTTTCTTTTACTGTGACTTTGTTTGGGAGATCTGGAATAAACTTTACAAATGGTTTGGACTTCCGGCTACGCAGAATAGGGACCTATTGTCAGTCTTAAATGGATCAGAACTCAAAAAGACAAAGGACCAGTATCATATATGCGACTACGGATGATTCTAGGTACGATGGTGTGGCATGTGTGGAGGGAACAAAACCAACGTATCTTTGAGAGACTGGCTACCAGTATTATTATTGTACAAAGACAAATACAAGCTGACATAGATATCCTAAACCCAAGACGAATTCATTTTGTGTCTTGGTTGAGATGATAGTTTTGTATTATTTTGTTTTAGTTTTCAATAATATTTACCTTCTTCGATATATATATATATATATATATATATATATATATATATATATATATATATATATATATATGTGCGTGTGTGTGGGGGGGGGGAGGGGGGGGTCCGGATCGGGAGTACCTTTTTCGGAGTCTCGCAATCCTTGGTTGTTGGATCGGCACGGTCTCACGCGGATCTCCCGATCCATTCATCAAAGCTTCCCACTCCGGATTAATTCCTTCTTCCAAATCGGTTCTCTGGACCTCGTTTTCACTCGGAAATGAAGTGATGAGACCTTGAGCTTTACCTTTCTTCATGTTTCTCGCCACCATATGGGACTTATCTTAGACGATCGGCGGTTCCTCGATTATCCTATCATGGGAAGTGACAGCAACTAGAGCAGAAGATATAACGCAACGAGGCTCACCCTTAAGGTTCTTATCCACAGTCGCCCTCTTCCCTAGCACACTAGCTTGTGCCCCCACTACGGTCAACTGGGACTCCCTGACTGTTACTTGATCTTCCACATCACCCGCATGATCGGGACACTAGTACGTGGGTACGTCCAGCCTACGTCGCCACAACAGCGACGGTAGAACGCTATTTAGACCTCAAGATCAATAAAAGTATAATCTAATATAATTAAATACTCAATTACAACAAGCTAAGGAAGATATGAATGAGAAAAATAATCCGAACAATAATCTAAGGGAGATAAAACTGGAACATGAAATGGAATAAGAGCACTAGTCTAGATCTCTATAATTGTCACCTCAAGGTCCACAGTGCCAGTGTAAACCCCCTAGACCAAAAATTTATATTTATTAATTTAGATAACGAGATTAGGGTTATTTGTGGTCCCTTTTAGTTTATTTATTATTTATTATTTATTTGTGCAGTGTTTTATCGCTTAGGACACCTTACCGTTGTCCCGATATTTAGGACACTACCTTAGCTGTTGCCCTAAACCGAAATCCACATATTTGACCTAGATACGTAAACCCATCATATCGAATCAGGAACAAACCCCGGATACCGATTTTCGTGCCAGATTTTAGACGCACAAAAGTCGTTACAAACGTCCGCGCGCGAATTATTAATTACGTGCGTTGTCCGTTCCAATCGGGATTGAGACCCAACCTCAATCCGTTTTGACCAACCCAGACCACGATGACATTGTACACTGAGCCTACTACACCAAGGACCCTTGTCCAACTAAATTTAGACTCCCGGTTTTTAATTAAATTAAATTAGAAAACGCTGCTACATTAATTATGAGTAAATTAATGTGGCTACCCAACCTCAATTATTTTGGACCCAAACCCAACCTAAACCCACATCCATACCCACTAGCCTCATACAAAACACCAAACACCGTCATCGACCAATGAGGAACACCAAACATGGTGTTTGTTTGCATTAAATCCCCAATCCTAGCTTTTGTGCAATTACCAATTTATTCAGGGGCTAAATTGCAAATTTGCAATGTGGTGTCCCCCCCTCATTGGCCAAAACCATCATGGAGAAAAGTAATGGTCATGACCAATCATGAGCATTAAATTTCCCCCCCGTTTCTTGTCCTTACACCACCTTTAGGGGAACCAATCTTGGCCCTACATTCAAACTAGCCTATTCCTAGCCCTCCATTCATCATGATGAGCCACCCCACTCCCAAAAAAAAATTCACCCAGCCGGCCCTAATCCCTAGGCAGCCTCCCCACACTCTCTCTCCTACATATAGTTGGTTTTCACTCATTAAATAAATCAAAACCTAAACTATTACATTTAAATCCTAACTAACCCAAACCACCAGCCGACCTAACCTCCCTCACCCCGAGCTCCACCACCGCCGGCAGCCACCACCAACTGCCACCATACTTGACGACCGCCGTCGTCGGTCCCCCCCCCACCTGCCACCACGAGATCAGGCCGCCACGTCGCCGGAGCAGCCCGCACGACCGCCCACACCGATCAGGACCCGCACAGCGAGTACCCCCGAACCGACCACCCCGCGGTCGAGTACTCCCCCATCTCAGCTCCTCCGACCGCCAAACTTGGCTGGCACCTCCCCCAGCCTGTCCTCCACCACCCCACCAATTTTCAACCGATTTCGTCGACACACCAGAGAGCAGTCAAGCCCGCACCATCAACTGTCCCAGTTTGGCTGCTGTTGGCCGAGACGTCCCTGAGGCTCGCCGGAGCGCCGCCCGGCCACCCCCGCCGGTGACGACAGACCCGCTCGTCCCCCTCGATCCGACGAACGTCAAGGTATATTATTTTATATTAATTTATTTCATTTTGAACATAAAATCAGCTGCAAGTTTAGATATACAAACGTCGTATAGTTTCGTATTGTTTCGTATTTAAATACGTATGCTAATATATATATTGTATATTATTTATTTAACTGTATATATAATTATATATATTCCCTGTAAATTTTTATAATATATATTTACATAATCCTTTAATGTATTTATAATATATATGAATGTGTATGTAAGTATGTATGTACGTATGTATGTATATACATATATATATATATGTATATATGAGTATATGTACGTATGTATGTATATTGTACAGTATTTAAAACCATATTTTAAATATAAAAATACTGTGATTTAGTATAGAAATAATACTATATATTTTTCATATTAAATATGTATGTGTGTAAGTATGTATTTATTTATGTATGTATGTATGTATGTATGTATGTATGTATGTATGTATGTGTATTTTTTTTTGTATATAAATTATTATGTCTAAATACATTTCTGGAATTTAAAAATATATATAATATATTTTATATATAAATGCTTATAAGTATTAAGTCTCTATATGTATATAAATATATACATGTATATAAATATATATAGATATACATATGTGTATATATAATATATGTGTATTTTGATATATAAATAAATATTGTAGTAGCGTGTATTTTTGTATGATATTATATTTAAAATAAGTACAAGTATCTTTGTACCTATACAAAATTTATTTCTGAATATATATATGTATTTATATGTATATGTATTTATGATATTACCCAGTTGTACATATATTTTAATATGTGGATATACAAATTTATACATAAGTACTATTTTGTGCTAATAAACAAATATTCTATTTAATATATTTTTAATATGTATTAATGTGTATATAAATACTAGTGTTAGCTATATATACACATAGCCCCGACCCTGTGTCAGTTGTAGATACGGACAGTGTATCCTAGTCGTGCTATTGTAGCGACTGACTTGGACATTACTATATCCTATATAGGATTGCTGGACACTACTGCCGAGACATCAGGAGCAGGGCTTTGGATTTCGCAGCTACCCGGGGCAGGCAAGTATACCTTGCTGATTTACTGCTTAAAATTAAATGATAAATGTTTCAATTATGTATAAAACTGTGTGTGTCCGAGATTGCCTCGGATGCAGTCGACATTGCGTCGATGAGTAGTGTACTTGACCTAGTTGTTAGCTGACTCACCTACCACTGTGAGGATATGTTGATATCCTCCTAGACCATGACACTTTACACGTATCGCGATGATACATTCATATTGGGATGCTGGTCCGCGTACCCGATTCGCTATCGGTGCGTACGACATGCATCACGGACTAGCACGTAGTCTAGAGTAATAAAGTTAGCTGTGACTTGGCATATAGATACGGGATTCTCACGTCGAGTATTCGACTTGTGTTTCCACATTTGGGCGGGGAGGACAACTGATAGGCGTATGAGACACCCACCTCCTTTATTGCAGATACCCCACTCTCGCAGTGGTATGGATGTATATATTATTGCAGATACCACGTCCCTTAGAGTGTTGGACGTTATATATATACAGATACCTCATTCTTCGGAATGATGGACGTTGCAGATACCACACTCTAGAGGACGTTGGACGTTATGCCTACGCCTACCTATACGTTCTGAAGTTGTCCTTACATTGCATTCACTTAGATGGTTAGCACACCCCTTACATTCTATTTTATTCAGTACTATATCTGGCATGTATTTTGTATCTTGTTATGTCCCTCTGAGGACCTGGTTATCTCCCAGATCTGGACGAGGCCTATTACTCCACCGTGTACGGGCCAGGTGTGAAGACGAGGTTTGCTCTTGACGAGGAGCTTGAGGTTTCACCATCGGAGTACCCCGGATCATTCTTGGTAGGCCTTCCGCCTATGACTGGAGCTCCTTATCTAGTTGGCAGCTGTTTCAGTCACTCTTATTTTCAGTACTCTTATTTCAGACTATCAGTACATTATTTCCATCATTTGTAGTGGGTTTGTTCCCACCGGACATATTCAGTTGTACTATGTCAGTCGACTATGCTTCTTATATTCCAGTCTTTCATTTCAGTATTTACTTGTTATCTGTGGATGAGATTAGACATTGCCTGTTGTTGATATTAGACTTGATAGATTTAGGACAGCGTAGCACGCTTCGTCAGGATCCATTAAATTGGGATATCCTCGGAGTCGTGTCAGCTGGCCAATGCCACGTGGCCTGGTTCCATATATTTTGGGACTGGGGCGTGACATGGTTTTAGTGGTGGCCCATGCAGGTCATGTTTATCGCTTGTGGTATGGTAACATGCCTAGCGAGCCTGCAATAGGATAAATTACTAGGTCTCATCCACTTGATCATCGCCTTTGAACCTCTTTCGTATCTAATTATTTGAATATCTGCATCCTGTTTGATTTCCGTACTCTTTTAATGTAGTTCCATCACTTGCGGCGGGATGAACTTGCGCAGTGGATGCGAGGCATGCGGAGCCATAGTGCCATCCTCCATCGCACCGAGAGAGGAGACGTCCCAGGGACCACCCGGAGAGCAACTTCAACTACAGGCACCGGTGATCCCCCAGGCCCCGATGATGCACTGGCATCAGATCTCTCCCGACGAGAGGACGCGGCAGCCAGAGGGCCAGACATCGCAGACGATCCCGAGGTAGTACTTCGAGGGGCAGACCTCGAGGGCGACACCGATGCCGCAGTACGAGAGGCCGGCACCCGAGGAGACACCGATGAGGCAGCCGGAGATACCACTACCATCACCTCCGCTATTTCCACCCCAGATGCCACCAGCGGAGGGACAGCACCAGATGTTGCAGTTATTCCAGACTATGATGCATGCGCAGTGGCATCAGACTGAGACCTTGAGACGGAGCTTGATGGCAGATCTAGCGAACGCCAGGAGATTCCATCACGGCCTTTCCTTCGAGTTTCAGAGGTATACCTCTACTCAGGCGAGGATCTCTTATGAAGAAGTTCTATCAGAGGCAAGGATCCAGGAAGCCATAGACGGAGGAGCGAGACATTCCAGCATGAACGTACCATCCAGAGTCCACCCCGGAGCAGGAGGACCGATCCGGCATCCAGGAGTACAGACGCAACAGAGGATTGTGCCGTATCCGCATAGAGAGCTACCGACATGTCACTATTGCAGAAAGAAGGGACATATCCAGAAGGAATGCAGAAAAAGACTAGGACTGTGCCTGAGGTGCGGATCAACCCGACATCTGGCTCAGGAGTGTTCCCAGTATGTCGATAGACTCCACCGGTCCTAGGTATGTTCGTTGCATTGCTTGAAAATTTATAGATATTATGTGTCTATTTTAATTTCGAGGACGAAGTTCTTATAAGTTGGGTAGATTGTAAACCCCCTAGACCAAAAATTTATATTTATTAATTTAGATAACGAGATTAGGGTTATTTGTGGTCCCTTTTAGTTTATTTATTATTTATTATTTATTTGTGCAGTGTTTTATCGCTTAGGACACCTTACCGTTGTCCCGATATTTAGGACACTACCTTAGCTGTTGCCCTAAACCGAAATCCACATATTTGACCTAGATACGTAAACCCATCATATCGAATCAGGAACAAACCCCGGATACCGATTTTCGTGCCAGATTTTAGACGCACAAAAGTCGTTACAAACGTCCGCGCGCGAATTATTAATTACGTGCGTTGTCCGTTCCAATCGGGATTGAGACCCAACCTCAATCCGTTTTGACCAACCCAGACCACGATGACATTGTACACTGAGCCTACTACACCAAGGACCCTTGTCCAACTAAATTTAGACTCCCGGTTTTTAATTAAATTAAATTAGAAAACGCTGCTACATTAATTATGAGTAAATTAATGTGGCTACCCAACCTCAATTATTTTGGACCCAAACCCAACCTAAACCCACATCCATACCCACTAGCCTCATACAAAACACCAAACACCGTCATCGACCAATGAGGAACACCAAACATGGTGTTTGTTTGCATTAAATCCCCAATCCTAGCTTTTGTGCAATTACCAATTTATTCAGGGGCTAAATTGCAAATTTGCAATGTGGTGTCCCCCCCTCATTGGCCAAAACCATCATGGAGAAAAGTAATGGTCATGACCAATCATGAGCATTAAATTTCCCCCCCATTTCTTGTCCTTACACCACCTTTAGGGGAACCAATCTTGGCCCTACATTCAAACTAGCCTATTCCTAGCCCTCCATTCATCATGATGAGCCACCCCACTCCCCAAAAAAATTCACCCAGCCGGCCCTAATCCCTAGGCAGCCTCCCCACACTCTCTCTCCTACATATAGTTGGTTTTCACTCATTAAATAAATCAAAACCTAAACTATTACATTTAAATCCTAACTAACCCAAACCACCAGCCGACCTAACCTCCCTCACCCCGAGCTCCACCACCGCCGGCAGCCACCACCAACTGCCACCATACTTGACGACCGCCGTCGTCGGTCCCCCCCCCACCTGCCACCACGAGATCAGGCCGCCACGTCGCCGGAGCAGCCCGCACGACCGCCCACACCGATCAGGACCCGCACAGCGAGTACCCCCGAGCCGACCACCCCGCGGTCGAGTACTCCCCCATCTCAGCTCCTCCGACCGCCAAACTTGGCTGGCACCTCCCCCAGCCTGTCCTCCACCACCCCACCAATTTTCAACCGATTTCGTCGACACACCAGAGAGCAGTCAAGCCCGCACCATCAACTGTCCCAGTTTGGCTGCTGTTGGCCGAGACGTCCCTGAGGCTCGCCGGAGCGCCGCCCGGCCACCCCCGCCGGTGACGACAGACCCGCTCGTCCCCCTCGATCCGACGAACGTCAAGGTATATTATTTTATATTAATTTATTTCATTTTGAACATAAAATCAGCTGCAAGTTTAGATATACAAACGTCGTATAGTTTCGTATTGTTTCGTATTTAAATACGTATGCTAATATATATATTGTATATTATTTATTTAACTGTATATATAATTATATATATTCCCTGTAAATTTTTATAATATATATTTACATAATCCTTTAATGTATTTATAATATATATGAATGTGTATGTAAGTATGTATGTACGTATGTATGTATATACATATATATATATATGTATATATGAGTATATGTACGTATGTATGTATATTGTACAGTATTTAAAACCATATTTTAAATATAAAAATACTGTGATTTAGTATAGAAATAATACTATATATTTTTCATATTAAATATGTATGTGTGTAAGTATGTATTTATTTATGTATGTATGTATGTATGTATGTATGTATGTATGTATGTATGTGTATTTTTTTTTGTATATAAATTATTATGTCTAAATACATTTCTGGAATTTAAAAATATATATAATATATTTTATATATAAATGCTTATAAGTATTAAGTCTCTATATGTATATAAATATATACATGTATATAAATATATATAGATATACATATGTGTATATATAATATATGTGTATTTTGATATATAAATAAATATTGTAGTAGCGTGTATTTTTGTATGATATTATATTTAAAATAAGTACAAGTATCTTTGTACCTATACAAAATTTATTTCTGAATATATATATGTATTTATATGTATATGTATTTATGATATTACCCAGTTGTACATATATTTTAATATGTGGATATACAAATTTATACATAAGTACTATTTTGTGCTAATAAACAAATATTCTATTTAATATATTTTTAATATGTATTAATGTGTATATAAATACTAGTGTTAGCTATATATACACATAGCCCCGACCCTGTGTCAGTTGTAGATACGGACAGTGTATCCTAGTCGTGCTATTGTAGCGACTGACTTGGACATTACTATATCCTATATAGGATTGCTGGACACTACTGCCGAGACATCAGGAGCAGGGCTTTGGATTTCGCAGCTACCCGGGGCAGGCAAGTATACCTTGCTGATTTACTGCTTAAAATTAAATGATAAATGTTTCAATTATGTATAAAACTGTGTGTGTCCGAGATTGCCTCGGATGCAGTCGACATTGCGTCGATGAGTAGTGTACTTGACCTAGTTGTTAGCTGACTCACCTACCACTGTGAGGATATGTTGATATCCTCCTAGACCATGACACTTTACACGTATCGCGATGATACATTCATATTGGGATGCTGGTCCGCGTACCCGATTCGCTATCGGTGCGTACGACATGCATCACGGACTAGCACGTAGTCTAGAGTAATAAAGTTAGCTGTGACTTGGCATATAGATACGGGATTCTCACGTCGAGTATTCGACTTGTGTTTCCACATTTGGGCGGGGAGGACAACTGATAGGCGTATGAGACACCCACCTCCTTTATTGCAGATACCCCACTCTCGCAGTGGTATGGATGTATATATTATTGCAGATACCACGTCCCTTAGAGTGTTGGACGTTATATATATACAGATACCTCATTCTTCGGAATGATGGACGTTGCAGATACCACACTCTAGAGGACGTTGGACGTTATGCCTACGCCTACCTATACGTTCTGAAGTTGTCCTTACATTGCATTCACTTAGATGGTTAGCACACCCCTTACATTCTATTTTATTCAGTACTATATCTGGCATGTATTTTGTATCTTGTTATGTCCCTCTGAGGACCTGGTTATCTCCCAGATCTGGACGAGGCCTATTACTCCACCGTGTACGGGCCAGGTGTGAAGACGAGGTTTGCTCTTGACGAGGAGCTTGAGGTTTCACCATCGGAGTACCCCGGATCATTCTTGGTAGGCCTTCCGCCTATGACTGGAGCTCCTTATCTAGTTGGCAGCTGTTTCAGTCACTCTTATTTTCAGTACTCTTATTTCAGACTATCAGTACATTATTTCCATCATTTGTAGTGGGTTTGTTCCCACCGGACATATTCAGTTGTACTATGTCAGTCGACTATGCTTCTTATATTCCAGTCTTTCATTTCAGTATTTACTTGTTATCTGTGGATGAGATTAGACATTGCCTGTTGTTGATATTAGACTTGATAGATTTAGGACAGCGTAGCACGCTTCGTCAGGATCCATTAAATTGGGATATCCTCGGAGTCGTGTCAGCTGGCCAATGCCACGTGGCCTGGTTCCATATATTTTGGGACTGGGGCGTGACAGCCAGTGCAGTCTTGACTATAGCATCACACTGAAATTCAGGAATGTAGAGCACAACCATCACTGAAAAATTGTTATCCAGTCAGGATTGGAGCGAAGCACATAAACTAACAGCAGTTCCAATTAAATTGATAAAGACTATAAAACAGTGAATAATAAATATACATGATGGAAATGTAATACTGCTAATGTAAGGAAGCAGGAGGAACATATAATCATATCACAGTGAAATAATGAGCAGTGAGCAAGCAGGTGAATATCAGTCTCATCAAGTACAAGATGGAATAGAAGAATAAAGTAAACTAGCTAAGTGTTTGAAATATTAGTTTGTTATCTGATCGGCCTGGGATCTGGTTCAGGCTCTACCATATATGATTGGATATGCACAAGTACGGGTACGGGGATCAGGTCAATCATGTATAATTGACTATGCACAAGTACAGGTAAGGGGATTATGCCAATCATATATGGGGAGCTATGTACAAGTAATAAGGTCAGGCTATACCCTACGAGAAATGAGGGTGAGATATGCACAAGTAATTGGGGTATGATCACATAACTTGCTAATACTTCTCCCGTCCTCCGACTAGTATAATGGATCCAACCATGACACGTTACGACACATGATTCATGGAGCAGGGGGCCAACATATTCCTGAATCAGTGTCTACACATGTACAAGAATCACATGTAACGCCCCGCTCTGCATTTATGCGGATAGCCGATTCAAACGGCACAAGTGCGATGACCCGACTTGGCCCTTTAGGAGTGCAGACTTAGACTTTCAGAGGCTCGCTCGGAGTATCACTCGACCAAGGCGAATTATCGCTAATATGGGTGGCTACGAAGAACTTGTCTTTGCTTAGCCAGCACACTTAAAATACGGTTGATATATGCTAGTCGCTAGAAGAATCACCCATTGCATGCTAATAAAAAATACAACACATCTAGCTAAGAAAATAATCCCATCTGATACATCTTTGTATAGAATATGGAAGTAGATCGGTTGAACAGAATGGTAGGCTCGCTTTACAGTTCTTATAATTTTACATCGAAATGTTACTTTTGTTCCTTATATGTTATTTGAAGTTCATTGCTCCATAAGTCTTGAAATGCTCATCACATAGATACGGTCTTGGTGCAGAAACACAACATAGATTTTGGTTAACTTACATGTGGTAGAAGACTATCAAAATAGTCGTTTCAAGCCAAACAATAGAAACATAGAAAGTCTTCGGGACCGTTGGGTCGCCAAGGCAACGCCCAAAATGGGAGATGCAACAAGAAGTAAAATGTCAGTATAAACGGTGTGTGGAAAAAGAAACACACCAGATATTGAGATCTCTAAACGAGTAAAAGGTATAAACATTGTGTCAAGTAGCTATGTTCATTCAAGGTCTTAAGGTGTTACACATAATAAGAGTTTAGTGTTGATCGTCAATGGTCATGGACAACCTGTGCAAATGATTCAGGTTCCTGCGAACGGTACGCTAGTCGCACCGGGGCCGATCAGAACCGGTCAGGAATATTTCAGATAGTCGTTGCTTCCGACAGGAAGGCGTGTAGCGAGGTTCACTACCTGCCTTGCATTACATTCCCATGCCGAGACTATACCTTGTCCATGGCGGCTCGTCAGGTCATAAGACCAAGTTTGTCTTTAGTATATTGTATACATATGGCGGCAACCCGCGTATGGGCTCGTTAGGATCTTGTGGCAAGTAACAGATGTAAAGTAACCTAAAGTTTGAAACACATTTGAGTAGTCTGAATAAAACATGTCTATATATAAGTATAGCATGCCGGTGTAAAATGAGTATAAGATATCTGATTTATCTGCACAACCTGAGTCACAAAATGATAAGAGTATTATAAACTGTGTATATCATGCACTTGGTTTAGAAACACGCTCGTAGCATACATGTGTTCGTTATGCGATCTTACGATTTCTTTATATATCTATATTCGTGTCGGGCTTAACTTGGCTTTATACTTGGGCAGGGAAGGACAAATGGTAAGTTGGTATGTATCGCCGTATTTTTTATATATCGCACGACGCACTGCCACACGATATAGACTTTGTATCTTATGCATGGAATTGATCCTAAGGCAAGAATAGCAAGATAACTTAATAGTTGGTGCACGAAACTAATATAACGTGTTGAATTTGTCGAGCGGACGAGAAGCCTCCCCACCAGTGCATTCATTTACTGATAACCCACCAAATTGCTTGCAGGGTGCGGGAGAACCTCTTTCGGTGTGGATGCCTCCTTCGTGCGTGCTAAGGCGTGGAGTTCACTCTGGAGCCTTGGAGCGTTGCGTCCGAAACTAAAGCACATATACATGACATAATGTTGGAACATCACCTATTTATCATCCCAAGTTGTAAGTTGTTTGGCATGTCTTTATTCTTAGAGAGAGAGAGCTTGGGCGACTTGTAATCTTGGCCTAGTGCCGTTTGTAATCTTATTCATTATCAATAAAGAGTTGTTTTGTATTCATACTTGTGTTTATTCTATGTTGTCGCTATATCGACTTGGTGAACTAGTTATCAACGGTCGTTTCGATATTTGCCTTACACGGGAGCAACTCCAGTCTCGTGCGGTATCACGTCCCGAAAGAAACGATCATCCCGCGGGAGCGCTGGCGCGGTGATTCGCGTCCAGCGGAGACGGTCAATTCCTGCGGAAGATCGGGACGTGACATTTGGTATCAGAGCATGGCTTTACGTCCTTGGACTTCTTATCGATTCTCTCAGTTTTGAAAACTCGTTCGTGGGTTATGTTACAAACGCTCTCTCTCAAAAGTTCCAACGGGATGTTCCATACAATGAGTCTAAATATTTTCAAGTGCATATGAATGTTATGACTGCTAGTACAAAATTGTGAAGCGATGGCCTTTGTGCCAACCTGTGTCAGACTTTGTAGGAATGGACTTATGTTAGAATCTGCAAGTTCTTTGTAAACATGAATGCCTATACGAGAATACTAAGCGGTTAGTGTACGAGGCAGAATATCGTTCGGACAGTTGCTTATGCACACAGTCTTTCGGCTAATTTGTGTTCAATACCGTGCGCCAAGACCCTTGGTGCTAGCGAGTTGCAATACGAGATTTGGGTATCGTTCGAATAAGAATAAAGTTGGAATTAGTAGGCTATCAATAGAAACGTGATCGGACTATCGCTTAGGTGAATCTTGGGAGTCGTGCGAGGGTTTCGACGTATAGTTTAGACGGTTGTTCGTATCGTTGTGTTACGACTCAAAACATAGTTTGTATGGAGGACTATCGATAGAGCTACATACGAGGCTAAGATCGTTAAAGCAGCGAATAGGGACAATGTTGGAGTTCTAAGGAACGAATTAGATATATGAGTGAATAACGCAAACGCGATTCAGGAGTTATTAAGATGACTCAATTTCTGAGTGGTGTATTCGATAGTCTCAGGATCAAGTAATCGAGAATAAAAATAAGCTATAAAGATTCATAGAGTATAGCTCGAATCCTGAGTGGTGTATTGGTCGACTTAGAAATGTTTGAACGAATCGTGAGTTTCGGAGTATTAAACAGGTCTAGGAGCAAGCGATGTAATTGTGCGAAGCCTTAGTATAAATAATTTCTAGCAAGTAAGCGAATTCATAGGAATCATGAATGATTTGATTCGAACAAGTTAGAATGAGTTGAACATGGGATAAGGCGTACATCGAATAGGAATAAAGAGTACTTGGAATTGATATCATGGTCGGAAAAACTTAATGGATCGTACGAGCGATTTTAAATTGAATCAAATGAATTAAAACTTGAATTAAAATGGAATAAACGGGGATGCGATCGGAGTTAGTGCAATTAAAAATAATGGCACGAACGAATGATAGCTCGCATGGAAATTTTGGATTTGAGTAGGATATCGCTCGATAGAATTTGGTCTGAGTACGAATGCAACGATTTTAAAATTTGGAAGACTTTGTATAGTATCAATGGTTGGAAGATAGCATTGTTGATGCAAGTTAGAAAAATCTTGATTCCATGATTAAGGTAGGCGATAATGGATTTGATCTTGACTTGGACGAACGATCTTGAGTCGAGTTCAAAAGGTAACACTCAACATCAGGCCCAGACGAGATCGATTATTCTACGGGAGCGCTGGCATGGTGATTTCATGTCCGGCGGGGATGATCGAACTCGCAGGGACATATTTAAAGATTTTACCAACGAACTCGATAAAATGGAACGTATCGAAAGTGAATAGACTTGGGTTTGGGATATGAAACTTAGTTGTTTGAGGAATGCTAGAAGTGGACTATGGATTTATATAAACCCCCTCACCCAAAATTAGGCCTACTTGGCTTAGATAGAGAGATTAGGGCTAATTAGAATCCAATTAGAATTTGAACAAGGTATTTTATTTAATTATATAATATTATATCACTTAGTGCGCCTTACCGTTGTTTCGATAATTGGAGCACCTCACTAGTCATTGCCTTTCAACAAATTTTACAACCTTGTCCTAGACATGTCCGCCTACTATTCTGACATTTGTGTAACTTATAATTATGCTTTCTTGTGCTATATTTTAGTCGCACAACATTCGTCGCGGACGTTTATATTGAATTCCATATAAATACGACTTTGTATCCTTGTGCGTTCCAATCGAAATTGGAAACACAATCTTGACCCGTTTCGTACAACCTAATTTATGACAATATTCTACTCTGAGTCTTCTATGTCCATGACACTTGTGTCCCACCTAATTTTATCTCCATGTACTTCTAATTAATTCTAGAACACCTTGCGCATTAATTTAATTTAATTTAAAACCAATCTCCATCTTTGGGTAATTTTCTAATTGTTGGGCACTTTTATGCAAAAGTACAGTGAGGTGTCTACACCATTGGATAATACATGAAGAAATCCAAATTTCTCCTTCATAGAAATTTTTCCATAATTTTCGGAATGTGCAACGCGCACATCGCCCCCTCAATTAAACCTATCCTTGCATTTTAAACAATGTAATTTATAGCCCTCCCAAACATCCCCATGTGAGCCCAAGGCCCAACCCAAGAGGATGTTCTCCAAGGTCAAACTTTACTAGGTCAAACCCAAGCCCAAAGTCCACATGTATAAAATAACTTTTCCTTTCCTTTTCCCTTTTTTTCTAAATCACCAAAACCTAAACCCTATGCTCAGCCGACTCCCCCCCCCCCCAACTCCTATTCACCTTCTCCTTCCTTCTTCCCGCAGCCATAGCCCCGCCGGACCTCCTCCGTGCAGCACAGCCACCACCAGCACGGGCCCCTCCTCCGACGAGCCGACTGCACACTCGACTCCCTCGAATCGCCAGTCTCCACCACCGTTCGCCTCTCCTCCTCTCCCCTCGACCCTGAGCTGAACACCTCGCCTGGCCCCTCCCTCCTCGCCGGAGCTCGACCTCCTTCGATGTCCACAGTCATCTCCACCATTCCCCGTCGACCTTTCCGCCTGACCTCAACCTATCGCCTCCCTCACGTTCACCTCGAACTTCACCTCTCCTCCTCCCTCCGTTCTCCACCCGACCCGCTGCCAGTCACCCCGACCCGACCACCTGAGCACCCTGAGCACCGCAGACCTCGTCCCCGACCACCTGAACTCTACCCCGGCCTCCATCTCCTCCTCTCCTTTCCGGTCCACCCCAACGCTGCAACCCGCCGAGCCAACTGTCACGACCCGCACCCGAAAAATCGGGCATGAGTCGTGGGTACGTCCAGCCTACGCCGCAGCATCGGCGGTAGAACGCTGTCTAGGTCAACTAACTAAATAATAATCTCACACAAAAATCGGGCATGACCTCTCCAAAAGGAGGGCAACCACACAAACAATATATATAATCTGCCAAGATCTCAACTCCAAACGGAGGAGCAATATCATAATGATAATCAAGTACTCAATCACGAATCTAAGCACGATAGATAACAAAGAAGACTAACAACTATGAAGTCTAACCACCAACTACTACTACAACAACCACAACATCAATAATAATAATAATACAACAATACATCATCCAAAATAATATACAAACAAGGTCTCAATCCAAAACCGGAGACAAATCCGGTGCTAAAAGCTAATAAAAACAACAACAAGATCCTAGTGATCCCGGCTACCAACCCGGAAATCACCTCTAAACTAGAGGGTCCCTGTCTGCACCATCGACAGGCTCAGGTCCATAAAACGTCGGACACCAATCCTCCGGATACTCTGAAAAATATGTCCAGTCAGGACTGGAGCAAGTACATCTCTAACAGCAGTTCCATTTAAATGATAAAAACTATAAAACAGTTATAGCAAGTAGCAAGAAGAAAGAAGTAAGTATGAAACAGGAAATAAACATGTATCACTGGTGCATAAAGGTAAAGATGCAGGAATATCAGAAACAAGATAGTAGTAACTGTAAGATATAAGAATCTAAGCTAAGATCAAGTCCGTGCACATGAACGTGTAGTGAGTCCAGCATGAAAATATGTAGTGAGTCAAGTCCAGAAACATGTAAGTGAGACAAGTCAAGAAATGCATGAGAGTCCAGACTATAAAGAATGAACTCGGTGTCTTTGAAATACTTGTTTCGACATGTAAACGGCTAGGGGTAAGTACGGCTCACCGCGCACTGGGTGCGCGGCTGCTATCATTCCAGATTAGACCAGAGGGAGTGATTCTTGATGATGCCAGATAGGAATGTTTACATGTCTACTCGAGTATTTTCCTGCCCCGACTAATACAAGTGGATCCAAGACCCGACACGCAATCAAGATGAGTCCAGCCTGAACATGAGTGATGCCTGTAGTGATGCCTGTAGGTGATGCCAGTAGTGATTCCAGAATAGAGGCCAGAAACATGAAATGTACGTGTCGCAAGTAAATGAACCCAGAAATACCAGTCAGTGTCCCGTGTGGTGCCAGAATAATCAGATGATACTATACTAGAAGCTGAATCATAATAAATATCAGATAATGAAAACTATCAGAGAATGTACTCGCCTGACGTCCTGAGCAACTGGCGATCCGAACTGGTGTCGCAAGGACCTAATACGAAAAGTAAGGTTAAACAGGGTTCTAAAGAGTTAAACAGACATAAAATAACTAAAAATAGGCTTCTAGGGTCGTTCTAGGTCAAACGGGTCAAACCGGTGAAATCTGGGTCAAAAAGTCAACTCTGGGTCCAAAAAGTCAACTTTGGGTCAAAACTAGGTCAAAAGTTGACTTTGGCGGTCAACCGAGTCAACTACGGTCAAGTCTGGGTCAAACTAGGGTGCTCCTGAAATTCTAGGTCAAACCGAGGTCATTAAGCTAGAAAACTCACAAACTCGCCTCCTTGAGATACCGGGATACCCTCGGTATCCGATACCTCAACCTAGGCTACGCACCCCGCCTAAACCCGCTAAAACCTATGCTAGCACGCGTAAATATATACACATAAGCATATAAAAATCACTCCAAGACAAATCCTAGGCTATTGCTCAAAAACCCAGCTCGAAACCCAATACCTTGGTTATCTTAAGGTATTGAAATACCTTGGTATCTCAAGGTATTGAGATACCGCTCTCAAACCCTCTAACTAGCTACCTAGCTATTAATTACATACCTAGATATTAATCTAGGCTAGGTAATATAGATATCTACCATATTTATATATGTCTAAGTAGGTATCTACCTATATATATATATATATCCACACATATATACATTTACCCATTATCTTACCCTACGCATAAATATATATGACTATACTATCTAGATATCTCTAGGTATTGATATAACTATATGTATATAGATATATATATATACCTTAGATAGATAACTACCTATCTAGTAACTATCTATCTATTGATAGATATATCTATCTATCTAAGTATCTCATACTTATCTTACCTATTTATCCAACTACCTATCTATTAATTAGATATCCCTCTAACTATCTAATATATCTATAAACTAGTCTAACTATCAAACTCTCTAATCTATCTATAAACTATCTATCAATTAATAGCTATCTAGCTATCTAACTACCCGTCTAATTATCCATCTACCTATTTATCTACCCATAGATATAGGTATCTACCTATGCATCTACTTATCTATCTTATTATCTATCTATCAATCTAATCTATTTATCTATGTATCTATCTAACTAATCCCTCTACTACCTAACTATGTACCAATCTATCTATATCTATATATATATACCTCTCTCTAACTCTCCCTCGCATTGATACTGCTGCTGCTAGCTGCTCCTCACCTTGCTGCTGCTCCTGCTGCTGCAAACTGCTGCTGCAGCTACCTAGCTGCTGCTGCTACTGTTCATTATGCTGCTGCTGCAGCTGTGTGCAAGCTGCACACAGCGCGCTGCTCGCTGTGCAGTGCGCTGCAGCGCGCACTGCTGCCCCCGCTGCACGCTGGTTGTTCTCCCCCTCCATCCTACTCACAAACACACACACACACCCACTCATAAATTCATACACACATATATATATATCACTATATATATATACATACATATATATATACCATCTAACATATAAATATATATACTAACACACACACACTAGCATATATATTAACACACACACACACATAATTATATACAAACACATCTCTATATATACATACACACATATACACAAACACATATCTCTATATATATATAAACACACATCTACATATATACTCACATATATCTATATATATATATACACTAATATATATATCTATACATCTACACACACACACACACTAACATATATACTAATATCTATATACCAACACACTCTAACATATATCTACACACACATATACACTCACATATCTATATATACATATATCTACACACATATATCAATATATATATACACACACTAATATATATATATGCATATAAACACTCACACACTCAAACATATATATATATATATATATCCTAACACACTCTCACACAATCTCACACACACACTCTCACACACACTAACACACACACTCACTAACACTCACTAATGCACAACTACACACACAAACACTCATACATATATATATATATATATATACATATATACATATACACACATACATATACTCCTATATATATATCTATAAACACTCACTCACACTCACACACACACTCACCTACACACACACACTAGCACCAACACACTCACACAAGCACTCACTAACACACTCACACAAGCACTCACTAGCACACTCACAAACACATAAAAACACATATATATATAAATATATATATATAAAAACACACACACAAATATATATATACATATATATATATAAAAATACAACACACACACAACACACAACACAACGCACACAACGCCCACAACGCTCGCCAACGCACGCCCAACGGCCCCGACACGCACAAACACCTATAAATATATAAAATATAATCCGAGAACTCTATCACACACTCCCCGATGCTAACCCAACGCGCGCACAAGCCCGAAACTAGAAAACCACGCCGAAATGGCCGTTCGGTCATTTCGACGAACACGTGGTGCTCGGCTCGGAAAACCTCCTGAAACGCACACCAAACGAACTCGGAATCGGCCCAAAATTTACCCACGCGTCCTAAACGATGTCTAGATCCTAGAAAATGTGCTCCCGCATCGATTCTAGGCCCGTGGCGGAAACGCACACGCACTTAGAATCGGCGACGACGAAAAAGCCCCAATTTCGCCCGAAACGCCCGTTTCTCCGCGACACGACTTCCCGTGTCCAAACGGAGACACGCTCTCACCCTCACGACTCCCGACAACGTCTACCTAGGTCCGTCTAACCTAGGGCATCACCCAAAATTGGGCCAAATTCGGATTCTACCCAAAATCGACACAAAACCTAATGTCAAAGTCTCTAAACTCACCCAAACTAGTTTCAACTTCCTCCCACGGGTAGCCTAAGGGTCTAGGAAGGTTCTAAAATATTAATTACACTATAAAAGAGTAATTACAAGGGGAAATTTAGGGTTTACCTCTTGGGAGTTGGAATCCCAAGCAAAAATCCCCAAAATGCTCCAAATCCTCCAATCCGAGCTTCCAAGCCTCAAATCCAAGCTCCAACACCAAATCTAGGCTCTACCCACCTAGGTTAGGGAAAGATCTAGGGTTAGGGTTACATAAAGAAGAAGGAATGGAAGAAAGAAGGAAGAAAAGTGAACTTACTTGAAGTAGGAAGGAGAAAGGAAGAAGAAAAATGAGTGGAGAAGAAGAAAAAGTGAAGAAGAAGAGTGGGGGGAAGGGGAGCTGCTGTCCACACGGGTCTGGGAGTGAGGAGGGGGCCGGCCACAACACATATAAGGGTTTACAAGTTTCTAAATTCCCAAAACGCCCCTATTGACTTGGTTTTGGGTTCCGGGTTCCAAAATCACTCAAACTAGTTCCAAATCTCTCCCACTAACCTCCTAAAAATAAAATAAATATTCTAAGCCCTAAAATAATTCTCACAAGGGTGTGGGCTGGGTCGTACATGGGTCCACTAGGGTCTGACATGGGTCCAGGCTAGCCAAAATCCTAAAACATACAATAAAAATATAATACAATCAATAATTAATTATAAATATAATTAATTAAAAATAATGCACAATTAACCAAATTAAAAATAAAAAAAAATGCCCGACTTTGGAAATGGGGTGGTGACACCCGCCCTCGCCGGCCGTCCAGCAGCCGCCCTCCGCCGTCCACGGCCATTTCCCGACGAAAACCCTAACCCTAGCCCTAATTTGGACTCCGTGTCGGACACGACACGGACACGTCTCGACCCTGATTTTTGGGTCCCCTTCAGGTACGTGTATCTTTCGCCTCGTAGCTCTGTTTCCAATTCCGCAAATTGCGTTGTGAAGCCTGTATGACCCTCTCGGTGTCCGGACAAACTGTTCGGGACATCGCGTCCTGTGGTGATCGCACACCGCGATCCAAAAAACAGGAAAAACTAGACCCTGTTTTACCCCGAAACTGAGTCCGCCCCGCCAAACGGGACGACTTGGTCGCGTGGGGTCTTCACAGATACGTACGCATCGTCGATACGGACGTGTGAGTTTTCGTGGAAGCTGATTCGGGTGTGCGTGCACACCGAAATCAACGCGTATCCGCGGACATCGCCCCGTATCCGCCTTTTCGGCAATTCACCCTAACTTTGTGCACACACGTCGGATCGAGACGAAACTTGCGCCATCGGACTTGTAGCAATACGCTGGTCCTGTGGGTCAAGTTTGGTTCGATTCTGAGAACGTTGACGAAATCGCGTGTCGTGGGCCCCACAGGCCCCGTTCGACGGGCGATTTTGTGTTCGGCTCATCGGAATCCAAATCTGGAAGTTCCGTTGGGTTCGTATCAGCGTTCCTGACCTGTTGACACTAAGTTTGGTGAATTTGGAGACCTTTGACCCGGACACGTTTTTCGGTGCAAAGCGGGCCCACCGGCGGACCCCGTTTTGACCCGAAACTGCCGTTTTTGCCCTTGTCTCCAAATTGGACCCAAGGACAGACATTTCTAGCTATTTGACGTCTTCTGAGTGTGTTGGTAATGTCTGTTTCAGCTTTTGGACTCATCTCTGGACTTTTTCCCAAGAACTAAATTAATCAGATCCAAACGACAGGCAAGTACCTGCACCTCAAGTTAATCTTTATATATTGTGATAATTAATTCCCTGTCTTACATGTACCCTTGATGATTACACATCGTGTTAGAAATGTTGAATTTTATGTCTTGAATATTGGTAGTTCCTGTCTTGTTTTTCATGTCGGGTGGGAGAATACTAGGAGGCATGTAGTTTACCCTTTCCCCTGTCGTGACTGCTAGCTTTTGGTACGCGACTGTACCATTAGCCTGATACTCGATTATTCCTGACTGCTAGCCGCCTATGGCGTGCCTGATTAGCCTTATAAACCCCTACATGCCAACTATGTATTCTAAAAACAAACACAAGTACACACATATAGTTTCTGGTTATTTCTTGCTGGCTATTGTAGTTTCATTTCCTGTTTCATTTATTTCTGTTTCTCATATTCTTGTTTACAGTTAACTCTGAGATAATAATGTTCTGTTAATGCTGTTTCTCAACATGATATCCAATATTTAATTGTCATAAAATATTTAGTTTAACCTTGTTGTGCATTGTGTACTTTGCTCCTTTCCTGACTGGATCTGTTGATTTAGGCGATGATGAGGACCTTGCTTCTACTTATTATGGTCCCTATGAGGGGACTGATGATACCTATGAGGAGCCAGAACCCACCCAGGAGACCCCTGCTGCTGAGTAGCTAGTAGTAGCTATCTTTCATTTCTATTTCTCATCTTATTTATCGGGTTTGTCCCCGATTTGAATATTGAATTTCTGTACTTAAACATTTGAATCTGTTGTCACATTTATTTTCAGTTGCAATCTTAAGTTTCATTTCTCCTTATTATCTTGCCTATGTTATTGTGAATGAGCTAGTTAGTAAGTATGGATTGACCTAGACAGCGTACTACCGCCGACTCTGCGGCGTAGGCTGGACGTACCCACGCACTCGTGCCCGAACTTCCGGGTGCGGGTCGTGACAGATATACATCGATGTTTTAGAATTGGATCGTGAATTGGTAGTCCAAGCTTAGAAAAGAATGGATAAGTAGATTCTATTAAACGTAAGGGAGGAGATAGACTATGAAAATCGATGGGTTTGACCTGCGACGTGGATATATCATAGATTTGATTGAACGAACGTATCTTAGGAATAATTTTGCTAACGATCCTGGATCTTGCGCAAATGAACGTGTTGATGTGGATAGAATAATTTGTGCTCGATGTTTAAAAATCTGAGTAAAACGAGCTTTGGGTAGAATACCCCGTACGAAAGAACAATGGTTTGACCTTAGAAATTTAGGGCGAGTATCGTGCAACGAATTTGCTCGATAAGAGTCGTGAACTTAAAATGTACCTATGATCTTGTGAGCTGACCTAGCGAATAGGCAGACAACCCTATGCCTTGAGTTGAACTGGAGTGGCTAAATTCAGAGTATCGTTCGAAAAAAATGTTAGAACTGGGACAATGAGACTTAGAGTTAGGACTTGAAACTGGAGGTATATGCTAGCGACGTTGGAGTTAAACAAACGCAATAGAATATAGGGCTTGAGTGATAATTGATTTGGTTGGATAAGTTATGCGACAGTAAAGAATGAGACGGTATTAGAGAATTGTCGGACGGAACTCTTAGGATTGAAAATTGGTAATATTTGAGATAAGTTGGTATAACAAGTTAGATCGTTAATTGGAAGAGGGGTGTTGATAGTAAAGCAATACTTGAGTTTGGGTGAGATTGGAGTAAACGATAATCAAAATAAACCAGAGTTCGGTTATTTGAGTAGCGAAGCGGTCGGCGATTCGAAAGATTTTTACGAGTAGCTTGTCTGATTTAGATGTCACTAAGCTTGGTTGAAATACACATATTTGGGGGATGCCTCTAATATGGGTACGATCCAAACTTAGCGATATGCATAACTCGAATGCAGTTGCAAATAAAAATATTCGGATTCGCATGGACGAGTATAGCAACTGAAGTAAGATTGCCTCGGCCCAAGATCATCATTTGTGATGGATTATAATATACTCCGCAATAAGCGATATATGTTTCGCACTAAGTCACCGTAAAGACCGAGTCAGAAGTTGGATTGAATGATAGAGTCATTCAACTAGGCAGACTCCGCACACATGTGATACGAAATAAGAAGCGAGTAGAAAATTGTGTTCGGACGAATCTTATGATACAGATTGATACGCTTGAGTCAGATTCCATAGTGTGCGATAGAACAATTTACGCTCAGAAAGTCTCGAGGACGAGACTTGTTTTGAGTGGTGTATAATGTAACGATCCACTCCGCATTTATGCGGACATCCGATTCAAACGGCATAAGTGCGATGACCCGACCCATTTTCTCAGCGAGAAGACTTGCTTGAGGCAAATAATTTCTAGACTTGGCCCTTCAGGAGTGTAGACTTAGACTTTCAGAGACTCACTCAGAGTATCGCTCGACCGAGGCAAATCATCGCTAATGTGGGTGGCTACGATGAACTTGTCTTTGCTTAGCCAGCACACTTAAAATAAGGTTGATATATGCTGGTCGCTAGAAGAATCACCCTTGCATGCTAATAAAGAATATAACACATCTATCTAAGAGAATAATCCCATATGATACATCTTTGTATAGAACATGGAAGTAGATCGGTTGAAAAGAATGGTAGGCTCGCTTTACAGTTCTTATAACTTCACCTCGAAATGTTACTTTTGTTCCTTATATGTTCTTTAAAGTTCATTGCTCCATAAGTCTTGAAATGCTCATCACATAGATACGGTCTTGGTGCAAAAATACAACATAGATTCTGGTTAACTTACCTGTGGCAGAAGACTATCAAAATAGTCGTTTCAAGCCAAACAATAGAAACATAGAAAGTCTCCGGGACCGTTGGGTCGCCAAGGCAATGCCCAAAATGGGAGCCGCAACAAGAAGTAAAACGTCAGTATAAACGGTGCATGCAAATAGAAACACACCAGATCTTGATATCTCTAAACGAGTAAAAGGTGTAAACATTGTGTCAAGTAGCTATGTTCATTCAAGGTCTTAAGGTGTTACACATAAAAAGAGTTTAGTATTGATCGTCAATGGTCATGGATAACCTGTGCACAGGATTCAGGTTCCTGCGAACGGTACGCTGGTCTCACCGGGGCCGATCAGAACCGGTCAGGAATATTTCAGATAGTCGTTGCTTCCGACGGGAAGGCGTGTAGCGAGGCTCGCTACCTGTGTTGTATTCCATTTATGTGCCGAGACTATACCTTATCCATGGCGGCTCATCAGGTCATAAGACCAAGTTTGTCTTTAGTATATTGCATACGTGGCGATAACCCGCGTATGGGCTCATTAGGATCTTATGGCAAGTAACAGATATAAAGTAACCTGAAGCTTGAAACATATTTGAGTAGTCAGAGTAAAACATGTCTATATAAGTATAGCATGCCGGTGTAAAATGAGTATAAGATATCTGAGTAATCTGCACAACCTGAGTCACAAAATGATAAGAGTATTATAAACGATGTATATCATGCACTTGGTTTAGAAACACACTCGTAGCATACATGTGTTCTTTATACGATCTTAGAATTTCTTTATATATCTATATTCGTGTTGGGTTTAACTTGGCTTTATACTTGGACAGGGAAGGACAAATGGTAAGTTGGTAAGTATCGCCGTATTTCTTGTATATCGTACGACGCACTGCCATACGAGATAGGCTTTGTATCTTATGCATGAAATTGATCCTAAGGCAAGAATAGCAAGATAACTTAATAGTTGGTGCACGGAACTAATGTAACGTGTTGGATTTGTCGAGTGGGCGAGAAGCCTCCCCACCAGTGCATTCATGTACTGATAACCCACCAGATTGCTTGCAGTGTCACGCCACAATCTCCCGCAAGCTCGATAGTCCCCGCTGAACGTGAATCACCACGTTTACAGCTCTCCCGCAGGACCATCGTTCTCATCGGGACGTGATGCCGTACGAGCCTGGAGTTGCGCTCGTACAAGGCAATGTTGTCAAACACCAAATGTTATCATTGAAACAACCAAGTTGCAGCGGAAGTCAAGTATTGTGTACCAAGCACACAATCAGAGTAATACGCAGCGATGCTCACGATAGGGTCAAATGAAATGCCTCATCGAAGACAAGGCCACGAAGGCGATGCCACGAAGGCGATGAAATACTCTTGCTCTTTTCTCTAGCCCACAAAGGTACTTACAGTTCATACGTCATGTCCCGTATATCCAAGCAGCGCCACTACGCCTGCGTACCTGAAATATTGCCCACAAACGTGGGTCAGTACACAACCGTACTGGTGAGCGGGGTAACCCACTCGCCTAAGCCGACACTAAGTAAAAAAATAGTGAATGCAAACAGTTATATGGTGATCTTTCTAGTTGAATCCTAGATTCATTTTATGGCATAGGGATGACATGTTAAGGAAAGCTGTAAAGCAGTTTAAGCATGCAAGCACTCAACTCAAACCAAACGACAAGCAATATATAAGCAACTCGAGGGAAACTAGCATACAAACTGTCCTGCTCAAGTCCAAGCAACACGATAACATGTCGAACCATCAACCAAGCCTCAATATCCATCCTCAACCAACACTTACAATCCAAATCTCACAGTGCACACTCTTGCCGAGGCAAGGTAGCCGCGCCTACACGAAAGCCAAACCAACAAAAGAAAAGCAAGCCAACACTATACTATATGAAGTCACTGGCCAAGCCATAAAGGACTTTGATCGGACTGATCAAATGCGGTTCTCCTCGAAACAGCGCTAAGTAGCTAACCCACCTGGATCGATTCCAACCGCTGGCACCGCGCCCAAGACGCGTTACCCAATTGTCTCCTCCATGGCCGAACGGTCCCGGTGCCCCGGAGTACCCGTTCGAGGAGACCAAACCCTGTGCAATACAGGTTGTCCGTGACATGCAGACACCAAGTAGGTATGCCGAGAGGATCGAACATTCTCGCCCCACCAAGCGATCCTAGACTCGTTCCGCCAATAATCCAACCAACACATCCATAACCATTCTTCCAACATATAGCCCAAGGCACCATTCACAAGTTATTCCCATAGGCACAATGCCTCTTCTCAACACAGTATTTCCAATGGTGCAACACCCATGCTCAAAGCTAGCCCATGGCACAATGCCGTTTCAGTGGCACAATGCCCCATTCGTGGCACGATGCCCCATCAAGCGGCACAACACCCTCGCCGATGCAGTTGTTCAGTTTTGAACCATAACTGCTCGCTTTGCAAGACAAAGCGACCAAGTGATACCCGTGCACGGATGCACGCTCGCTCGCCCAAATCTCAATGTTTCCAATCTCTCAATGCATCATTCCAACTGTCCAAGCATAATCCCAATTATCCAACCAACTGCCTCAAATGTAATATTCCAACTCTAGCTCCAACTATCCAACGCGCAAACCAAATCAAGCCACAATCCTACCAAGCCAATGGCGTACACTCTATGCACACCTCAGTGTAGTGATTCCCAATGTTTCAGCCCAAGTGTTCAAGCCATTTACATGTTTTCCATATTATTAGGCATGAAGGAGTAGAGGAGAAGGGAAAGAGCCCACTCACAATGTTCGAATCCGTTAGGCATCCTGTCCTGCCGATACGGCCAATCCCTTGAACCCGTGGTCCGATGCAAGCGCGATCTACTCAACTGGTATGACCGTGCGAGCAGGCCGTGCTCTACAAATCATCCGACCGATCGGACTAAGGAAGATGGCATTATCATTCTAACTCAGCTATCTCAGTACTGCTCTGAACGAACACCTGATTTCCATCGAACCCGCTAGCCATCTGCACATGAAACAACTCGATCAATACTTATTTCCAAAATCCAACAAATCAAATGGAACCAGCATTTGTTTCATTCAATCCGACTCAGCGTAACGCACCGTACGGTTGCGGGGCGTTACATACAGGGTGCGGGAGAACCTCGTTCGGTGCGGATGCCTCCTTCGTGCGTGCTAAGGCATGGAGTTCACTCTGGAGCCTTGGAGCGTTGCGTCCGGAACTGAAGCACATATACAGGACATAATATTGGAACATCACCTATTTATCATCCCAAGTTGTAAGTCATTTGGCACGTCTTTATTCTTAGAGAGAGAGAGCTTGAGCGACTTGTAATCTTGACCTAGTGCCGCTTGTAATCTTATTCATTATCAATAAAGAGCTATTTTGTATTGATACTTGTGTTTATTCTATGTTGCCGCTATATCGACTTGGTGAACTAGTTAACAACGGCCGTTTAGATATTTGTCTTGCGCGGGCGCAACTCCAGGCTCGCACGGCATCATGTCCCGATGAAAACGATCGTCCCGCGGGAGCGCTGGAACGGTAATTCGTGTCCAACGGGGACGGCCGATTCCTACGAGAGATCGGGGCGTGACTTCACAGGACATGTACAGGGTCCTCTAGGAAATAATATCTTATGACGAAATCCAGGATATACTAATATGTGTATCCTCGTGTCAGGAATCAAGTATATAACACTACAAAGCTGGAATCATAGTAATCATAACGAAAACTGTCAGAGAATATACTCGCATGTAGTCTTGAGCAAATAATGTGGAACAATTTTCGAACTGGTGTCACACAAACCTATATATGAAATTATATGTCATTTGGGTGTAATAAAGTGATAACAAGCTTAAATACACTAAAATATAATTTTTTAGGTCAAGACTAGGTCAAACTAGGTCATGCCTTGGTTTTAGGTCTAAAATACCCTTAAGGTTGATTATTGATGTCGTACTAGTGATACTAGGTCAATAATAGGTTATAACCTAGGTTTCTTGGTCAATTATAGGGTATACCAGGTTATGGGCACTAGTATAACACATATACACTCTATACCTTATTATCTAAGTGTTACCTAGATTCAATACCTATAACTTAGCTATAAATAGCATTACCATAGTATCACCCTAACCTAGTATTTGACTAATACCTTGGTACTAGTTCTCAATACCTTACTAATATATACCAACATCTTAGTAACTCTAATATTGGTATTACCTATTCCCTCAACTATGAACATAATACTTAGCTTGTCACACCCCGATCTCCTGCAGGCTAATCGGCCGTCCCCGCTAGGCGAGAATCACCGTGCCAGCGCTCCCGCCGGACGATCGCTTGACCCATCTGGACGTGGTTCTGCACGAGCGTGAGTCGCGCCCGTGCAAGGTCATGGTTCATTGGCTGGAGGTAAGGGATCTAAGCCACAGAGTGGCACAGATTGTCCGATGGCAGCAGAATTATAAACGCATAGGCGATTGGTAACAAGTTCACTGAGTCGACAATAGCGGAAGCATTGAATAACACAAGTTGAAGTAAAACAAAAATTTTATTAATATTTGAACAAGTGTTATAAGCGGCGTATAGCCGAGATTATAAGTAGCTCAAGCCTCTCTCTCTGAAACAGTAAAAGCGTGCCAAGCGTGCCAAGTGGCTACATTTATGGAATAATGTACATGCGATGTTCAGGTGATGTTCTAATATTATGTCATGTATATGTGCTTCAGTTTCGGACGCAGCGCTCCAAGGCTTCAGAGTTAACTTCACGCCTTAGCACGCACGAAGGAGGCATCCGCACCGAACGAGGTTCTTCCGTACCCTGCAAGCAATCCGGTGGGTTATCAGTACATGAATGCACTGGTGGGGAGGCTACTCGCCCGCTCGACAAATCCAAACACGTAATATAGGTTCCATGCACCAACTATTATGTTGTCTTTCTAGTTGCCTTAGGATCAGTTTTATGACAATATTGAATAGCCTAACTCGTGTAGCAGTGCACCGTGCAATATAAGAGGAAACACGGCGACACTTACCAACTTACCATTATCTTCCTTGTCCAACGCAAACCAAGTTAATTCAAGCACGAGCATGTATAAACATTCAGGGAATAACATATGCAAATACTGTATTATGAGCGAGATTACGCTTCGGGTGCACGAGTTGTACAAATATCAGGTGTGTTGCATAAGATGTTGAAGTGTTCAATTTATGTACAAGTATCTTATATACATAATCGTTCAGGTGATTTCATTTTAATGGATGCGATGCAATGACTCGCACGCGGATAGCCGCTAAGCGATGATGACTTATCTATATGAATAATTGTCGCTGGTATAGCCATAAAGGACCGATTAATAGTCTCGGAGTGCAGATGACGAAGGTGCATGTGTCGCTTCCATCATCCCGCTCAGTCAGAGACTATTCAATTGTTCCATCCGGATCGGATCGGCCCCGGTGCCTCGGAGATCGTCCATGGAACGGGATGCTGTAATCCTCCTTGATTCCAAGTTATCCACGACACATAGTCTTGGTCTTCCAAATCCATAACCTGACATGACAATTCATAGTTCTTGTTCTGAACGAGAATGAGACAATCACATGGCATAATCTATCTTGCATAGTCTCCCTAATCAACGAGCATGAGACAATCGCATAGCATGATCTGTCTTGCATAGTCTCCTTGATCAACGAGCATTGTTCTATGAACTGTGATTCTTGTTTGGCTTGCCATGATTCTCTTCATAAAACTTGATATGGATTATCATTCAGATATTTGACATGATTCTAGTTCATTATTCAACTTGCCTTTATGCAAACCCCTGGTGCGGGGGACTGCCTTGGCGACCTAACGGTCCCGGATACTTGCAGGTTCAATTGCACAAAAGGACTATTTGATAGTCCTTTGGCTAACTCGAATGCATGCACGATACACGATAGTGTTCTCGATTGTGGCATAATTTTGTGTGGCAAACATTGAGTCAAGGCAACATTACAAGTTAACATATAAGCAAGCAAGCATTGCATTCATTAGGAAACTTAAGCACCCATGTTTGCTCAGGCCCGAAGGTAAGCCGAGGAGTAAAATCGTACAGGTACTTACCGAGCGACATGATCTAGGGTCATACAGTGTTTACAAATGAACAGTGCACTAAGAAGATCATATACATTTCGTTCTGTTTGAGGCATAGCGGGGTCTCTTTGCACAAGGCAAAGTTAGCATGCAAGGGTCTGTATATAAGCAATGTTTTATTTCAATGTTCTAGCACAAGCAATACAAATATTGGAATTATTCCCTTAGCTAGGTGCGCTGTATTCTTATTAGCATGCAGGGGGTGATTCACCTAGCGACTAGCATGTATCGTTCCATATTTTAAGTATGCTGGCTAAGCAAAGACAAGTTCACCGTAGCCACCCACCTTAGCGACGATTCGCCTCGGTTGAGTGATACTCCGAGCGAGCTTATGAAAGCCTAAGCCGAACTCCTGAAGGGACAAGTCTGGATATCCTTTGCCTCAAACGAGTATTCTCGCCTGAGCAAAGCGGGTCGGGATATTGCACTTTTGTCGTTTGAATCGGCAATCTGCTTGAGCGGAACGGGGTATTACATAGCTTGTCCCCACATCTTAGAATAACTTAGTATATATATATATATATATATATATATATATATATATATATATATATATATATATATATAGTATCATAACCTTAACTGATACTTATTCTAAAATATACCCTTACCAATATCACACTCCACTCACCCAATTACTTAGCCTACACTCATGCCAACTATGCTCTCCCTGATACTCAAACATTTACCTCTAATGCTCTTCTACTACTCACTCTTACACCCAACCCATTGTCATTCAAGAGACACACACTCAGTCAAACACATAAACTTCGCAGACCCAACATACATAAACACTCTTGGTTCCCTCTCACTGATACTGCTGCACGTTACTTCACCTGAACTCTGATACCCGAGTTGTATTGATGTTGCATTCAGTCACCACAGGCAACAGACACAAACATATCCTACACACACAGGTAAACACATGCACACACTCATATGCCCATACCTGATCCCCCTATTACCTACACACAGATACATGGACACATTTGCACATATAAACTCATATTGCACCAAGTATCAGCCACTCCTAACAATACGCTAATCACAGGCACACCAAAGTCTAACTAACTGCACAGTTCAAATAAATTAACACATAGGCCTAAGGTTCTACACTCACCTACTGAATAATGTTTTCATCCTAAAATTGCACATCACCCATCCACGTTTACAAGCTTATTTGTTATCAACAGCAACTGTTGATGCAAGTTGCAGTTCAAATCAATAGCCTCTAGTTGTTGACTTCCAAAGTTGCCTACACTAGTTGATACTCTGTATAGCCTCCCTGCAGTGCTCCCCACCTTGTTCTGAATTTCCTTGAGCACTGCTACCTGTGCAGTGCACCTTGGTGCACTGCCTACTCTTCCCAGGTACCACATGAACACCCACACAAAAACTGAGCCTGCACACCATATAGTCCACTCTATAATACTATTCTAACATGAACACACTCTCAAATCACCCCACACAAATATATCACACCAACACCAATACTAGCATAACTCCTAACCAATTTACCAACACACAAATCAACTATAAACCCATATCAAACACATTGTGTGCACTCTCTATAATAGACACACTAACATAGGCAACATGCCACACCCCTTGCACAAGCCTTGATACTCAATGATACATTACTCCCAACTAATGATACTCCCAAGTAATGTATCATTGAGTATCAAGGCTTGTGCAAAGGGGTGTGGCATATTGCCTATGTTAGTGTGTCTATTATAGAGAGTGCATATATATATATATATATATATATATATATAACAATTAGAATAACCATATTTAATGCAATTAAAGGGATTTAGCCTATTGACACTCCATATAAAGGAAGGTACCAATTTTACCCAACTGTATCATGGCGTATCACAACGTATCATGATACGTCATATTCGTATCCAATTGTGGACAAGTAGTTAGCCTCATAACACTAAGACAGGTCCAAATAATCCTAATTGACCCAATGTCAAACACTTGCTGCACCAATCTCGATTTTTTTTCAAATTGGACACAAATTTCAATGTAGAAGTCACAATAGGGATCATATGAACATAGTTCTTCTTTCTATGGGTAGCCCTAATGTATGGGTGGGTTCATAATGCTCAAATACAATAATTAGAGTAGAATTTACTAGAAAAATAGGAATTATACATATTGGGAGATTGATTCCAAATGAAAAGCTCAAATGGACACAATTAGGACACAAACTTCTAGACAAATTATTCTTCTTCAAGTACTCCTTGCAATCCAAGCTCCAAGCTCCTTAGATGATGAAAATGAAAGAGATTGAGAGTAATTTGAGAGAGATTGGTGGAGGAATGAATCAATTTGGAGAAGAACTCAATTAGAAAATAATTGAAATAAAGAAATGAGATGAGAGAGAATATCCCCCTTATTATTAGGGTCGGGCATGCCTTTCCCCTCTCCTAAGCAATATAAATTGGCAAGTCTACCCCTATTGGGTTGTCATGGAGAGAATTTTAAATATTGGAAGCTTCCATGCCTAATGGAGGTTTAATCTAATCTTCTAATTAATAAAAGGAATGACTATTTTTGGTCCAATGTGACTAGTCTAATTGTTGGGTCTATGGGTCATGTCAAGTCTAGTTGGTTCACTAGCACCAAGTCTAAATAATGGTCTAGTCCACTAACCAATAAATAATAAATATAATGTAAAAATTATATACAATTTATGAATAATATGAAATGACAAAAATATCATTATTTAGGAAACTGGTAGTGAAAGGTATTAACCTCTTGTTGCACTCCCTGCATCCCCTCTACCTCTTCTTCACCATAACTATTTTCCGTAGCACTGCACTGCATAGCATTATGATCAAAGCAACAACATTCATCGCATTGAGGTGGCACCCACTCATATTCCAGACGCTGATAAATTCGTTCCCCATTAGGACGGAGAATACCAACAGAAGTAGGCAATATCGATGATGCTTTTACCTCAACGAATACTCGGACATACTCCAGTCCCTGCCGACATTTCGTATGTTTGTCCTTACGGATAGGGGTACCCACCAGGCTTGCAATCTTGGAGATAACTTGGTGATTCCAGAGTTGTGGCCTAAGCCATGGGAACCTGACCCACACCGGCACTGCTTCGAACCTCTCTCGTTCAAAATTGGTCCTTGGGTTCCATTGTTTCATTAGAATTAATCTTCCATCAAATGTCAAAGGCCCTCCTTGTAGCACCTGATCCATGTCCTCGTGTAGGTCGAATTTTGCAAAGTAATATGCATTTTCGAGGGTGAAGAATTCCAAACTCCCTTTTGGACTCCAAACCCGGAGGGCAAATGCATGGAGTTGGCTATACAATGGTTTGTTTCCCATAACATAGAGCATCACAGTACTTCGAGTACTGACAAGAATCTTCTAAGTCTTCTACTGTAATTTCTGCCAATTGCTCATCCTCCTTGACATATGGTTGAACAAAGCACATTTCCTTCTGTCCGCCGCCCGTCGTCGGTTTAAACATTGCCGCCCATGATAGATACGAGACCCTGGACACCTTCACCGAGTCTGTCGTTTTGCATATTGGCTGAGCCCCTGGCCCCTGTCTCCTCCCTTCCACCGACTCCTTACTTTTTTCCTTTATTGACATTTGAACAAACACCTGATTGGTGCTAACTCCACTTCAGGATCGGGGAAATCCATCAGCCTTCGGCCGGGGAAACCGAACGCCCTCGGAACCACCCCCTTTCCTTTCCCTAATTCCCTTTCGACTTCGCCTCTCCATAGTTGTCCAGACTCCCGCCTATGTTGTAGCTTCTCCTGGAATAGCCGTAGCTTCTCTTGGGACAACCAACCTTCTTACCTGGTCCGCTCCTACCCCTTCCGCGCTCCCCTTCCTTTTATCTTCAAGATGATCCTGTGCCGAAGCCGACCCACCAGAAAGTCCCGCTTCTACCATATCTCCAAACCATATGTTTTTGCCCAAATCGTCTAAACCACATACATCAGTGTGTGTATATATATATATATATATATATATATATATATATATATATGTGGCTATTGGGAGAAAAGAGAAACGAATTAATATATAACGTTAAACTCTCTATGGTCCTAGCTTCTAAAGTATAATACATAGAGAAGCAATAAGCAATAGTTTGTAAATGCATGCATAACTCGACTGGAATACTTGGACAATTGCTATAATATTGATTGTTGAAATTTAAGCACAAAACTCTTACGAATGTATTCGTTGCCAACGTTGATGTGGTTGCTGAAAACATGGAATATGAACATAAACATCAAAATATATGCACGCTAACACTATTGTTAGCAAACATGACAACAAAGCAAAAGTATGCAAGACAAAAAGAAGCAAAGCTAAGATCGAGGCCAAAATGCACAAAATCGTGGCATCTTCGTTAATCCGACAAAAAACGTACATACTTCCCAGAGAACAAAATTAATTATTTTAATGATACAAATTTGATTAAATGGGTACAAATTAATTCATGGATTTGGATTCCAAAATGTACAAAATCGTGGCATCTTCGTTAATCCGACAAAAAATACTTGTACATTTGAAATTTTGTTATTATATTCGAATGATTAAAGTTTTATCTATTGAATTTCACCATACATACATTATATATGTTTCATACTTATTTTATGATTTGTAAAACTTAATTATCTTATTCAACAAAAATAAATATACATTTTGACAGCTAAACATTCCAGATAAGTATCAATAGCTGACGGCAAATAAACCAGAGGAGATGTGAATCTGCAAAAACAGAAAGAAATAAATGGTGAGAATATTTGGGAATGATTTATTATATAGCTAGTTTCTTGATTTATTTAGTTTTCTACGATATCTGAATTCAAAGAATAATTGTATTTCTCCTACAGTTGTATGCTAATTAGTTAATTTTCCATAGACAAACATTAATCTTTTAAGTAAACTTTATTTTGAGTAAACACTCTTATCCAATTATAACAGACATAAATTAAAACTCCAATATTTACAACTAATTTATGATATTATATATATATATATATATATATATATATATATATATATATATATATATATATATATATATATTAAATGACGTCTAGTCTAGTGGTTAAAATCGATGTATATTATTCAGGAGGTTGCGGGTTCAAGTCTTCTCCTTTGGAGGAATTAAGTGGTGAGTTGGTGATGGATGCAGCGACACTAAGTATGAGCATGAAACGCATGAGCGCATACCGCATGCCGCTTTAAAATAACATGTGAAACTCATGGCTGCAGCAGTAGATTGTCATTTCTAATAAAATTTGAACTATTCCGTTGGATTCGCACATGGAAGAACTTAATTTCTAAATCGTACAAACATTCATAACTTATACACATTCCATATATGCAGGGCCGGCCCTGAGCTCACAGGGGCTCGGGACGAACTTTCAAAATGAGACCCCATACATAATGTAAAAATAAATAAAACAAAAGTAAAATTAAAAATATGCCTCCACCAAGATTTGAACTAGAAAGTCTAATGTAATAACTACTACACAACAATTGCTTTGTGATAAGAATGGTCCATGGTAAATACTAGTTCTATTTTCGGTACAAAATTATTTATATATTTAAACAAAAAAAAATTTGGGTCCTTCTGGCCCATGGGGCCCTTGGCGGTCGCCCTGCCCGCCCTGGACCAGGACCGGCCCTGCATATATGCAGGGGAATATTAGTGGATTGGAATATATTATATGTGGATTAACTCCTAAAAAAATATAAATAAATAAATAAATAAATAAATTATATAAAAAAATAAAAAATATTGGAATTAGCTCCAGTCCATCCCAAGCTCTACCTAGATCTGTCCCTGCACATATGTATCGATGTCAACCCGCCTTCTTTTTTATCATAGATTCAGCCATGTACGTCGACACGAATCTATCTATCGATGAACCGCGTGTTAACTTGCCGCGGCTAAAGTCCCCTGAGCTCCATTGCTTCCACAATGAGTGGGTTGCATGCATGGCCATGGGACCGGGTTGGAGTCGGCATGGATGCACGGAAAGGGGGAGCCATGTAATAATATACTTGACCATTTCTAATTAATTACGACCATGAACGTGGACTTCGATTATAATGAAAGCTATATATGTACGTATGAATATAGAATTAGGGTTTTGGAAATCAAAGAACCTAATTAATTGGCTTGAGATGATCAGGGAAGTGTGCTAGTTCATACAAGAAAGACACATATTGCTAGTTCTATGACGGATTGACCAATATAAGCAACTACTGCCACAAAGTATCATGCATGTGTTCCTATACATCAACAAATACTGCTTAATTTGCTCCTTGATCAACGATCTTAGTAACCATCTGAAGATTCATCAGTTATATCAACATTATCATCTTAAGAACCAAGGTCAGAACCGTTTCTGAGCCCAAAACTTTTAATCTTCACTAGTAAATTCACTTGCACGTAAAATAAATTTTTTTCTAAAATTAATATAATTTTTTTTAAATATTTAAATTAAAATTTATTATATATATTTTTATATTTAAATTAGAATTTGTTATATATTTGTTTATATTTTAATTATAATTAGTTATGAAAATATTTTTACTTTTCATAAATAGTCTTGAAAACAGTTAGCTACTTAATATTATCTAATTATAAACAAATATCTCTTCTAACTCATGTGGTTAAGGTGGGAAGTATTTCTCTTTTTTTGTTGGTTGAGTTTGAATCATGTAGTGTTATTTATAACAAATTTAAATTGTTTCAACAATTTTATTAAGTAATATTAATTTTAAAATAAGATATACATACGACTTAAACGGATCACTTTTGAGCCGTTTTGAAATATCATTATATTATGAAAGATGGAAGATATATATTACTAATGTGAAATACTCATTTTTAGATTTAGACTTTCCTATTTTTTAGGAACTGCAGTAAAATAATCCTTAGAATGTCAGGAAAAAAAATTTGTTTTTTAGGGTGGTTAAAAATTACTTTAATATTTGTACAAGGCCCTTAGATAACCATCCTCTTCTCCGCAAAACCACTGGTCTCGATTGCCACTGCTCGCCAGCTTCTTCTAGAAGTCGCCCTACATTTCGGTTGAGAAAGCAAACAAAGAATGTATTGAGTTCAAGCAATTTTTTTTGAGACAAGTTCAATCAATACATCAAAGAACTCCCGGTAAATAAGAAACAGAACAACAAAGTTAAAGCTATCAATACGTGGTAACAGCTTTCACCAAGTGGTGATAAGCAAATCCCAAACCCAACTTTGATCAGGCCTAATGCTAATTCAGCCAATTTATCGTAAAGCCCAAGAAAAGACTTATTCCATGTAGACTTCTAGACATCGTAGCATGTTTATATTATCCAAATTTCTCCATAAATTCGATTCATCATTTACGCCCAAAGTGAGACGAAAATTTGAAGGTTAATCACAAGTAAACAAACTAGAATCACAATTCTTTGAAGAAACATATACGAGTACGCATAAGCAGTCAACTCTAGTCTATCCTTAAATTCATTAATATGATCCAAATCGTAGAATTTGAACCAGAAATCTTCAATAATAAGACGTGGTTCGTTCAATGGATTCAAGAGTCTTTTACTTTTCTTTTCTTTTTTTAAATGAGCCGCACAAACGAAGAGAAACTCTGTAGCACAACGGGGAAGTGTTAATACAGTCTAATACTTTCTTCTCGGTCCAGCTCTCCATCAGCAACTCTATAGCAAGTTAAAACTAGGATTTCCACATTTGGGATGCACAATAAAATTCAATCCTCAAAACGATAATATAAATTTCAAGTTCAGATAAGTTCCAAAGAGAAACTTAATGAAGGCGACCACAGCATCCAGTTGAACAACTCAAATAGAAACCTAGGCATATACAAGAAAGATTGAAGTAAATATACAACACAAATTCCCATTTTCTAGTTTTGCTCAGCAGAGGTAGTGGAGCAATTCTGAGTACCCATCAAAGTCTGTCCGAGGCTCTTCACAGTTTCAGTTTCGTTCTTTCAGCGTGAAAAGCTGAGTCGAGGCGATCACCTCTTTCTGATAGCCCCATAGTTCCTTGTCACCTGTAACATTTGGAATCTTATCAGAGATGCACAGATATGGAAAAACATTTTCATACCATTAGGCTGCACCTCAAACCTATTCTTTTAACTACAAAAATCAAAGTTACAATAGTTTTAGAGCATTCCGGGTACACTGCCGCTTCCTGTGTACAAAAATTTCTACCAGTCAAGTTATGTTCTTTTGACAAACAATAATGTTAACTTTACTACCAAATGTTTACAACCTTCTTACAACCTCTCCCACCCCTTACACATGGGTCCCAGCAGGTCCCACCTCCCCCTCTCACCCCCCCCCCCCCCCCCCCCCACCCCCCCCCCCCCTCCCCCGGGCTACATGGGCTCCACCCGACCCCACCACTTCCCTCCCTACTCCAATCGAAGCCCCACACGTGGCGGTAGTAAGAGGATTGTAAGCATTTGGTTGTAGTCATAGCATTATTGTTTGACAAAACACAATCGTCAGCAACTGACATGTCAACAACTCCCTTGGATACCTTGCCGATGCCACATTTTTGTTCACCCACCAAAACTAGGATGGATGTTCACCCTTCCACTCAAGGGTTGCCACATGTCATTTTCATCCAAACTAAAACAACTTTGGGAGTGAGTTTGGTGAACAGCTACACTAGTTTTGACTAGTGGTTTGACAACCTTTGAGTGAAAGGGTAAACATTCACCCTAGTTCTGGTGGGTGAACAAAAATGGACTCCACTAGTTGGTGTTGGTTCATTTTGTTCAGTTGAGCAGTCACGAGAAGGGTAGGTCCTAAATGCCAATGGATTTGTTGGCTTGGGAACCCCTAATTTGCTCCCTATGTTGCACGAATACGGATATGTATAAGGACATTATACAGATAGGGAATACGAAAATTGTCAAATAGGTAGTATGTAGTCACCTGTGTTACACGAGTAAAAATACGTTACATGAACGAATGCAATATGGATACGTACACCATTTTCCATGTCCATGTAACAGAGTTTGCTAGTTTTGTTGGTTTTTAAGCTTTGGGTTTCCTTTAGGAGATCCAAAATTACAAAGGAGATCCAAAATTACAAAGGATGTTAAAATTAAGCGGCAAGGGGAAGGGATAGCGAGGGCCGAGTCACTATCAAGCTATGTTGTTTTGGGGCGCTAGGCAAGGCAACGCCTCCCACCTCGCCTAGGCGTCACCCAGAAACTTACGTACATCACTGTTGCGAAATAATGTTGATGACGTCTTCATGTACCATGATAAAGATAGAATATATGTAGATAATTTCTTTATTAAGTATGTTTTATTATGATATAACATTATATAAGCAGTTACAAGGTAGTAGGAGAAAAGAAAAAAGGAAGGGAAAAAAAAATCTGATACAAGTTCGGCACATAGGCGCTAGGCATCCCTCCTCCGCACCGAATCCGGATAGCGAATTTTAGAACACTGCAGACCCTCATTTGCAAGGAGATGAGTCAATATCGAAAATCGAGACCCATTAACTTGGTGTCTTTGGTAATATCATCTTATGATTTAGATCTTCAAAGCGGAAACATTGCACCGAAGACGGGATGAAGATCACATATATCACGGACTCTTATCAACAAAAGTGACAGATTCTAGCTTCGGCAAACCTCAACTAGCCACCAGATCATTCAAGTTTCAGTAGGAAGTTTGTACCTTGTGTTTTTTGTCTTTGTTGTTTCCCCCACAAATTACATGTTACCTCCCTGTACCTCGGTTTTTATTTACCTAATTACCATTTATGGACGTGTTTTTCCAACTTTCTGGTCCCAGAAGGGCAGATACATTATATGAGAGAAATAAGGGGAATAATCTGTGAGAGATGGAACATGGTTAAAATCAGTCAGACTACCCATGTCGTCGAGGAGCATGTTTTTATTATTGAAATTGTTCATTTCTTCATCAACTAGTGCCTACTTTTGACAACTTTTTCCCCCTTCTGGCACGCAAGTAGGACTAAATCTGATGTATTCTAAACAACTACATATCCTATATCCACTACATATCGGTCTAGGAAACAAATGGAAGCTCAAGATAACTAAATTAATTGCACGGAATCAAATAACGAATGTCTATCCGAGGTAACAATTGCCAAGAAACAAGATATGCTGTCAACAGCTCTCTTATGTTGAAACTGAGATGACAAGTGATTTTTGTTAGGTGGTGTCGTACAAGTGTCTTAAGGTAAGGCCATAATAGATAGTTACCTTGAGGTAATTTGGACTTAAAATGCACAAAGACAACTCAATCCAAGAGATGGGAATGGTTTCAAACCCCAAAACCGGAACTGCAGACCAGCCAGACTACCCTTTTCTCCTCACAGATGGGAATAGCTCCTGCTCTATCACCTCAAAAAGAGACTCAATTCTACAACCAAAGTTTATCACAAGGGAATTGAGCCTACAGGAATCGTAGAAATCCTGCCACTCAAACCTACAGCAGCAGGACTACGAGTAATCTGGGCAGATTTTCTGAGAGAGAAAAGACTGGCCCCGTCCCCTTGGACGACACATATATTAACCCTTGTACAACAAAGTCTGCATAACATAATTCTATTCACCCTTTGGACTGACAACAAGAATGGAGCCATTTCTAACATTAGCAATCTTTTTCTTCAGTCGTGACTGTTAAGGACATCTACTCTACCAGTCCCAGTGCCACGAGGCTTCCGCTTACAGTGTCCGGGGAGCGTCAAGATGTATGCAACTTTACCCCCATATATATGGAGAGGCTGTTTCAGTGACTCGAACCTGCATCTTCCAGGATGCAAGAAGGAACCTTACTATAGCACCAGGCGACACTCTCAACATTAAAGTGCAATCTGAACCACATATATGGGTTCATGTCCAAAATCAAGATAAGATTGGTGTAGGCTGAACCCTTGATCCTATTCCAATTACACCCTTATACAATATTAAGAAACAAAATGTCATATGGGAGGATAAGCCAATAATGCCATCATAATCATGACAAACAGCACCACAGTTTCTGCAGACCCACCAAATAGCCAACAAAGGTTGATCCCTTACAGGAGGATAATGGATGTAACAGACCCCTTATTCCAAACTTCGAGTGAAACTAGCATATGATGTCTAGTCCTAGCTAGTATCTGAACATTGAAGAACAAGAATAAGCTGTTCTTATCACATCCTTACTATCACTTGCTCACTCTCTTGCCAAATTAGAGGCAACCTAATCCCTTCTCTTTCCAAATAGTTCAGACAACTAATTTGAATGCAGAAAATTGGAAATGGAAAGAAACACATGAGAAGTACATCGCATTACCCGAGGTTGAACTTTCTTTTTGCTTGCCATGTCGTCGTCGTCATCGTCGTCATTGTTCTGGTTCATGAGCATACTGTGGATAGAAGAGATATCTGATTTTCTTCCCCTCTTTGAAGTTGATGTAGAACCTCTACCCCTTCCTCTAGGAGCAGCTCTCTTTCGCCCCTTCTCTTTAAAAGTTTCTTCAGGTTCCTTGAATAGAAAAGATAATAGTTAAAATAAAATAGAAGAAACTTGAACTCATAATAGAGCATAAATTAGTTCCTGATAAGCATAAAGAAGCTATATCTATGTAAACCGGGAAATCATTAGAACGTACCGAACTCTCAACAACTTCGTGTGATTCATACTTCTCTGTTTCTTCACTTGAAGGCGAGTCCACTTCCTCTTCCGCAATGCTTCGAACTGCAGCTGATGCAGAGGCAGATGCTGCCCTGCAAATAATAGGATACTTGAATGCAACAAAACATTCCAAGCTAAGTCTATGGCATGGTGGTCACAAAAAGTTATGGCAATAGCACAACCATTCTTCACACAAGTAGACTGATGACATATACATTTTTTTCCTTCAAAAAACTTCCCAAAGTTTATTAAAATACTCGGTTCCATTATCAGTGTGAAGAATGGTAATTTTTGTTTTAAATTGAATTTCAACCATCGCGTAAAATTCCTTAAAAAAATTCAACATCTGACTTTTCATTTATCAAGTAAACCCAACACAAACGTGTATGATCATCTATAAAGGTAACAAACCATTTTTTCTTAGAGACTAATGACTCTTGAAGGTCCTCAAACATCACTACGTATTAAATAAAATGGTTTTGAAGAAATATAAGATTTTGGCAAATAAGTAGTATGATGACTCTTAGATAAGCAACAACTTTCACAATAGAACGATGAACAACCCTTAAATAAAGTAGGAAACAAATGTTTAAGATGTGGAAAGGTAGGATGTCCTAGTCTTAAGTGCCAAAGCATTATTTGTTCATAAACAAAATTAGAACTGCCATTGCTAAGGCCCTGAGCATTTTTATTACTGGATAAGTTCCAATCAAAGTAGTAAAGTCTATCTATCATCTTAGCATTGCCAAAAAAAATTCCGAGTTCCAGTCCTGAAATTCACAGTAAAATCACAAAAAATTACACATCAATTAGATTCTTTGGTTAGTTTACTCACAGACAAAAGATTACAAGCTAGTTTTGGGACATGGAGAACAGATTTAAGATCTATATTTTCGGACAATTTTATCAAATTTTTACCTGCAATGGGTGAGAAACTACCATCTGCAATTCTAATTTTTTCAAGGCCAAAACATGGTAAGTGTTGAAAAGATTGGAAAGACTGGTCATATGATCAGAGGCTCCAGAATGGATGATCCATGGAGCAGAATTTGAACAACAAGAAAGGACATTAAGAGCACTACATGTTTGTGCAAGAAAAACACTAGGAATAACAGATGAGCAATTAGATTTCAGCAGCTTCGGAAGGTGATCCATCTACTCCTTGTTGAAGGGACTTGTCAGCTTCATAGACAGTGGGAACCACACGACCGTCTCTCACCAGGCTTACTGCTCTTCCAATTCGTTGGTTTTCCGTAGATTTTCCAGCAGGTCTCTCGAGTATGGGGCGGTTTGTTGCAGTAGTCACACCAGACCCGTGGCCTCTCTTTATGTTTTTGCTGAGAATTGACTGCTTTATCAGCAGTAGCCTTGGCAACAACGACAGAACTCTCAACTGGCCCGCCCAACATTACATGTTTGCGGCTCTCCTCTTCGAACCTCAGCAAACAACTCGCCAATTGGAGGAATTGGGGTCCTGCCAATGATCCGTCCCCGTACTTCATCAAATTTTAAGTTGAGTCCAGCAAGGAATTTGTAAAAACGATGAGCCTCCTCCACGGTCTGTTTATTATGATTGGTATCTTCAGTGAATTTCCATCCATAATCATTGAACATATCAAAGTCCTGCCAAAGGCGCTTCAATGAATTGAAATACTTGGTGACCAAGTCTTCACCATGCCGAATCTCACCAAGTTTCAGAGTCAATTCGTAGACCTGAGACTAATTTCCAAAACCAGAGTACATCTGATTCATGTTATCCGAGAGTTCTTTGGCTGTGGAGTAGCGCATATAGTTGGAGCTAATATCTTTGTCCATGGAGTTCACAAGCCAAGTCATCACCATTGAATTTTCTGTTTCCCAAGTTGCATATGTTGGGTCCTCCGGTGTTAGTGCCTTCTTGTCTCCCGTCAGGTACCTGATCTTTTCCCACCCTCCGATCTATATCCAAACAAACTAGGACCACCGTAGATAATTGTCACCATTAAGACGAATAGTGGTGATCTGAACAGGGTGAGAATCGGTATTGGGGGCTTGTGTTTTGAGAGAGGGGGTTGACTCGGAGGAAACGTCAGACATGGCAAAAGAAAATTGTGCCAAAAACAGAAAGTGGATTTTTTTTTTCCCTTAGGGCGGCTCTGATACCATCTGAACTTGAGAGAAAGAGAGAACATATATAGAATGGACTTTTTTGTATTGGCTCTGCACTAACACAGGTCACAAACACAGGTTTACACGGGTTCTCCTTATAAGAGAGAACACGAGCACAAAATCAGAAAATTGATTACAACTAGCAGGCCTAACTAATTCCTAACTTATAGCATTGACTGATATTCTATTTACAGGTTATATTCACAGCTAGCAAAAGTTCTGATATTCAGTAATATAACCACCATTTCTTTCCTTTTCAACAAGAATTACCTCCCAGACAGTCGAGTTCTCATAGTTGCATCAAGTGTCAACTGCTTTAGATTGCTTGAACCTCTTCCCCTGCCTCTCTTAGAAGCTCCACTTCTGCCAAGGTCAGAGGCATCTTGAGAGGCCCTAGATACCCCAGACGATCCTTTTCTTCCTCGGCCAGCAGGCTTAGTGCTAGGGAGCATCTGCCTAGTATCTTCATCATCACTGAAGGAATTTGTACTACTGAGACCCTTTGTACTTTTGCCTCTAGTTCCCTATACAAAGGTAAAAAAATAATGGCCGTCAAAAAGCAAACAAGAAATCAACTCTGTACATATTGAGTGTTCATCAATTAGTCAGATTCATTATTCAGAATACATATGGTTAAGGAAAGGAAGTGGGAACACAGGAAAAATGGAGCATATATGCCAACTTTTCAAAAAGAATTCAGAATTTCATAGCAAAATGTATGCATGAAAAACTATGTTGCATGGACACGAGTACAAAATGACACCATATGGTCACGCGACATGGACACAGCACCAGTTTTAGTGTCCCCTAAGATATTTTGGGGTGTATGTGTCATGTACGTACCTATTAGACATTATACAACATCGACATGGCACAATTTTTGGAGTGTTTTGTGCTTCCTAGACAAATAGTGAAATATTTTATAAGCCTAAATGTTATATTTGTATGGGAAAACGACATGTAAACTAGCAATACATAGAAGACGAAGCACTCACACTCAACATCTTAGAGTAATAAATGAATAAGTCTGAAAAAATTGTTAACCTTTATGAAATTTTTCTTCAATACCCTGGACAATCTACAGAATTTGTGAACTTGCAATGATGTGATAACAAATAATTAGTGAAAACCTAAACTGGAGCTAAAAGAAATGTAGGATTCTGTAGATATGGAGAATACTCTGACCATGCAATCCATTGATGTAAGGGTTTAACGAATGAGGATACTAACCAGAAGGCTTTGTGAGTTGGATGTGAAGTTCAATGCTTCCTTAGGAAGGACTGCCCTTTCCTTCACGCGTTCCTGTAGCAACAAAACAATATTAGACATCATCCACTGCATCCTTAACAAATCGCTATCATTCATGTCATGCCTGCATGCATTCGCCAACTTTGAGTATTAGCTCTTCCTCTTCAATCTTCAATTTCTCTGCTTCAGTGTTTAATTTGTTCTGTAGGTTACAAAAGAAACTGGCAGTCAGATTTAAATATATCATTGATGGCTATAGAAGAAAGAGTAGAATTTTGATTAGTCTTATCAGTGGTCCTATTGCTCACTCGTGTTTCCTCGAGATTGTACTTCAAGCACGAGTAAAAAGCCATCTTGTCGTCCTTGTTAACAAAGTCATGCAGCGCTATGTCCAAATCATTAACCGGAAGAATCTCCATTTTCTGCACACACAAAAAAGAAGAAAAAAAACCAGAAATGACAAACAAGTTATTGACAGTCATCGTCAAATTCTTTGATATTGGAAAGAAGATCAAAAGTGAATGCCTACTTGATATTAATTTGTTATAGTACAACATGCTATAAAGATAATTTCCTTTTCCTGATCACAAAAAAAAATCAAACTCGCCATTAAGGGTCCGTTTGGATATGTTTTATGAAATTTAATTCTGAAAACAATTTTCTGAAATTAAGTTATAAAGTTGTTTTCTGAGTATAGAAATTTTGACTTTGCGTTTTGTTACTTTCATCTGGAAAATGGTTTTCTAAAACAAAAAAATAAAATTATGTTGCCAAAAAAAAATTTAGAAAATATTTTTTAATAAAATTTTATAAAATAATTATGAATGTCCTGGGTCCATAATTTTGTGTCCATCCATATTTGACATTGTTGTAGAATTTTTTTGAAGATTTTGTTTTGTATTTTTTGAGTTTTTTTTTTGTATACTCTGACTGCCTCCATTTTGTGTCATGTCTCTATGATCGTGTCCGGAGCTCGACCTCGGAGGAGGATTCGACCGCCTCCCGAAGGCCAAGAACACTCGCCGGGACTCCATGGTGGTCGTCGAGCGAAGAGGGAGGTCATCGACCGACGACGAGGCGACTGTTCCCCATCGCCAGGACTCCTTGGGCCGATGTGTAGGAGGAGCATCTCGTCGTGGGCAAGCGGAGAATCTTCTTAGCGTGCCGATGGGTTTGGGTGTTCCTCTATCTTCCGGTTCTTTCTTCCTCCGCACTCGATCTGGCCGCAAACGCCTCCCCGCGCAGTCGAGCTCGCCGACGCGGCGGCGGCGCCCCGTGTAGAGCATAGTCGAGATCTCCGCTCTCGAGCCCCTCGTAGACGTCCTCCCACAATTCGAGCTGGACGACGAGGTAAGGCTAGCCAAGGCCGACGCAGGAAGGCGAGCCAAGGCCGAGCTGGCCGACGCGGCGTCGGCGCCCTATGATTTCTAGGGTTAGGGTTTACGTGGAGGGAGAGGAGCTCCGGAGGAAAAAAGAGGGCTGGGGAAATTTTGGAGAAAGGAGGAGAGAGAAAGAGAGCGCGTGAGAGAGAAAAACGTTTCAGAAAAGACACACACACACACACAGAGAGAGAGAGAGAAACGTCTCTCTGAAAACAGTTTTTTTCCTCTCTGAAAACAGTTTTAAAACTTATACTTTGGGGAAAAAAATCTAAAAGATTTTTTCCAAAGCCTGCAGCCAAACACTGTTTTCAAGTACTGTAGAGTTTTTATTCCGGGAACAACATTTTAAATAACAACCACACAGGGCCTAAGTATCTGGCAAATCCACCTGCATCTATATTCTTTCTTTGGAAGTATATTGTTTGAGGTAAAGAGCATAATCTGATACAAAGAAACATTTGACCGTGTTACCCACCAAGTACAGGACAACATTACTTTCTGAGGGCTTCTAAAACCATGCCAGTTTTTGGAGGGATTTAGGATTATTTGGATTGCAAGTCAGTGCAGCTTGTGCATATATATCAGGCTCCCACCTACTCACATCAAGGCATCGTACACACACAGGGAAAAAAAGAGGAACAGGAAGAAACAAATGTGTCAATAAATCAATGTTAGAGGGCGATCAAGACTTTATTGCGGTGTGCTAGATGGCAGACTTCCAATAACACCGAATATAATGGCAGGATTATCCTGGAGGACCATAGAAGGAACATGTAGAGATTGAAGAGTCGAAGAGTTCCAAGGGAGGACTAACCCTTCACTTGACAGGGTTCTCAAGATGGTAGAAGGATTGAAGGGTGCTAAAAGGAAGAAACTTGCAAGAAGTCTGGAGAGAAACAACAGTGAAGATAAGTTGTGCAAGGGTGGCTTTTTCAGCGAAAGCATTCAGATGTTATCAGATGATACATCAGTAAGGTACGTCAACGCTTTGTGAAATTGGTTACAGATTGTACCTATACCACATTCTACACATCCTAAAGACATGAGTCCAAGCTCTCCTGAGGGTTGCTGGGTCAAAATTAGTATACATATTGAAACTTCATAATTGTTCATGTCAGATATAATTAGAATCTCAGATGCTAACATGGAGTGCTGCTAAATAAACATGGAGTGGTGCTAAATAATAAATCATACTTTTAAGTAAATGGAAGAAGCATCTTTAGTTTGAACTTTGCATTTAAGGCAAATGTTTGCTTTTGACAAATTATTTCTAATGGAATTGCATATCAGGTATATAATGAGATAATTTAAGAACATAATAAAATATAGGGAAAGCCTAAAAGGTTGAGTAGAAATACCAGATTACTTTCGGCAACTAAAGCCTCAATATTTTGTTGATTTAGTTCCTCTGGACGAAGCCTTTCAGAATCATCAATCTTCTCTACAATTAAATAAAATATATTGTGATAAGATATGATTGCTCTTCAAAGATAGATGAAGGAATATCTAGCTATGAATATGGCCCTTAACTGATGATCAAGTCAAAGCATGCCTTATGTACTAATAATTGTCAAGCATCTCTTACAATAACAGAAAAGTCAACAGCCAGTTCGTGAGTAAAGACATAATGTGCTCTTCAAAGATAGAGAAACGAATATCTAGCTATGAATATGAAGCTTAACTGATGTTCAAGTCAATTGCACGCATTCCCTTATGTACTAAGAATAGCCAAGCATCTCTTAGAACAATAGAAAAATCAACAGCCAGTCCTTGAATCAAAGAAAGAGATACTATTTAAAAAAAATAGGACATCTTTGAACTTGAAACAGCCAATAGAAACTGAACCGGTGGTGTAAAATCAGTATCAGAATTGCATGTGCCGAAAGCTAACAATAATATCGCACCCAATTCAATAATATCGCACCAATTGGGTGGTAGACCAGCAAATATACAACGATGCAAGTTAAGACTTTTTTAGTATAGTAAAAACTAAGGCTAATAAAAAGGACGTGTGGATGACTAGAAAAAGTCATTAGATGCCTTGTGCAGTAGTAAAGAAAAGCTTCTAAAGTATTTCATTTGACCAATGTCCCTTTAGTTCATAACTGCCTTATCATCTCAAATAATTAAGATTGTCAAAGTTAAATATTTTGTGTGGACCTATCTCTGCACAAATTTGTCCGAGGTAGCACAGATATAAAGCCAATAAACCAATATAAATGTATATTTTTATTTGTAATCATGAAATAATTTATCATTGTTTCTCCATACAGTTTGTCTCAACTTAAAAAAGCATTCTTAGGCATGAACTAAGTAATTTATTTTAAAATTAAAACTTGAAGCTTAAATGCATGAACTAGAACCAAGATATACATCAACAAACATAGGATTCAATGGTTAGATTGCACCCTTCGCAATGTCATCAACAAACATAGGATTCAATGATTAGATTGCACTCTTCGCAGTGTCTTGTATGCCTTCTACAACTATATAATCTTTGATATACAAAATAATATAACGAAATCTCTTAGCAGTTATTCCCGAATTCAACAAGTCAGGAAAACTTTAGTTATCTAATGCAAAAAATTAACAGTAATCTTAGCCGCTTTCAGCATTTTGCCCTACAACAAGGTGATATTATTGTTGCTTATGTCGGTGCAGCCTGATAGGTATAGAGCACGGAAACGCCAATCGTTTGGAACCAACGACCCAAGATAACAAGGACTTGCACCTCAATTCTCAAGAACGAAAATCATAATAAATAAAATTACCATAACAATTAAAACTAAAAAAAAAAATTATACATCCAACTTGTTTATTCTCTTCTACAAAGTATATTTACAAGAAAGAAACCTAACTTAAGCCCTAAGAAATAAATCATAATCAGACTAGGAAAGCAATCATCATATAATTATGAAACAAATAAAGATTCGGTCAAATATTCCAAATCTACCCAAAAATTGACCAGCCCGTTAGACCCCTTCTCTTGTAAAGAACTCGACTCGAGTTCTTTATGTCGCCGTCTGGATAATGTGTCGATAATGTGTCTCGTCGTAACTGCAAAGCTCGTCGAGGCCTCCTCTCCCGAACTAAACTTTTTTTTTCCTCCGCACTTTAAACGGTTCCAGTCTCCTTGGTCGAAGCTTGATATAACGTCCAACCGATATCACATCCTTCTGAAAGCACACTATGGTGTAGCCACTGAAGTTAATAACTTCGCCTATGGTGCGTGTATGGAAATCTCTAGTAGTCTTCTATAGTCGCTCCCAAATGTCCTCGTAAACTCCAAGGAAACGCATCTCTTTAGGAAAGAACAATTTCGTACCATGCGTCGCATCTTCCTTCAAGTTACAACCATAGAGATCCCTAATCAGTTTTGCCCTCCAAGATATACGAGGGACACAAAACCGATCTCCTTTGGTCAAAAATGTCATTGATATAGAAATCGTAGACCGCATGTTTTTTACGAAGTTGCTTGCATGCCTCTACAAAACCCTCATCTTTCACATAAAGCTCTTTAATGTATTACAATCAGCGAACCTCCTGGTTGAGCGTAGCTAGCAACGAAGTCCTTCTACTAAGGGTGTCAATCACCCGGTTGGAAACTCCGTATTCCTGCACGTGTATGTAAATCTCAAGTAGTGCTCCAAATATTCGAGTGTGTCGGACAACCCAAACAGTGGTCAACCACTCAAATAATCTCCCAAAACTTAAACGTCTTCCACTCACACCAAGTAGCATACGTTTTTGTTGGTAGCCACTTCATAGATCTACCTTAGAGAAGACGTTGGTTACACTCAGTTGATGTAATAGGACTTCCACAGTCGCGACATTTAGACTTGTAGCCAATCATGAATTTGTTAACCGCACATGGGCTCATGACGAACGAGCTCATGATTTCTCTAATAATCCTCTTCTCTTGTAGAGAACTCGACCGCAAGTTCTTCTGCTTCAAGTTCTCCACCTTTTCTGAAAGAATTTTGTTTTCCTACGGGCTCATAAGGTAATATGTTAGATTCAATAAACTCGCCCAGGAAACGAGAAGGATGAATATTAGATGTCCCAAATGGGTAGTAGTCCTCCGAGAAGCTTGTCCGGACGAATGTCACGAAACTCCTCGAAGACTGGTTGTACCTCCACTAGAATCGATCCTCCCTTTGTCGATTGTTTGGCCTCTATGCTCACTTTTACTAGCAACACATGTACCTCACGAGCCTCCTTGACCTCTGCTTCCTTCGTGGAAACTGTCAAAGAAAGGAAAGCATTCCTATACTCTTGTAAAAATTCGGTTATGTTATTCTTCTTTGACGATGTAAACTTGTACCTTGCTCCATCCTTCATCAACCAATAAGTGTTGAGACTCCCATCATGCTTGACCGCAACATCAAATTGTCATGATCGCACAAGTAATATGTAACGAACGTCAAGTCCATCCACTATGTCGCAACAGACCTTGTCTTTGTATGCGCTAATTAAAGGTACTCGGCACCTCTCGGTCACCCTAACGCTTCACACTTTTAAAATGTTAAACTTGCAGTTTCGACCATGTCAACTGATGATGTTTTTTTGGTTGTCGTTGTTAACTACAACTCCAAATTGTTTACCGTTAACGGTACATCGGGTTCAGAAGAGTATTCCATTGTGAAGAATCGTCGAGTCTTGGTGTTAGCATGATCTTCCGCACAACACCATGAGCCACTTCTTCCTCCTCTAAATTGTCGGGGACAGATGTTGTCGTCGGATGCTTCACGATCAACACAAGCCGCATGCTTCCTCTGTGGGAATCACGCGAAAGAAAACCTGACTAATTGCACTTGAAACACTTTCCAAGGACATGTTTAGCATATGTGTTGGCAGGTTTAGTCGCGGCAACAGATTTCTTTCATGCAGTCTTAGTCGCCGCTTTATTCTCCTTAGGTGCTTCGTCCGTAGCCTTGTTCATGGCCGTTCTACCACCTCCAATTGCCACTTTGATGTCGCTTGAATGACATTTTTTCTTGCAAAAACCGTTTCGCCTGTAAACTTCGGTTCCTTGCCTCCATCAGGTTAGGGATGCATTAAGCCTCAATTATATCCCAAATTGTTGGTTTGAGTCCATCCATTAAACGAGATACTTGTCCCTTGGTTTTGTCAAGTTGATTATGCTCAGCAAGATGCAAAAACTCCGCATTTTACTCGTTGACGCTCCGCTAACCCTGGACGCCCCTTTAAAACTGATGGAAAAGATGTTGCTTGTAGTCATCGGGTACGAAGTACACCTTCATCTTCTTTTGCATCTTCTTCGGGAGGTGATGCGTCTCTTCCCTTCTCTTCTATGCTCATCCCGTAGAGTGTCCCACCAAACTAACACTTTTGACAGTGTCCCACCAAACTAACACTTTTGACTTCAATCCACATACCACCAAATTTATCTTCATGTCCGAAGAGATCACCATATAATCAAAGAATCGATTCGCCTCCAACAACCAATCCACAAATTCCTCGATACTGAGATTTCTATTAATGATAGGAATATCGACTTTCAATTTAAGTTATCTCCTCTCTTACGGACATTCCCCGTGACTACCTCGTTGATAAATGTAGCCTTCGTCGAACAAATCTCCGACAGTGCAAAAATCATTCCTCCCGTAGTTGTCATATCGATCGCGTCCGCCGACATCACGTCGATCGTCGTAGTCTTGTCAGTCATGCAGCATATCTTCGCCACGGTCATCATAACCACCCGCCTAGCGAAATCATCGAACTCTTGGCACGAACTAGACGAATCTAAACGAGCCGTATCCATGGTCGATGCTCCCGCACATGTACTTAACCATCTTTCGGGAGGTCACAGGCGTTGCCCATCCGTTAGTTTTTGGATCATACAATGGTTGCTTCAGCGATTCATGGTTGCCTACCTCCTGCTCGACTCGTTAGACGTGTAGGGTTAGATCCCGCAGAGAGACTTCCATGCGACAAACCAGTGCAAGAGACTTTCAACCCCCTTGTTCTTCAGCAAGAAGTAGTTGGTTGTCGTCGTCATTGGTTCTCGCCATGTCTCTCGATACATCGAGGCTCTAATACCACCTCACAAAACATGGAAATGTCTAGCGAACCAACGATCCAAGATAACAAGAACTTGCACCACAATTCTCAATAACGAGAATCATAATAAATAAAACTCCCATGGAACAATTAAAACCAAATTTTTATTCATAAACTTGTTTATTCTCTTCTACAAAGCCATAGTAAAAGAGGGAAAGAAGAAGGAATGAAGAAGGGAGGGGGGGGGGGACTAACTTAAGCCCTAAGAAAATAAATCCTAATCAGACTAGGAAAGCAATCAAAAGATGATTATGAAACTAATATAAAAGATTCAGCCACATGTTCAAAATCTACCCAAAATAGACCCGGACCTTTTTGAATAATTTGCGTCCATGTCACTACGCCAGTATCATAGTTCCAACATTTTACTCTTGGAGTCTTGAACCTGTGGTAGTTCTGAAGCAGATCTTGTAAGAAATTGATATAACCAAGGACATGTTTGCCTTCAGTTTTTATTCTACAATCTAGGTAGAAGTAGATGCCACAAAAAATTGATACGTGCAATCAAGGGTGCAAAATTTGCGTGCACGATTTCTTTAACATCAGTTCAACTTTTAAAATTAGCACAGGAAGTAGACTCATAAATACCAAAACAGTTTCCTCTAGGATCTGTTTGGATACCAAGATGTCCAACAAGTGCAGAAAGTGCAAATCCAATAGTGCACTTCTTGAATTTGCACTTCTTCAAATCCTTTCTGATATAGCTGACTCCCAGGAATGTAAAAGGATAGCACTTCTTTGATTTGGAACAAGAGTGGAACAGTCATGGAAGTATTAAATAAGTGGAGAAGAGGGAGTAATGAATAAACAACCCAATTTAGAGGGCACTCCTCACCCAGTTTCTAATCTATCAATAACTTAATATGTTGAGCTCTTGCATTTTGGAGGCACAAAGGCATCTTTTGTGCGGAAGTTGTCTTCCCATATCCAAACATAAAAGAATTTAACACGGACGCAAAATGGATAGAAGTCCACTTCTCTTGTAATTTCATGTTATCCAAAGAGGCCCCTAGTGCGGTTACAATATCCAGATATGGTAAGGCAAAAAACGATATGTATTGGAGATTTTATATGTGAATGCCCTTGGATAGGACAAGTAATAATGCCGTATGTGCCATTTAAAATAAATGACTCGACACATTCTAGGCTAGATTGACAAACTTATTTTAATAGGTTAGTCCACCTTTCTTTTGACATGCCCCACTTGGTATAGAAAATCATCCACATCCTCCCCTTAGGATATACCACAAAAGTTGAAAAATACAACCTATCCAAGCGTTATGTCAAAAGAACAATGGGAATCTGAGACCTAGATATAAGCTTAGTTACCTCCAAGTGTCTGGCGTTTCTTTGCAGCCTTTGAGAAAATGAGAATGTCCTGCGGATTGGCTACCTGGAGACAAGGAACAGATAGGTGGTTTAATATTAGATAATCACTCAAAAGGTTGGTTTCCACATAAGACAGAAGTTCAAGAAGATAGACAAAACATAGGCAGTAAGCAAGCCATATATAAAGTTTCTTAAGTCTGAATTAGGCAAATAGAAATTATAAATGAAATACGAGGAAAAGCACAAGAAACGGGAAGCATTCAGGAATGATAGTTTCACCCTGATCTTTTAATATATTCTAAAGAGTATTCCTATACATGAAATAGGCTCTGCGAGCATTACTAAGTTGTTTATTTGTTTGAAGGGAAATTGAACTAGCTATGTTCCACCAAGGTTGGTTTCCAGTAGCAACATTTTCTGTTTCTTTGCCATGTAATGAAATAATTAATGCCAGCCAATTATATCAGAGGTACCTTCCCCACATATTTCTGACCAAACCTCTGAGGGTTTATCGTCGTAAATCCAGAGTAATCAACCTGAAAAAAAATATTACCAATTTTTAATTCTTGCCTATGGAGAACAGTACATAGGACTCGCACAAAAACTATATTTAAAAAAAAGATAATCCACAGGGTTGAAGGAGAATCAAGGAAGAATATGAAGGAAAAATCATAACGATGATACAAAACCCAACTACACCTTACAACATATAGTTGCAGGTTCAAGGACAGAAGATATTGACGAGAAATCGAGAACAAATTTGCATTAGAAGCAATACCTTTATTCGAACTAATGGAAGCTTCAGTTCTGCCTTGCTGACAGCTGTCTTTTTACTCTTTTCAATCAAGTTTCTCACCTGCATAATTTGAGCTTATTAAGATGCAAGGGTGAGGATGGGGGCATAGACTAATGGTGTCCAGCTACGAGAATATATAAAAAAATCGTCTTACAACTGTGTCTAGATGTTCAATGACAGAAGCTTGATCGTTGGGGTCAATGTCAGCTTCATCCTTTAGCACAACCTACATAGCGAGTGCAATCTCATTTGAACTGCCTAACGAAATTATACAGAGTGAAACTACTTACATCAGCATACTCAAAAGGTCGCACTGACTTCAAAGGTATCTTCGTGGGTCTATATTGACTACCCTGTACAGAGAAAATACAAAGATATGATGTAACTATGACCATAGACAACACAATTATCTCTAAAAGAACACTTCTGGGTGGAAACGGGAAAAAGGAAAGGAAAAATACAATCTGCATGTGTTCTTTCTGTTTAAACGCTTTTAACGATAAAATAGACATCTTTCAGTTGGAATATATTAAACATTTGAAAACTTATAGGCAATTGATAACGGCAATATTTCAACAGCAAGGCAGCTCATATATTTACATGTGCAGGTGTACTTGGCACAATCCTATGACTTAATTAAATAGCAACGAAGATAGTTGATTCCATCCTCCTCTATTGGTTTCCATATCTTTAACATCATCTTGACTTAATATCGAGTTTTGATAACTATAGCTTTTACTATATAAAGAAAATGGTATTATAAATGATAGAAAGCATATTTCCATTTAAAACTACCTTAATTTCCAAGAGAAGCACGTGTTTAGGTTTTGCCTCCCCATCAATCAATGAAGTTGCAACAGAAGAGCCTGGCTGAGTGATATGAAAGCCCATCCCTGGAACTTCCTGTGTAAAACAACCCTGATGAGAACAGTATAAAATTGTAACGTGTGCGCAGAAATGTGACTGAGGACATACCTGTGGATCAACAAGGCATTCATGTTCATGCCCCCACACTATAAAATCAAGAAATCTTGGCAAGAAATGCTCATTTATTGCATTTTTTGGATTTGTCTTGATCCTACAAAGTATATAATCAGAAGCTTAATTATAGAGCTGAAAAGATGTAACTGGAAATGAGAATACATGTTAAACGCAAAGAACGCTCTCTGTCAATCGATTAACCTTTGCAACATAATATTAACCTGTTCTGGTGAAGGACAAGAATGTTAAACCAATCTGATACTGAACATCCGTCTTGATCTTGAGGTCGTATCCATTGTACTGCATGCGGCGTCTAGAAACGTATGTATAGCCTGATCAGGAAATGAAATACTTGCAAAATAGCAATATTCAAAGAAAATATACCTGAAACATTCTGTTAAGCCTTTCGTCTCTAATGTTTCCAAGGCCATACAACGCGACTGTAGTAGTGCCCTGGAAGCATGTTAATACCGAGTTACAAATAATTTTTGCATATAAGGTTTTTAACATAAAAACCAACCTTCCTGATAAGTATAGGATACAGTGTTATCTGACCAACGCCAGAGCTGCCAAGGTCCATTTTACCAAAATAATTCACAAGATTGCATGCAGAAAGAATATCAATGGCAGAAAGATTATCCTGTAAAACAGAATAAGGATCAAAAAGTGTCATGCATCGAAACAAAAGTAAAACATAATTTGATCCTTTCCTAAGAAAATGTAATAGCTACAGGATATGCATCTAGACATGCCGGAAACATTCCTTGCTTCCTTGCCCCGATCTAAAATTCTATTATCAAATCACTCAAAAAAAATTATAAAAAAGTCACATTCTCTAATTATAACTTCTTATAGTTTTGAATGAGTGAAACCATAGGTCAACATGAAATAAGAAACCTTCAATCCGGTCTTGATCCAATTATTCTTACTCAAAACCAATCCTAAGGACCAAATCCTCAAAAGAGCAAACCCAACTGCACAACGTTAGGTGGCCAGCACATGATTAATTAATTTTTCATTCAGCAAAAATCCAATTAAGAGTAAACTAAGCTCCATGAAAGGGTTACACTTCCGAGTCTGGGACCTCTGGGTACATCAATAAGAAGTGTAAAATTAGTCTGCTGGTAAGAAGATCTACAACAACAACAAAGCGTTTATCCCAAATTTTGGGGTCGGTTGTTTGAATACTCTTCTTCCATTCAACTTTGGTAAGAGATATGTCTACCCTTTTCCAAAACTTCAATCCATGTTCATTTAAGCCTAACCACTAGCTCCTTTAACTACTATCTTATCGCTCCTCCTTAACGGAGCATCTATTGCTTTGCGATGTATATGTCCAAACCACCTAAGACGGTTTTCTCTCATATTCTCCTCAATAGGTGCCACTTCTAACTTCCCACGAATATATTCGTTTTTATCCTATATTTCAATGTATTGCCACCAATCCATCTCAGCATTCTCATTTCAGTAATAAGATCAAGAAACTAGAAATTGAGAAGCATGATGGCAATTTTACATGACCATAAATTAGGAGTTCTGACCATAAGATTGCTATCAAACTTATTAGTTTAAAAAATACTGCATATACCATTTACTTGCACTAAATGAAACGCCTCTTTAGGAAATACACCAGTCCTTAGACCTTGTTAAAATATACGGTTAGTCTAGAAACAAATTTCTTACAAAAAGATTAGACATTATCTTAATCTGGAGGGTTTCCGTAAGAAAGTTATACAAAACAATGTCGAGGGTATTATGGCCGACAACTCTCTGAAGGTACATTTAGAGAATTTACCATACCACTCCAGCAGGATCATCATGATTTCCATGTATCGTAAAAACAGGCAGGCCTACATTGAAATGGGGATCTTCATAGTTCACATGACCGAATCTGAATACAAACAATAACACAGCATAGGGTTAGAAAAGCATTTGTGTAACTACAAATTGAACCAAATTACAATGATGAGTGGTTTTCCACCTCCAAGAAACTGTCATATAAAGTGTGCTTTCTTCTTTCCGGCTGTCCCTAATTAGTAATACCAGCATTTTGCTACAAATGTAAATTATGTAGGCAAAACGTCGTGGTTAACATACAACTAGTATTCTGTAGTGTAATATTTACGGGTCGCGTGCGATGATGCTACTTGCTTACTGCTACATAGTCATCATCAAACTTTCCAGCAAAGCAAATCAGACAAAAAAGAACATTACTTAAAAGTAGAGAAAGCACAAAATCATCAATATCGTCGTCATCGTCCAAACTTTCTCTTATCAAAAAGGGAAGGCTATGGAGCACAAGAAGCTCCTATACAGAATTGTTAAACAAAATTATGATAGGCGGCCAACCTGACATTAACCCTTAGTTCTAGTCCTAAACGGGATCTTTGTCACTATACTAAAAGCCAAGTTAGACCTATTTCTTCGGCCATGCGGAAATCAAGTTCATCTCTAAGAAAACATAAGTACATGAGCCAAACGAACTCACATTTCTGCTACATGTTTGATACAATGAACACATGAACGTTGAAGCCTAAAACTGACATTATATACGCAAGTCTCGTACTTAATGTTCCTTTACATTGTAAAAATGTTGGGAAACAAAAATTAGACATGTTGCAGCAACGGACTTCCAGCTCCTACAAGAGATGTTAGGTGATTGTACCTGTTGAGAAAGTTAACTGTCTGGTCACTGACAACTTGGAACTGGACTGGCTGGTCACCAAGGCAGTGTCGCCTAAGGATCTCGATAGTCTTCACTAATGTCGACCTCGAAGGCTTATTCTCGTGGAAAAGGTCGCCACCGAGAAGCAAGAAATCTACCTGCAGTTACAAAGATCTTCCATTCAACTAAAGGGTAGACACATTTTGCAAGAAAATATCTACCAACTAGGAAGCACATGCAATCGGAAAATTGGTGCCATCGTTCGTGTCATGGTCGTTTGTGACAATGATCTTATCGAGAAATTGACCTGCTTTTGCGCAGCTAGCGAGCAAATCTCGTCAAACGCCTCGAAGGAATCAAACCTGCGGACTTCGTCCTTCTCCATATAGCCCAGATGACAATCGGTCGCAATAAGCACCCGAAGCGTGTTGCTACCATCATCCCTGGAAAATTGATTATAATATACACTTAAAGAGAGTATAGTCCCAAGTATCAAATTTCGCAATTTGTTACGATAGAGAAACCATCATACTTGCCTTGCTAAATATAAATAAAGATGATAATAATCAAAAAAAATTGCGGGAGAAGTATTCTTACATTGATGAAACTCTCGTTTTCGGAAAGGGCTTCTACTTTTGCGATGTCCTGTAAATGTGAAGACTATTCGTAAATTACTGCGCTGATGTATGTAGCTCAACACAAACCCCTAATTTCTAAATCATCCAATATTTTAATGGTGATCGAAACCCTAGAAATCGATAAATTGCTGCCAACGGAGCACAAACAAATCGAGCGGGAAAGTAGAAAAAAGTTTTAAATTTTACTTTGAAATTAGGATATTGAGACTACGGAAAATAGAAATTTCACCTCTTTTTTTCTCTTTTTCTTTGCTGCTTTATTTTCTTCTTCGAGTAGACTTGAGGGGTTTAGAATTGTGGCTTGGAATGGTGGCGGGAGTTTCTATGTGGGCGGAGACATCTTCGTGGGACTCTGGTTCGTTCGAAATCGACCCGCTACGAGTTTGTGCTTAGATAGTAGCCTAGTGGGACATGGGAGTGTGGGCAGGATTCGATTTCTGGGAAGGTCTGGAATAGTTAATTAAAAAATTTCTCCGATAGGAAAAAAAAAAAAAAATACACTTCGAGTCCTAATGTTAGTCCATTGATATTAGAAACAGAAAATTGTATATAGAACATCGAATTTTGATAAAATTTTGCAAAGAACATAAAAGTTTGAATTATTTCGAGAAGAATATAAAAACGTCCATAAAAATACGTTTTTTAGTTGCTCAAAAATGTCTTTCTAAAGACGTTTTTGAACAAATTTTATTATTTAAATGTTACTTAAATTGTTATTTAAATCATGTGTAACTTTTAAATAATAATAAAAATTTTGAAACGTCCTTAAAAATGTTCTTTTTAAGGACGTTTTCATGCTCTCCTCGAAATAATTCAAACTTTTGTGTTATGGACGCAATTTTACCAAATTTGATGCTCTATACGCAATTTCTGTAATATAAATAATAAAGTTACAATTACATATAACAACGTTATGTAACATTTTTTATGGTTACTTTGGATCTTAATTATGCATTGTTGCACGTATTTTATATTATTTTAAAATAGTAAAATATAATATTTTAATTTTTACTATTTAATACATAATTATTCAAATATCAATGTTAAATTTAATGAACAATTTTAAATAATAAACATAGGTAAGTATATTTTTGAAATAAAAAAAAACTTCTACGTTGGTATAATTTTTATTTTTTTTAAATGTACAGCCAACAAGCATTTAAAAATAGACATTTGAACAAATAAGATAAAATACAACCATAATTTAAACTAAGCTAATCAAAAAAGTTTTTTTTTTATAAATATTATATTACCATATTTAAAAAATCTAGTTTTTCTCGTAATATAATTAATATAGAAGAAGATAACAGTTTTAATTCATAGTAATTTTTAAAAATATATACTTTATATCTTGTTGTAGTCAAAATGATCAAGATATTCACCTATATTAACTTAGGCGATCATATTCAAATGCAAATGTTAAGGGCACTAAAAGAATTGATAGGGACAACACGGGTTATGGGACTTAAGTCAGAATTTTGTTATGTACTAACATAACATTTTTTTACGGGACAAGAGCCGCAACACCACTATCTAAATTCTCTAACACAACACCCCTCTTCATTATCCTTTTCCTCTTCTTCCTCCCACCCTAATTTTGTATAGATACTAAAATATGAGACTTTATGACTCATTAGATGAAGTTTTAAACTGTTTATAGGGGTTATGAAATGATAGAAATCAACATTGGGGACAACACACGACTATTAAAAATTTGACATGACAACCCTAGTAAGATTTTTTTTTTATTATAACGACCAAAAATTTGACAATCTTTTTTTTTCTACCCCCTACCCCCCCCCCCCCCAAAGGCTGGGTTGATGCCCTCCCCCAGGAGGACTCGAACCCCGCCCTCCCCACCCCATGTCCACAACCTTACCAACAGGCTATACCACGCGGACTTTTTTCTTCTTCTTTTCTACCCCTGTAACGACCCATTCCGCTCAAGCGGAGAGCCGATTCAAACGGTACTAGTGCGACGACCCGACACGCTTTGCTCAGTGAGAAGACTCGCTTTAGGCAAAGGAATTCATACTTGGTCCTTCAGGAGTTCAAACTTAGACTTTTAAAGGCGCGCTCGGAGTATCGCTCGGCCAAGGCGAATCATCGCTAAGGTGGGTGGATACGATAAACATGTTTTTGCTTAGCCTGCACACCATAAAATATGGACGATACATGCTAGTCGCTAGGTGAATCACCCTTTGCATGCTAATAAAGAATACAACGCACCTAGCTAAGAGAATAATTTCATCTTGTATTGCTTGTGTTAGAACATAAAAATGAAACTTGACTTATAGTTGGACCCTCGCATGCTACCTTAGCTTTGTATAAATAGACTCCGCTAACGCTTTGAGTAGATCATTATATACTCTTCATAGTACACTAATTCACATATTTTTACTGTTCGTCTCATATATCATGCCGCCCGATATGCCCATGTACGATTTTTGTCATGCCCCGCTCCCAGAATACTGGGTAAATACGGGGACTAACATGGCCAACCGCACCTTGCAGAATATCGAAGTAAGCCGCAATGTGTTAAGGTTGTCAAAAAGACAAATGAGTGAACTCTAACATGCTATGACGTCAGTCCTAAGGCCGATAAATCATATTATCTAAATCCAGCAACACAAGTACAAGAGCATATCATATATGAAAGTAAAGAGGCGTCACAAATTACATGTCACATATAATCATGAAGCTAGTGAATAAAAAATGCTGCACTAGCATATTATAATAGTATATGATCAAATATAGCAATCATGGTCTAATATATACATCATGTTGACCGTAGTCTCAAAAATATAAGATCTAACTCTGCCCCTTTCTAAACACCACAAAATAAAGTAATCAAGATGGGGGTGGAAGAAGAAAACCCACTCGCGAGCTTCGGGTTGCAGTCCTACGAGTGCGAGCCATCTTGCTGGAAGTTCGGTGGATCTTGATTCTCTTTGGGGTAACTTGGCCATGCAAAGCCTGTCACCCTCACATTTCCATCTAAGGGTAGTTTGGTAATTATCTTGAGTATTAATTATTTTAGAATTATTATAATTAATATTTGTGCATGACTAATTTATTTATTTTAATTATTGCTAGTGTAGACTTATTTTAGACTTGTGTAGTGGACCTAACCTTTTAATTAGGGGACATGAACAAACTTTTGGACTAGTCTAAGTTGAGCCCATGAATTAGGCCCATGGTTAGGAAACATGATTAATTAGTGGAACCATTAGACTAGAACCTTCCCTCCCTAATTATTTCTTCATGAGAGGCCCCAAGGGGTATTTTTGACTTTGTACATTGCTTGAGGAAGGGTTTTTGTCCAGCCATAATTGAGAGGAGAGAGAGTGCTCTCATTTTAGTTCTTCCCCAAAATTCTAGATTTAGTTTTTCCCCTTCCAATTCTCCATCATTTCCCCATCAATTCACCATCAATTCTCTTCAAATCTCTTCCTAAATTCAACATTGAAGCCTCTACATCAAGGATCTACAAGCAAGGAACAAGGAGGAGGAGGCCAAGATCTACAAGGAGAAGAGCAACTTGTCAATTGGGACTTTTCATTGGGAATCCATCTCCCAATAGGTACAAATCAGTTTTTCCCCTTCCTATAGACTATAGATCTGAGTTTTTACCATAAGAAACCACCCCACATGCATAGGTTACCCATATGATTTGTTTGGGTATCATTTGGAGACCTACGGTGGGAGTTATGTCCATTTTTGTGTCGATTTTGGGGAAATTCCGAAATTGGCACATGTAGTGCTTGTCAATGGATCTAATAGATCTAATTGATCATTGATTGTTTGTTTGTAGCTTGTGTCGTGTCCACAATTGGATACGTGTGGGCCGAATCTCGTCGATTTGACGAAACGGTCGATTTTGGGGGTTTTCCTCCGACACGGGGCCATGTGCATATCATATGGTGACACGGACACGTAGACACTATAATTTATATATGTATTAATCATAAATTATGTATTAGAGTTGTACGTGTCCTCCGGGATACGTTTGGTTGTGAGTTGGGGGCCGTGTCGCAAGCGTATCATAGAAAAGTGTGATACGGGTGCGGTGCACCCCATGTGTTTGTGTTTTGGCTTTTGTACTATACATGCATATGTAAATATATTAGTATATACTATCTATATATTATTTGGAGAGTATAATAGAGGAATTTGGATTTTATGTATATACGTATGCCTATGTGTGTTTATATGAGGGTATCTAAATAAATACATATAAGTATGTGTATAGATATATATATATATATATATTGGTGTCTATAGTTATACATATATATATGTTAGATTATGTATTTATATGTATGTGTGTTGATCTATATAGGGAGATGCATAGATGAGGAGTATATATACATATAGACGTTTAGCTAGTCATTTTTAGATGTGTTTGAGAATGTAGTGTATATTTGTTTGTGTGTGTGCTTAGAGTGTGAATGTGTGAGTGAGGAGGGGGAGAGTACTCGACAGCAAGTACTATGTGTGCAGATACACACCAGAAAATGAAGGCAGCAAGTTACTGTGCAGCTGCTGCAGGTTTTACCTGAGCACACAGCAACTGAAGACTGCAGGGGATCACCAGTGAACAGTGCACATCTAATGAGAAGACTGTGCAGTATCCTACTGCACAGTGGCTTCAAGGATCAACAGCATCAGCCAATGCAGCAGGAGCACAACAGGCAACCAGTTCAGTCCCAACAAGGGTCGGGCAATGACCAGTCAGTGCAGCTGCAGCTCAGTATACAGCTCGGGTTATTCAGTGCAGCATGGTATCAGCAAGAGGGGTTTTCACTGCAATTGGTACAAGGGCTCGGGTAGAACTGTGCACAGCAGTGAGTATCAGTGACTCACTGAACTGTGCACAGTCGTTTCAGTTGGAATTGCTAGCAATCGTACAGGATTTCAGCAACAACAGTTTGGGATTAGATGACTGAGCATTTCAGTCCTTCCCTGTATTCGATTTTTCTGCTAGAATAGTTACAGCTTGTTTTCAGTTAAGTGATCTAGGTTGTATGAGTGGGTAGTCATGTTTCCAGTATAGTGTTTGGTTTCATTGGTTAGATTTCAGTCATTGGATTAGTTGTTTTAGTTAGTGCTTGAGTATAGTTAAGTTGTTAGTAGTTGAGTTAAACTGTTAGTTGGTTCTTAAGTTAGCTAGTTAGCTATATGAATATTGGTATTAGTTATTAGTATATAGATAATAAGTAGTAGCAGGTGGATTAAGTAGGAATTTTCCTTGGCTATATGATATAAGATTTGGTTATTTTGGTATCAGTTACTAATTATATAGTTAGATTTTGTAGTATGGTTTTATGTTGTAGATAGATACTTAGTTTTTAGTTATATGTAGGTTGTTTTGTCTAAGGGTTGAGTTACCTTGAGATCAGGGTATTCCCAAGGTATTGGGCCAATGCCAGAGTATTAAGCGTGGGTATCAAGGGTAATTGCGATACGCATTGGCACAAGGCCAAGGTATCCCATTTATATTATTTTGAGATATTGTTGCTATATGTGACTTATGTATATATATAAAAAACCTATTTTCATATTAGAAAATCGGCGTATCTTAGGATACGGCTTCTTGTTTTGCACCGTGGTGTGTTAGTTTAGCTAGTATAGCATAGCTTCATAGTGTATTGACTTAGTGACTAGTTTTAGACTCTTACAACCTAGAAATACATTGGCTTGACCTAGAAACGGCGTATTGACCTAGAACTTCTTCAACTTCAATTATTTTCATCATTGAACCTTGTATTGATACAACATACCATATATAGGTTGTGAGACACCGGCTTGGGCATCGAGAGACACACTTTGCTCAGGACTTCAGGCGAGTACATTTCTCTGATTGTTTTCAATTCATAATGTTGTATATATGCATGTTCTAGATTAGTATACATTGATTCCCGACACAGTGATTTCACGGACTGGTGCTATATGGATCCCGTCAGGAGGTGTTATCCCCTACCGTGTGCAACGGGTACCCAATGACATGTATTTCATCGTGTGCATCGGGTATTGACTTTCATGTGCTTCTTGTGCATCCACTATTTTGTGTGCTAGTGTGACTATGGTGATCATATACGTAACGTGTCGTGATTGGATCCATGAGTATTGGTTGGGGAGGGGGAGTAGGAGTTGGTTATGTGATCAAAGCCCTCTTGATCTCATGTGCATGTCGATTATACACCTCACGTATAATGGAGTTACCTATATACCTCATGTGCAACCTAAACCGATCACATAACGAACTCTCACTCTAAAACACATAGTTTAGTATTTCTTGTTCTCTACTTGCAGTCATTCTTGTATTTACTTCCAGCTTTATTGTGCCTATTGCCTGTTCACTTGTACAGTTTATTCTTTCTACTTGTGCATCTTGTATCATTTTTCTATTGTTTGTTATATATGCTCGATTATGTTATTGGAACTGCTTTCAGAGGTATGTACTTCGCTCCAATCCTGACTGGATATATTTTTTCCAGATGATTGGCTAGAGGAGCTGTGTCCCACACATTACGGACCTCAGGAGGGTGAGACTTTAGAGGACACTCCCCTAAAGCCAGAGGACATAGTACCAGTGACCGAGGAGGTCTAGTTTTGTTAAGATGTTGTTTTAGACTATTATTTTGAGGAGATTCACAGATGTACTATTATTTCATATTGTGGATTGTATCTTCTTTCCTTCGCTATTTCCATTCGTGCATTAATTTCCTCCTTAGTTTGTTTTGTGATTGAGATTGATATATTTGTGAGATACCATATTGCTCCTCCGATTGGAGTTGAGATGATTGACAGGTACCATATTATATTGTTGAGATGTTAGATAGTTAGAAATGACCCAGACAGCGTTCTACCGCCGATTCTGCGGCGTAGGCTGAGCGTAACCACGTACTCGTGCCCGAATATCATGGTACGGGTCGTGACACGTTTTTAGTGGTGGCCCATGCAGGTCTAGATAGACATCGTAGTTCTGCTCGACTAGAGTATTGCTACGAGGCTGCTTTAGGATACAGGATTTAGGCTGAGAGTTACTCAATCACAACTAGGAAAAATTCTAATGTTTTGTTCTACAAATCTTTATCTATTTGATATTGTCTTTCATTTTGAATTAAGTTCTGTCCTTCTTTGATGATATCGCATTATATTCAATAATTGATTCCGTATTTTCAATCTGACTTCAGGATGCCTCCGAAGGTCAGATTCTATCGCTCAGGAGCAGCGGCAGCTTCCTCAGCTACTTCTTCGCCTGCTGCGGATAGAGTAGCAGCTGCTACTGTTACATCTTCCGTCGAGAGGATCGCCTCACCGGTCCAGGTGGGAGTCTCAGCAGCCGTTTTTGGGGGTGCTCCTCCCCCGGTTCAGAGGGTTGCTCCAGTTGTTCCCGAGGATCTTCCGCCACCACCGCCAGTACCAGCTGATGCTACACAGCTGTTTGCACTTTTCCAGATGATGATGGAGGCCCAGAGGGCCCAGGCCGAGGCACAGCACCGACAGACCGAGGTGTTGAGACAGGGCATCGAGAGTGCTCACCAGGTGGCCATCACCGCCGTAGAGAGGACCACACCACCACAGCCACGGGAGGTACAGCCCAGGCCCGGCACCATTCAGGACTTCAAGAAGTTGGATCCCCGGCCTTTCAAGGGGACAGAGGGCATCATCTATGCGGATGATTGGTTGAAGAGCATGGAGCGCATCATGCGCTTATCCCGCCTTGCGGAGGAACTGATGGTGGAGGCAGCGGGATTGCAGATGATGGATATCGCCAGCACGTGGTTCCGGAATGAGCCACGGATCGCCGATCCAGGATTGACATGGGGAGAGTTCAGGGACCTGTTCAGAAGGAAGTTCTTCCCGCCTACTGAGAGACTTGACCTAGAGCGACAGTTCCAGAACCTCTACCAGGGGAACATGTCGGTAGAGGAGTATGCCGCCGAGTTTGGTAGGTTAAGCAGGTATGCCGACTATATGGTGAGAGACCCAGAGAACCGGGCTAGTAGGTTCAGAGAGGGTCTGAACTGGGAAGTGAAGGCTCTCATTTCTTCGAGCCACGAGACGTATACCAACATCTTGAGGGAGGCTCGCAAGGTCGAGAGAGACCTGAGTGGGAGGCACAAGAGGGACCGAGATGTTTATGGTGGCAGCAACAGCACAGGTCCAGCGAAGAAGCCATATTTCCAGCACCAGAGGCAGCAGTCCAATGCGCCTAACCGAGCACCTGTACAGCAGACGTATCAGATGCAGAGACCAGCCCAGACAGCTCGTGCTTGCCCCTTCTGTAAGAAGGCAGGGCACGGATGGGACGTTTGCAGGAAGAGGCTCGGTCAGTGTTTGTTTTGCGGTTCATCAGATCACCAGCTGAGGGATTGCCCCAAGACCTTAGCTCGGACAGTACAGGATGTAGCCCCTATCCAGAGGATACCTGCGAGACAGCCGAGAGGACCTCCTTTACAGCCCCAGCAGCAGAAGTTCGTGCAGCACCAGCACCAGCAGAGGGGTGCACATCAGGGGCGAGCTTTTGCCCTGACCATGGAGGAGTCAGAGCCAGTCGGAGACGTTATATCAGGTCCAGTCTTACTCGATTCTTTTCCAGCTCATACCTTATTTGATTCTGGTGCATCTCATAGCTTTGTATCTGTATCTTTTGCTTTGAGACATCGTCTTGAGTCTGAACCGTTGGCGCGGACTTGCAAGATCACGACCGGGGGTGGCATCATCCTGGTCAGTGATGTTTGCAAGAACCAGAGGGTTTATGTGGGAGGCCATGAGCTGAGTGTATGTTTACTTGTAATGCCACTTCCGAGTTACGATATAGTACTCGGGATGGATTGGTTGAGTAGACATCACGCTAGTATCGATTGTCGTGGAGGCAGAGTTTTATTTCAGACACCAGGAGAGCCGGAGTTCGAGTTCGTCCGAGGAGCAGAGCAGAGCGAAGGCGATTTCTGTGGGGCTTTGGTAGAAGAGCGGGAGCCGCCACATCCGTTGATTGCAGAGTTCTTGGATGTCTTTCCAGAGGATTTGCCGGGGTTGCCGCCGGACAGAGATGTGGAGTTCTCTATAGACTTAGTGCCAGGAGCAGAGCCAATCTCTCAGCACGTCTATAGAGTAAACAACAGCGAACTGGCGGAGTTGAAGAAACAGGTGGATGAGTTGCAAGACAAAGGCTTTATCCGTTCCAGTTCGTCACCATGGGGTGCTCCGGTACTGTTTGTACCCAAGAAGGATGGGTCGGTACGTATGTGTATCGACTACAGGGCACTTAATAACCTCACTATCAAGAACAAATACCCGTTGCCGCGGATTGATGACTTGTTCGACCAGCTGAGCGGAGCGAAGGTATTCTCGAAGATAGACTTGAGGTCAGGGTACCACCAGGTGAAGGTGAAGAGGGAAGACATCCCGAAGACGGCTTTCAGGACTCGTTATGGACAGTTCGAGTTCTTGGTGATGCCGTTTGGGTTGACCAATGCCCCGGCAGTGTTCATGAATCTGATGAACAAGGTATTTCATCAGTACCTGGATCAGTTTGTGGTAGTCTTCATAGACGACATTCTGATATATTCGAAGACCCCGGAGGAGCATGAGCAGCACTTGAGGATTGTTCTGGAGATTCTCAGGAAGGAGAAGTTGTATGGCAAGTTGTCGAAGTGTGAATTCTTCCTTGATAAGGTTGAATTTTTTGGGCATGTCATTACAGGAGATGGAGTCTCGGTGGACCCGAAGAAGATCTCAGCAGTTGAATCGTGGTCTACCCCGAGTTCGGTAGCAGAGATCAGGAGCTTCCTTGGATTAGCAGGCTACTACCGGAAGTTTGTTCAGGATTTCTCCAGACTAGCAGAGCCGATGACTAGGCTGACCAGAAAGGACGTAGAATTCGTCTGGACTGAGGATTGCCAGTCAGCATTTGAGGAGCTGAAGAGGAGATTGACTACAACTCCCATCTTGACACTACCATCAGGAGCAGGAGGATTTTTCATTTACAGTGATGCATCAGGGAAGGGTTTGGGTTGTGTACTACAGCAGCACGGGAAGGTAATTGCCTATGCTTCCAGGCAATTACGCCCGCATGAGAAGAACTACCCTACCCATGATTTGGAGCTTGCAGCGGTTATCTTTGCTCTCAAATTGTGGAAACACTATCTATATGGAGAGAGAGTAGAGATCTTCACAGACCATAAGAGCTTGAAGTATGTGTTTACACAGAAGGAGCTCAACATGAGACAGCGGCGATGGTTGGAGCTGATGAAGGACTTTGACATATCTTTGCAGTACCATCCAGGGAAGGCCAACGTAGTCGCGGATGCTTTGAGCAGGTATCCCGTGGCTATGTGCTTGACTAGGGACAGGCATCTATTGGCAGACCTCGATAGTTTGGGCATTGAGATATTGATTCCGGGAGTCGCAGCGCAGATGTGGGGACTTCAGGTTCAGTCGGAGCTGATGGACCGAGTCAGAGCTGGACAGTATGAGGATGAGTCTCTGCGGAGCATCAGAGCACAGGTTCAGGTCGGGCTGGCAGAGGACTTTACCGTCGCAGATGATGGATCATTGCGACACGGTACCAGGTTGTGCGTACCGAAGGGAGCATTGCGCGAGGAGATTATGCAGGAGGCACATCGTTCCCAATACTCTATGCATCCCGGTGCCAACAAGATGTATAGAGACATGAGAGAGCATGTATGGTGGTATGGCATGAAGCGAGAGGTAGCTAGCTTCGTGTCCAGATGCTTAGTTTGCCAGCAGGTAAAGGCGGAGAGACAGAGACCAGGAGGATTGCTTCAGCCTCTGCCCATTCCGGAGTGGAAATGGGAGCATGTTACCATGGATTTTGTATCAGGGCTTCCGCGTTCTCCAGGGGGCAAGGATGCGATTTGGGTCATCGTGGACAGGTTGACCAAATCAGCCCACTTTCTGCCATTTAAAGTGGGTACATCTACGGAGAGACTTGCGGAGATGTATGTGCGCCAGATTGTCAGATTGCACGGTGTTCCAGTGAGCATTGTCTCGGATCGGGATAGCCGCTTCACGTCCCATTTCTGGAGGAGTTTGCAGGCTAGCTTGGGCACTCAGCTCAAGTTCAGTACCGCTTATCACCCTCAGACGGACGGACAGTCGGAGAGGACTATTCAGACTCTCGAGGACATGCTACGCACCTGTGTTTTGGATCTTGGAGGTTCTTGGGAGGATCATCTTCACTTGGTAGAGTTTTCATACAACAACAGCTACCAAGCCAGCATTGAGATGTCACCATTCGAGGCGTTGTATGGACGGAGATGCCGCACTCCGTTGTCCTGGGATGATGTTGGTGACAGGGCTTTATTGGGACCAGAGATGGTAGTGGATGCAGCAGAGAAGGTGAAGCTTATCAGAGACAGACTTCGAGTGGCGCAGGACAGGCAACGGCATTGGGCCGATAGCCACCGGAGACCTCTGGAGTTTGAGGTATAGCTTTAGTTTTGTCTTGTTTGTGTTTGATTGTTGCTTGTTAGAGTGCTAAGTTTGTGTTTCGTGCTAGGTTGGCGGTCTGGTTTTCTTGAGGATTTCTCCGACACGTGGCACGATTCGTTTCGGTGGAGGCGGCAAGCTTAGTCCGCGATTTATCGGTCCTTTCAGCATTCTTGAGAGGGTCGGTACAGTCGCCTACAGACTAGACTTACCACCTGCACTGGAGAGAGTGCACAACGTGTTTCACGTGTCGCAGTTGAGACGATACGTGGCAGATCCCAGTCATGTGTTGGATCATTCGGAGATAGAGGTGGGCCCTACTCTCAGCTATCCAGAGCAGCCAGTGGAGATTCTAGATCGGAGAGAGAAGGTGCTGAGGAACCAGACGATTCCTTTGGTGCACGTCGCGTGGAGGCATCACTCGCCAGGAGAGAGTACCGGGGAGCGAGAGGCTGAGATGCGCGAGCGATATCCGTATCTTTTCGAGCCGTGAGGTATAATTCTTTCTTGTATTATATTGTTGTTTTGGTAGATAGTTTCTTCCTTAATTTCGAGGATGAAAATTTTCTAAGGTGGGTAGGTTTGTCACCCTCACATTTCCATCTAAGGGTAGTTTGGTAATTATCTTGAGTATTAATTATTTTAGAATTATTATAATTAATATTTGTGCATGACTAATTTATTTATTTTAATTATTGCTAGTGTAGACTTATTTTAGACTTGTGTAGTGGACCTAACCTTTTAATTAGGGGACATGAACAAACTTTTGGACTAGTCTAAGTTGAGCCCATGAATTAGGCCCATGGATTAGGAAACATGATTAATTAGTGGAACCATTAGACTAGAACCTTCCCTCCCTAATTATTTCTTCATGAGAGGCCCCAAGGGGTATTTTTGACTTTGTACATTGCTTGAGGAAGGGTTTTTGTCCAGCCATAATTGAGAGGAGAGAGAGTGCTCTCATTTTAGTTCTTCCCCAAAATTCTAGATCTAGTTTTTCCCCTTCCAATTCCCCATCATTTTCCCATCAATTCACCATCAATTCTCTTCAAATCTCTTCCTAAATTCAACATTGAAGCCTCTACATCAAGGATCTACAAGCAAGGAGCAAGGAACAAGGAGGAGGAGGCCAAGATCTACAAGGAGAAGAGCAACTTGTCAATTGGGACTTTTTATTGGGAATCCATCTCCCAATAGGTACAAATCAGTTTTTCCCCTTCCTATAGACTATAGATCTGAGTTTTTACCATAAGAAACCACCCCACATGCATAGGTTACCCGTAGGATTTGTTTGGGTATCATTTGGAGACCTACGGTGGGAGTTATGTCCATTTTGGTGTCGATTTTGGGGGAATTCCGAAATTGGCACATGTAGTGCTTGTCAATAGATCTAATAGATCTAATTGACCATTGATTGTTTGTTTGTAGCTTGTGTCATGTCCACAATTGGATACGTGTGGGCCGAATCTCGTCGATTTGACGAAACGGTCGATTTTGGGGGTTTTCCTCTGACACGGGGCCATGTGCATATCATATGGTGACACGGACACGTAGACACTATAATTTATATATGTATTAATCATAAATTATGTATTAGAGTTGTACGTGTCCTCCGGGATACGTTTGGTTGTGAGTTGGGGGCCGTGTCGCAAGCGTATCATAGAAAAGTGTGATACGGGTGCGGTGCACCCCATGTGTTTGTGTTTTGGCTTTTGTACTATACATGCATATATAAATATATTAGTATATACTATCTATATATTATTTGGAGAGTATAATAGAGGAATTTGGATTTTATGTATATACGTATGCCTATGTGTGTTTATATGAGGGTATCTAAATAAATACATATAAGTATGTGTATAGATATATATATATATATATATTGGTGTCTATAGTTATACATATATATATGTTAGATTATGTATTTATATGTATGTGTGTTGATCTATATAGGGAGATGCATAGATGAGGAGTATATATACATATAGACGTTTAGCTAGTCATTTTTAGATGTGTTTGAGAATGTAGTGTATATTTGTTTGTGTGTGTGCTTAGAGTGTGGATGTGTGAGTGAGGAGGGGGAGAGTACTCGACAGCAAGTACTATGTGTGCAGATACACACCAGAAAATGAAGGCAGCAAGTTACTGTGCAGCTGCTGCAGGTTTTACCTGAGCACACAGCAACTGAAGACTGCAGGGGATCACCAGTGAACAGTGCACATCTAATGAGAAGACTGTGCAGTATCCTACTGCACAGTGGCTTCAAGGATCAACAGCATCAGCCAATGCAGCAGGAGCACAACAGGCAACCAGTTCAGTCCCAACAAGGGTCGGGCAATGACCAGTCAGTGCAGCTGCAGCTCAGTATACAGCTCGGGTTATTCAGTGCAGCATGGTATCAGCAAGAGGGGTTTTCACTGCAATTGGTACAAGGGCTCGGGTAGAACTGTGCACAGCAGTGAGTATCAGTGACTCACTGAACTGTGCACAGTCGTTTCAGTTGGAATTGCTAGCAATCGTACAGGATTTCAGCAACAACAGTTTGGGATTAGATGACTGAGCATTTCAGTCCTTCCCTGTATTCGATTTTTCTGCTAGAATAGTTACAGCTTGTTTTCAGTTAAGTGATCTAGGTTGTATGAGTGGGTAGTCATGTTTCCAGTATAGTGTTTGGTTTCATTGGTTAGATTTCAGTCATTGGATTAGTTGTTTTAGTTAGTGCTTGAGTATAGTTAAGTTGTTAGTAGTTGAGTTAAACTGTTAGTTGGTTCTTAAGTTAGCTAGTTAGCTATATGAATATTGGTATTAGTTATTAGTATATAGATAATAAGTAGTAGCAGGTGGATTAAGTAGGAATTTTCCTTGGCTATATGATATAAGATTTGGTTATTTTGGTATCAGTTACTAATTATATAGTTAGATTTTGTAGTATGGTTTTATGTTGTAGATAGATACTTAGTTTTTAGTTATATGTAGGTTATTTTGTCTAAGGGTTGAGTTACCTTGAGATCAGGGTATTCCCAAGGTATTGGGCCAATGCCAGAGTATTAAGCGTGGGTATCAAGGGTAATTGCGATACGCATTGACACAAGGCCAAGGTATCCCATTTATATTATTTTGATATATTGTTGCTATATGTGACTTATGTATATATATAAAAAACCTATTTTCATATTAGAAAATCGGCGTATCTTAGGATACGGCTTCTTGTTTTGCACCGTGGTGTGTTAGTTTAGCTAGTATAGCATAGCTTCATAGTGTATTGACTTAGTGACTAGTTTTAGACTCTTACAACCTAGAAATACATTGGCTTGACCTAGAAACGGTGTATTGACCTAGAACTTCTTCAACTTCAATTATTTTTATCATTGAACCTTGTATTGATACAACATACCATATATAGGTTGTGAGACACCGGCTTGGGCATCGAGAGACACACTTTGCTCAGGACTTCAGGCGAGTACATTTCTCTGATTGTTTTCAATTCATAATGTTGTATATATGCATGTTCTAGATTAGTATACATTAATTTCCGACACAGTGATTTCACGGACTGGTCCTATATGGATCCCGTCAGGAGGTGTTATCCCCTACCGTGTGCAACGGGTACCCAATGACATGTATTTCATCGTGTGCATCGGGTATTGACTTTCATGTGCTTCTTGTGCATCCACTATTTCGTGTGCTAGTGTGACTATCGTGATCATGTACGTAACGTGTCGTGATTGGATCCATGAGTATTGGTTGGGGAGGGGGAGTAGGAGTTGGTTATGTGATCAAAGCCCTCTTGATCTCATGTGCATGTCGATTATACACCTCACGTATAATGGAGTTACCTATATACCTCATGTGCAACCTAAACCGATCACATAACGAACTCTCACTCTAAAACACATAGTTTAGTATTTCTTGTTCTCTACTTGCAATCATTCTTGTATTTACTTTCAGCTTTATTGTGCCTATTGCCTGTTCACTTGTACAGTTTATTCTTTCTACTTGTGCATCTTGTATCATTTTTCTATTATTTGTTATATATGCTCGATTATGTTATTGGAACTGCTTTCAGAGGTATGTACTTCGCTCCAATCCTGACTGGATATTTTTTTTCCAGATGATTGGCTAGAGGAGCTGTGTTCCACACATTACGGACCTCAGGAGGGTGAGACTTTAGAGGACACTCCCCTAGAGCCAGAGGACATAGTACCAGTGACCGAGGAGGTCTAGTTTTGTTTAGATGTTGTTTTAGACTATTATTTTGAGGAGATTCACAGATGTACTATTATTTCATATTGTGGATTGTATCTTCTTTCCTTCGCTATTTCCATTCGTGCATTAATTTCCTCCTTAGTTTATTTTGTGATTGTGATTGATATATTTGTGAGATACCATATTGCTCCTCCGATTGGAATTGAGATGATTGACAGGTACCATATTATATTGTTGAGATGTTAGATAGTTAGAAATGACCCAGACAGCGTTCTACCGCCGTTTCTGCGGCGTAGGCTGGGCGTAACCACGTACTCGTGCCCGAATATCAGGGTGCGGGTCGTGACAAAGCCAGTAGGGTCAGAATCCCAAGCAACAAGTACCACAAATGAGCTTGAGATGATAGACCAACACATCACAACATAAGCAGAAAGAGACATACAAGAAATAAATATTGATCGAGACTTGTACGGTACCAATGTACTTGTCTAAAAAATATAATACTAAAAGAACTGATAACAAGTACAATAATGAAAGAAAGACGACGAACGACAAGAGAGCATAGGAACTACTATGGATCGGGACCACAACCCTTAAACCAAACAAGGACCGAGGTTGCAGACCTTCACCCGAGCAAAACATAGCACCCTAACCACGCGGCGAAAGAAAATAAAACTAGAAGAGCGAATTATAAAGAAAGTAACACCATTCATCGTACGGCCAAATAACTTTACGGCTTGCTACGATTAACTAGCCTGGGTTGTCACAAACATTAATTTCTAAATGCATATTTTAAGAATATTGCTACCACCGATACTGCAGTTAACCCGGATGGCCAAGGGTACGCGTGTCTAGTAAACTTAAATGCACATTCAACCATACAATAACATAAATTGTTACTTGCCATAAACAGAAATTGAACTTATAAGCATAAACTTGAACTTTTGATTATAAACTTGCTTTATAAACTTGTCTTGTAACATAAACTTGTATATAAACTTATCTTGTAAGTGTCGCAGCACGTGTAAACTTGGTCAGTCATGGAGCCCTTGCCTAGTAGGGTTGTTCCATGCTGCATAGGGCCCTTAGATATCGGGGTAGCCGGTAGCACAATATTCTTCCCTCCCAATGATCCAGGTAAACCTTATCTTGTTTAATCATTATTAAATTATTTCAAGTTCTCGAGTCGTAGACAATTGAGAACTCCCTAGAATGACGAGTCACGAGTACGAGCTTCTCATGAGTTATCGTATTCGCAACACGCGATACATTGGACAATACTCACACTCGATTGCCCGATGTCAAATGCAATGGATTTGCATACACAAAATTATTTACGGTGTTGTGAGGATCGTGAACTTGTACATAAATTTGTCTCATGAATTTACATGCAAAACTTGTCTGGTAATATAAACTTGTATTAACATAAGAAAGCACACAACAATAATCACTAAAGAAATTACTAAATGAACATAATTAAAGGGAACACAAACTACACACAAGAATTCCTGGTCGCATGCGCGCACTCCCTGCATGGACTCACTTGTCGCATGCACCCACTGGTCGCATGCACTCACTTGTTGCATGCGCTCACTAGCCGCATGCACCCAATTGCCGCATGGACTCACTGGCCGCATGCTCATAATTGCCGCATGGACTCACTTGTCGCATGCTCCCAATTGCCGTATGGACTGTAAACCCCCTGATTTTTTAGATTTTAAAATTTATTAATTTTGGTATTATATAATTATTGAGAATAAGGGAGATTTTTTCATTATTTTTAGCTATCTATAAAATATAAAATTTATGGATATATATTTATGTATATTTAATTAATTACATATATTATACCGAAAATTTTTTTTTTTTGTACAACTATTATTAGAGTATTGTAGATTTTTTGGAAATTATTTGAGGTTCGAAACTATATATATATATATATATGTGTGTGTGTGTGTGTGTGTGTGTGCGCGCGCGCGCGTGTGCGTGTGTGGTTATAATAATAATAATATCAAACCCTAAATCCAAAACCCATACCCGCACCCAAACCCAAACCCAAACCCACAGCCCCCGACCCCCCAGCTACAGTAACCCCTGATCGGCTATAGTAATCCCTCCGTTCAAATCACAAAACCCCCGACTCTTCTTTTCCCCTTATGAAACCCCCTTTCACTCCCTATATATACCATAGAGCAGACCACCCCCTCAGACATCTCCCCTTCGTCCAGATGACGACCGTCGTCAACCGTCGTCGCACGCCGCCTCGAACAGTCCGCCCCGAAGTCACGAGCAGCAAAGCAAAAATGAAGTACCCTTTTTTCCTACCTATGTTTCTCTCTATATAGTAAACCAAATAGTGAACTGTTGAATCCTATGTGAAGACAACATGACCCCCATGCACCCTGTTTAAATAGTTTAGCTTATTGTATCCTGTGTCGATCGTAAATCGAGACCCAAAATAGGAAAAATGAGCAGTTGGCCAGGAACAGAAACTGTTCCAAGTATGTGTGTTTGAGTCTCGTTATCTCCATAACGACATGCGATGCTAAAATTCTACTTGAACAAACTTCTGGATAGCATTACCTAGTTTTAATCCCTTTAAACACTTTCTTTTAATTCGAATTATGATGTAATTATTTTAATGCTGAAAACTATCGAAAACTTGATTTCGTAAACCCAAAATTTCTCGATACGGGGTGCGTTCCGACAAACGAGGCAAATTCGTCGTATGAGAATTTATCAAAAGGCGCATATTATCAACGCGAATGTGTAAAATTTTGCAAAACTTGATTTGGATGTGCGTGCACACCGGAATCAACGTGTATCCGTCGAAAAATACCGTATCGACCTATTCCGACATATTATCATAACTTCGTGTGTGTTTGCCATTTCATAACGAAACTTGCACCATCAAATTTGCAGTGTTACGCTGGTCCTGTGACCCAAGTTTGGTTCGATTATGAGAACATTGGTGAAACACCATTTTGCGGGCCCTACGGTTCCACTTACGGATTATTTCGTGATCGGCTTACTGGAATCTAATTTCGGACACTCCGTTGAGTTTGTGACATCGTTCTGGACTCGTAGATACTAAGTTTGCTAAATTTAGAGAACTTTGTCTTTAGTACGCTTTTCGGTGCGAAATGGACCACTTGTGGACCCCGCTTTGACCCGATACTGTCAATTTTGCCCCTGAGTCCAAATTAGACTTATGGATAGTCAATCCTAGCTATTTCAAGCATTCTAAAAATATTGGTGATATTTGTTTCAGCATCCGGAGGTGTACGTGCAAATTTTACTTTCCCATGAGTAGTTGACGGAGTTCAGAACCCAGACAAGTGTACATTGCCAAACTTGCAGTAGATCTTGTTATATTATCTGCTTATGTTTCTTTATACTTTTGTGATGTACCTGTTCAACCTATGACCGTGAGACGTTACTTAGCGTCCGAACAAGATTTGGGTGTCGACACCATACGCAGAGTCGAGTAATGTCACTTAGAGAGTTGGTACCACGATCCTATTTTTACGTGCTTGCTTTACCAAGTACGACATACCATAGAACACTTGACAATATTTTATGTGACAGAATATTTCTTGAGTTATTCATGGTAATTTTGTATAGGCTTACAGGATTCGTGATATGAGACTTGCATATTATATAGATATCATTATGACTCGTTGTACTAGCTAGAGGTCATGATCTTACATGTTATGGACATGAGGTTACATTGGGTGGAGAAAGACACACCATACTACAAGCTGATTATTTATATATATACTATACTACTGGAGGTGCCTTAGACTCTATCTCAGATCTTTGGCACATATACTGGCCCTACTTGATATTACTTGCTGCTATGGGCTCCCCGACACTGAGCATGTAGTGGTTTCAGCCTGAGTACGAGTGATGTCCTCACGTGTATATCAATTAGATGGTTATAGTAGTTTACCCTTAAGTATGTGGCATCATACTATTTTACTTTGGTATGTTGTTTCTTGTACCTTGTTACGTCCCTCTGAGGACCTGGTCCCTTATCAGTTTTGCAGCATAGACCGTTGTGGAGCCTGCCTGGAATTGCTGATGTGTGTTGCTTTGTCATGCGGGCATGTGTGCCAGGTACTTATATCATTTCTACCGGAGTTATACTTATTTATTCATATTATTTATTCATCTGTTGTTGTAGCCTAGTTTTATAGACTTATATTCCTTTATCGAGTCTATTCGAGCTTATGTGTTACTAGGCGGCCGACTTTAGCACGTGTAGTTTATTTTTGATATTTTGTTCTTTATATGGATTGAGAAATAGATATTTTCAGTATTCTTAGATAGTTACCCTTATAATACATCTTATACGTATTCGAGTCGGACCAGAGTCTGGTCGAATGTGTAGCTGGCATGTTACGTATTTCTAGTCCTACGTATTTTGGGACTGGGGCGTTACATGGACTCATCTGCCGCATGCTCAGGGTTAAAGTCTACTATTTGGGGCAAGTGTTGAGTGATGGGTCAATAAATAAAGTATCAGAGAAGTGACATAACGTGATGGATGTGACAGTCCAAAAATTGTGTCAGGAAGAAAAGACAAGAATCATAAAAAGATGTGCCAAACAGTTCAGAGTCATGCGTTCAAGAAAAATAGCTCGTGACCGCATGAACTGTCTGCCGCATAAACTGCTTACCGTATAAATGCCCCTTTAGGACTTAGAGGATTTTTCATTCATTTAGCGAGTGAAAACACAAGCAGTTCAAGGATAGCTCCAGAACACTTTGTGTAATGTACAGTCATGCATCCAATAAGATGGATACATGATGTCGGTATGCAGCAAGGAGTTCAGGCCGCATAACCCTCTTGGACCGTATAGTACTCTTCCGTATAGGTTGTTGGCCGCATGAAGACTTCGTCTTCTCCAACAGCAGGTTCAGCCATGACCGAAAGGTCAAAAAACAAAAAAATATTTTCTTCATAAAAACTTTATTTTAACTCCAAATCAAGTGAAATAAAAGCCAAATTGCATGAAATAAAATGCTCTAACATAAGGAACAACTAGTTTTCAAAAATACTAAGTTTTAATAGATCAAAACCAAGTAAAGCTCATAGAACACATAAAAATCCTAAACTTAAAACTCAGATTTAAAAAAATCTATACATCAAAATCAAAAACTCCAAGAACTAAATATTATCAGCAACTTAAGGAGAATATTTTCCATCAAACATATTTAAAAAACAACATATATATGAAAAATCTAAAAATTTATGACTTTACCATTAAGCAAGATGTACTTGCCTAAGAGTCCAATGACCTCTTCCTAGCTAGGTCCGGTGCTGTGGTTCGGCTAGGGAAGGTGCACTGGGGTGAGGGAGAAGGGAGCAAGGAAGAAGGAAATAAAAATGAAGAAGAAAGAGAGGAGAGAGAGAAAAGCTCATATATATACTAAAAGGAGAGTACAAATGGTTTAGTCATGGGTTTAGTCAAATGAACCGAACCAGGTGTCCATTCTACATGTAGATCCTAAACTCGGTCTATGACAATGCTAATAGGTATTCTACTGATCTCGGGTAGTCTCTCTAAACAACAGAAAAAATTGATAATAAATAAAATGACAGGAACCAACACGAGAAATACAGAAGGAATACATTATAAAAAAATTAAATTTTAGAAATTCAAGAAATACCAAATCTGAAATCGGGTGTGACAGTTTCACTTCTCGCATTACTCCTTAGACTCGTGCTAGCGTAATCGCTTATGTTTGCAAGTAAGATCATGCCGCATGTTTTCTTAAGTTATATATTCATACCGTTCCAATGCTTAGCTGCTTTACTTAATCGCTATGTTCATCTCGTAAGATTCATGCCACAACCTTGTAACACTATCCCTATCTTGCATTCATCTAGTTTAGCCAAAAGACTATCAAATAGTTGTTCTGTGCAAGTATGAACCTGAAAGTATTCGGAACCGTTAGGTCGCCAAGGCAGTTACCGAACTAGGAGAATGCATCAAGTCAAGTTAAACTCTGAACGAATTGAATCATGTTAAGGTAGCAAGAATCACAGCTCATGGAGCAATACTCGTTCAGAACAAGAATCAAGATTGAGCATGTCATGTCGTGAATCTAGAAGACCCAAGACTTGCATAGTCGCGAACAACTTGGTGCACAAGGAAGATTTTTGAATCTCGTTCTGCGGACGGTCTCCAGGGCACTGGGCGACCGATTCAATCCGGGCAGAACCTCGTGATAGTCTCGTGTGCTAGATGAGATGGTATGTAGCACCTCGTGTACCTTTTGTAGCATATCATCCTCGTCAATGACTATAACTCATCCTTTATGGCTATGTCAGCGACTCATGTTCATATAGATAAGTCATTCTCGCTTAGCGGCAATCCACGTGCGAGTTATTGCATCACATCTTGTAATCTGAAATACCTGACTGTTATGATTATAAGGCATTTGTACACATTTGAACATATTTAAAGATCAGGCAAAAGGGTTTCCAGCTCCAAGTGCACTTACTACTAAAGATCAGACAGTCTCTGATGGCAGCTCCTCTAACTCCTCCCCAGATGTATACCTTGTCTCCTGGCCGAGACCGTATACTGTGGGGTAGTATGCCTCATCTATATCTGGAAGGGAACCAGGTCCTCAGTGGGATATAACAAGATACATAAAAATATGCCATATATGTAAATACTTAATAAAATAAATAAATGTGTGCTAACCATCTAAGTGAATGCAATGTAAAGACAACTTTGGTACGTATGGGCAGGCGTAGGCATATCGTCCAGCGTCCTTTAGAGTGTGGTATCTGCAACGTCCGTCATTCCGAAGAATGAGGTATCTGTATATATATATATATCGTCCACACTCTAAGGAACGTGGTATCTGCAAAGTATATAACGTCATATCACTCCGAAGAGTGCGGTATCTACAATAAAGAAGGTGGGTGTCCCATACGCCTACTAGTTGTCTTCCCCGCCCAAAACGGTTATACAAGTCGAATCCACAATATGCAAACCACGTAACTAAATGCCAAGTCATAACTTTCCTAAATATTTCTGATTTCGTGCTAAGCCGTGATGCACGTCACACGCACCGGTAGCTAATCGAGTACGCAAACTCGCATCCCAAAATAAATTGCAATCGTGTTGCGTGTTGTCATAGCTGCTGTTTAATTTCTTAATTTTAATTTTTCCATGTTATCTCTAAGGCTTATATGCAATTAATAAATTTAGGTTATGCAATTTTCAATTTACGAATAGGAACTAGTCTTATAGGAATTTCTATTTTTGTTGGAGGGGTCTTATGCTAAAAACCCAAAACCCATGGGAAGGAAAAGAGAAACCAGCAGCTCTTCTCCCTGACTCATCCCCCTCCTTTCCACCTGTAGCCTCCTCCCTGTCACGCCCCAATCTCCCGCAAGCTCGACAGTCCCCGCTGAACGTGAATCACCACGTTGCAGCTCTCCCGCGGGACAATCGTTCTAATCGGGACGTGATGCCGTACGAGCCTGGAGTTGCGCTCGTACAAGGCGATATTGTCGAACACCAAATATTATCATTGAAACAACCAAGTTGCAGCGGAAGTCAAGTATTGTGTACCAAGCACACATCAGAGTAATACGCAGCGAAGCTCACGATAGGGTCCAAATAAAATGCCCCGAGGCAATGCCACAAAGGCGATGCCACGAAGACGATGAAATGCTCTTGCTCTTTTCTCTAGCCCACAAAGGTACTTACAGTTCATACATCTTGCCCCGTATATCCAAGCAACGCCACTACGCCCGTGTACCTAAAATATTGCCCACAAACGTGGGTCAGTACACAACCGTACTGGTGAGAGGGGTAACCCACTCGTCTAAGCCGACACTAAGTAAAATAGTGAATGCAACAGTTATATGGTGATCTTTCTAGTTGAATCCTAGATTCTTTTCATGGCATAGGGATGACATGTTACGGAAAGCTGTAAAGCAGTTTAAGCATGCAAGCATTCAACTCAAACCAAACGACAAGCAGTTTAATATATCCGACCCGTCTAACTCAATGCCATCGCTTGCACGATAACATATCGAACCATCAGTCTCGCCTCAATATCCATCCTCAACCAACAGTTTATATCCCAATCTCGAGTGCACACTCTTGCCGAGGCAAGGTGGCCGCGCCTACATGAAAGCCAAACCAACAAAAGAAAAGCAAGCCAACTCTTATCTATATGAAGTCACTGGCAAAGCCATAAAGGACAAAATCCAAGCATTAACGGCGCTCCCTATCAGCCCAGGTAGCAAGCCCCGCTGGAGGTCCCGCAATGCATCGTGACTAGCACGAATCAATATCTCCCTCCGGATCGATACGGTCCCAGTGCCCCGAGAAGCCGTTTCGAGGAAATGTCAAACCCTGTGTACACAGGTTGTCCGTGACATGCAGAAAGTAGGTATGACGAGAGGATCGAACATTCTCGCCCCACCAAGCGATCCTAGACTCGTTCAACCGAATATCCAACTAAAGCATCCATAACCATTCTTCCAACATATCCCCACGGATTCCAAATCTCGACCTCAATATATATATCCCAAGGCACCAAAATACTCATAAGCACAATCTCTCAAGTTGTGCCTAAGTTATGCCCACACTTCACATTTTCGCTTCCCAACACAGTGTTTCACATTGGGTGCAACACCCCACACTCCGAATAATCCCGTGGCACAATGCCCCAACAGTGGCACGATACCCTCGCCGATGCAGTTGTTCGATTTCGAACCACAACTGCTCGCTTTGCAAGACAAAGCGACCCAGTGATACTCGTGCACGGATGCACGCTCGCTCGCCCGGATTCCCGATATTCCCATTTCCTCAAAGTATCATTCCAACCGTCCAAGTATAATCCCAAGTATCCAACCGACTGCCTCAAATATAATAATCCAACTCTAGCTCCAACTATATCCAACGTGTAAATCATTTCAAGTCACAATCCTACCAAACCAACGACGTACACTCTATGCACGCCTCAGTGTAGTGATTCTCGAGTTTCAGCCCAAGTGTTCAAGCCTTTTTCGTGTTTTCCATATTATTAGGCATGAAGGAGTAGAGGAGAAAGGAAAGAGCCCACTCACAATGTTCGATCCCGTTAAGCATCATGTCCTGCCGATACGGCCAATCCCTTGAACCCGTGGTCCGATGCAAGCGCGATCTACTCAACTGGTATGACCGTGCGAGCAGGCCGTGCTCTCCAAATCATCCGACCGATCGGACTAAGGAAGACGGCATTATCGCTTCCATCCAGCTATTCAGTACTGTTCTGAACGAACACCTGATTTCCATCGAACCCGCTAGCCATCTGCACATTGAAACCAACTCGATTAATCCTTCTTCCCAAAATCCAACATTTCAAATGTAACCAGCATTTGATTCATTCGATCCGACTCAGCGTAACGCTCCGAGCGGTTGCGGGGCGTTACATAATATACCACTTAGAATCAGGTTCGTCCACGAACCGTGCTGGTACTCATTCCTTACTAGCATGCCACAATCCAATTTCATAGATCTGTTCTATGCAACTCTCATATTCACGATTTCTGACACAACATCTCGTTCTGCTGAACGCTCGTACAATTTTTACGAATTTCCACATCCTCCTTGCAGCTCAATACGAATTCTTCGTATCGCTTAGTTTTGGATCGTACACATATTTAAGGCGTCCCTAAAATACATGCATTTCCGCCGAGCTTTGCGATAGAAAATTTGAACAAGTTACAAAGGTATCTTTATGTTCGAGGCGTCCATTTGCTTTGCTCCCAATTGAATCAATCCCGATTTCCATTCCAACATTTTTGGTTGAGCACTATCCTCAAATATGATAATTTCCCACTGACTCAATCAGTTCGTGTTCCAACTCAATCCATCCAACTATTTCTGAAATCCGTACTAGCAACATCTCCAAATATTATCTCGTGCACCGAACGATCATCTCAACTGATCTACCCCAGCTATGCGACTTACCCAAATATCAACTTTGCTTAGATCAGCTCAGTCCAACACATTTCCTGCCATCTCAAAATCTCACAGGGTGAACATCTATATTGAGGTTCGTGTGATCCACGAAGATCTCGCCGCCACGCCAAAGGGATTGTGTCGCCACGATTTCAACGTGGACACACTCGCCACAATTCTTAGGTTGCGCATGGAATAGTTCTTCGCGCTGCTTCCACTGCCTCGAAGCATAGAATATCACCTTTGCCTTCCGAATGAGCACGTTTTCCAGACTAAGTTCCGAGACATCTTGTAAATCTGAGGCACATCTGTCCCTTCCAGTATTCGCAAAGATTTGATTTGAACGAGCCGCCACAGTCGTCCATTCATATAAATGCTATTTCCTTCCAGAGCACGATGAGTCAGAGGCGATGCCATCTACAAAAATCTGTGACTCTGAATCTCATCAGTTGACTAGGCTACTTCCACCATCGCTTCGATCTTCCGGCTGCATCTTCAGCTGAAGGCTATCCCAAGGATCTCTCAAATCCAACACTCAGTCAATAAGCCAAAAATCATTGCTCACATCTGCCCTCGACGCATTCCCAAATACGCCGCCTCAAGGGTCGTTCTATGGGTCTACCATATTCATATCCGATTCGACGGACAAGGTCGCTTAGGGTCAGCTGTCCCGAAGCTACGCTCGATAATTGTAATCATCACGATGGACAGTTACTATAAACCATGCTATATCTTATCTGCAAACCCGAATCAAAATCCAACCATCCATCCGAGCGAACTCCCGAATCCGAGCAATGTGCTCGTTGAAACCGTCTACCATCAATCCGTCGTTCTGCCCTGAATCCATCAAATTTCCGAATTGCGTGTTCGATTCTCGCACTACAAATTGCAATGATTCTCAAAACCCAAGACTTGCTCCAATTCTTATCCATTTGCTGCGTCCCACAATGCACGTCCAACTTACTCGAGCAGCACAGTTATTTGTTCCGACTTTGCTCCCACATTTAGCTATATCTTTGAAGTATGTCCGCCAAAATCTTTTGTCTTCTGTTATTGCCACAATCCGTCCACGTCTTCCGGAGAATCCGTCTACCATTGTTGCACCATTTTGCCCAAAGTTCTATTTTCGCTAAACCTGAGTCGACTCCTCGAGCAGCAATATTCATAATCTTTCAAGTTTGTGTGAATCCATCTCATTGTCCCCCCAGACCGATATCGTGTTTCTTTGCTCAACCAACAGCTCAAATGTGTTGCCCAAAATCGTAGTTCGTGCTCGCTATCCTTTTGATAATCCCATCGCTTTGCTCAAGCATAACCCAAATGTTCGTTCCGATCTCATCCATCTCTTAAGCCCAACGATACTTCCATTGCACGATTCCGTCCTTGAGTTCTCAAGTCTAATGTATCGAAGGATACCCGAGTCAAATTCCATTGCACTATATACCACTTGGAAATATAGTTGCCCTCGTGCGATATGTAACGCCCTCGTGCAAAATCTGCGTCAACCAGCGTCTATCCCAAACCGACTATTCCGAGGTGATTCTGTCGAATCATAACTCAATATTCGCTTGCTCCATTTTTATTCCTTCCAACTCAGTCGATTTGCACCAACCGACTTGTATTATTATCCGAGTCCGTTCAGGCAATTCCCATAGATGTCCAACCAAAATATTTACAATGCCTTGCTTAACACGTTTGATCCCATATACCACTTCGAATCAAGTCGCTACTCACATTACGTTTCCTTTCACGAATCCAAGATCCGTTTGAACCATCCCTCATGCGTGATCATGCCTTTCCCAATTCGAGTCTGACACAGAACTCAAGCAATGCTTGAATTATCCAACTATTCCTATCAATCTTGCTATGCCACTCGTGCCATATTCCATTCTCGATACTTCCAACTATTCTCAAACCGTCTGATACTTTCGCAACACGAGCAATCGTGCAACGATTGTCTTCCAAATAGTCCAACCCAATACCCAACGGTTCCACACGTTTATTGTACGAGCAACTCATGCCAACTTATCTGATATTTCTCAAGCCAAACTCAAATCTGCCCAACTGATGCGCCACAGTCGAAATTCTAACTTCTATCCAACACAATCGCTTGACGAGCAACTCGTGCAAGGATCCATTCTCATCGAATGTTTCTACTCAAAATATGCCGCATAACCAAATCTCGTTAGCCAACCAACTGATCCATTGAGGCAATCAGAATCTCCCGAACGATAAGCCAAGCCAACCCAACGAAAGCCCACACTTGTTGCACAAATGCAACAACGCCAACCAACTTGCTGCACGAATGCAACAACGCCTAACGAGGCTAAGCGATCCTACGAAAACCAACCAAGGCAACCCAACAAAGAATAATATGCAGCCACAACAAGCAATAAATAGACTTATTGCATGAAACATCCGATGCGGCACCGAGTAGAGTCAAGAGCTAAACGACACGCGGAAGCTATTTAGAGTTTGTGATGAAGCGAAGGACCAAGTCCGAAGAAATGAACCGGGCGCTCTGATACCAATTTGTCATGCCCCAATCTCCCGCAAGCTCGACAGTCCCCGCTGAACGTGAATCACCACATTGCAGCTCTCCCGCGGGACAATCGTTCTAATCGGGACGTGATGCCGTACGAGCCTGGAGTTGCGCTCGTACAAGGCGATGTTGTCGAACACCAAATGTTATCATTGAAACAACCAAGTTGCAGCGGAAGTCAAGTATTGTGTACCAAGCACACATCAGAGTAATACGCAGCGAAGCTCACGATAGGGTCCAAATAAAATGCCCCGAGGCAATGCCACAAAGGCGATGCCACGAAGACGATGAAATGCTCTTGCTCTTTTCTCTAGCCCACAAAGGTACTTACAGTTCATACATCTTGTCCCGTATATCCAAGCAACGCCACTACGCCTGTGTACCTAAAATATTGCCCACAAACGTGGGTCAGTACACAACCGTACTGGTGAGCGGGGTAACCCACTCGTCTAAGCCGACACTAAGTAAAATAGTGAATGCAACAGTTATATGGTGATCTTTCTAGTTGAATCCTAGATTCTTTTCATGGCATAGGGATGACATGTTAAGGAAAGCTGTAAAGCAGTTTAAGCATGCAAGCATTCAACTCAAACCAAACGACAAGCAGTTTAATATATCCGACCCGTCTAACTCAATGCCATCGCTTGCACGATAACATATCGAACCATCAGTCTCGCCTCAATATCCATCCTCAACCAACAGTTTATATCCCAATCTCGAGTGCACACTCTTGCCGAGGCAAGGTGGCCGCGCCTACACGAAAGCCAAACCAACAAAAGAAAAGCAAGCCAACTCTTATCTATATGAAGTCACTGGCAAAGCCATAAAGGACAAAATCCAAGCATTAACGGCGCTCCCTATCAGCCCAGGTAGCAAGCCCCGCTGGAGGTCCCGCAATGCATCGTGACTAGCACGAATCAATATCTCCCTCCGGATCGATACGGTCCCAGTGCCCCGGAAAGCCGTTTCGAGGAAATGTCAAACCCTGTGTACACAGGTTGTCCGTGACATGCAGAAAGTAGGTATGACGAGAGGATCGAACATTCTTGCCCCACCAAGCGATCCTAGACTCGTTCAACCGAATATCCAACTAAAGCATCCATAACCATTCTTCCAACATATCCCCACGGATTCCAAATCTCGACCTCAATATATATATCCCAAGGCACCAAAATACTCATAAGCACAATCTCTCAAGTTGTGCCTAAGTTATGCCCACACTTCATATTTCCGCTTCCCAACACAGTATTTCACATTGGGTGCAACACCCCACACTCCGAATAATCCCGTGGCACAATGCCCCAACAGTGGCACGATACCCTCGCCGATGCAGTTGTTCGGTTTCGAACCACAACTGCTCGCTTTGCAAGACAAAGCGACCCAGTGATACTCGTGCACGGATGCACGCTCGCTCGCCCGGATTCCCGATATTCCTATTTCCTCAAAGTATCATTCCAACCATCCAAGTATAATCCCAAGTATCCAACCGACTGCCTCAAATGTAATAATCCAACTCTAGCTCCAACTATATCCAACGCGTAAATCATTTCAAGCCACAATCCTACCAAACCAACGACGTACACTCTATGCACGCCTCAGTGTAGCGATTCTCGAGTTTCAGCCCAAGTGTTCAAGCATTTTTCGTGTTTTCCATATTATTAGGCATAGGGCTGCAAACGAGCCAAGCCGTTCGCAAGCTGCTCGAAGCTCGGCTTGATAAAAGCTCGTTTGAGCTCGGTTCGTTTAGTAAACAAGCCAAGCTCAAGCTTCATTTTCGAGCTCGTTTAATAAACGAGCCAAGCTCAAGCTTAGAAGTACTCGGCTCGTTTGAGCTCGCGAGCTTGTTCGTTTAGAAGCTTGCGAGCTGATTCGTAAGCTGGCTCGTTTAGAAGCTCGTTTAGGAGCTCGTTGCTGGCAGTTTATAAATTTATTTTGTTATTTACATTTTAAATTTTTCTTTGTTGAATTCTTATTTTAGGTATATTTGTATAACAATATGGTTGTGTGCATTGTATATAATTATATGTCCTTAATAATTGATATTAAAGAACTTTTTAAATTAAATTTTTATAAATAAATTGTTAATATTATAGGTACTTGAATTCAAGCCTAACTAGCTTGAAATCAAGTTCGTTAAGCTCGAAATCAAGCTTAATGAGCTTGAAATGAAGCTGAACAAGCTCAAAATCAAGCTTAACGAGCTTGAGTTTGAGCTTATCAAACTTGTCTATCAAGCTTGAATCAAGCTTGCTTATCAAGCCAAGCTCGAGCTCAAACCAAGCCAAGCTCAAGCTTAATATAAACGAGCTCGAGCCAAGCTCAAGCTCTAAAATAAAAAAATTATCAAGCTCGAGCTCGAGCTTGAGCTTGGTTAATTCTAATCAAGCCAAGCTCAAGCTTATGAAAGCTTGGCTCGGCTTGGCTCGTTTGCACCCCTAATTAGGCATGAAGGAGTAGAGGAGAAGGGAAAGAGCCCACTCACAATGTTCGATCCCGTTAAGCATCCTGTCCTGCCGATACGACCAATCCCTTGAACCCGTGGTCCGATGCAAGCGCGATCTACTCAACTGGTATGACCGTGCGAGCAGGCCGTGCTCTCCAAATCATCCGACCGATCGGACTAAGGAAGACGGCATTATCGCTTCCATCCAGCTATTCAGTACTGTTCTGAACGAACACCTGATTTCCATCGAACCCGCTAGCCATCTGCACATTGAAACCAACTCGATTAATCCTTTTTCCCAAAATCCAACATTTCAAATGTAACCAGCATTTGATTCATTCGATCCGACTCAGCGTAACGCTCCGAGCGGTTGCGGGGCGTTACACTCCCTCCATCTCCATTTCCTAGGAAAGTATATATAGTGATACATTAGAACGTGATTAGTTAAAACATTGATGATTATTATAGGTATGTGTGTATTGGCTATATAGTGATACATTAGGAAAGTATATAGTTATGAGACGTACCTAGAAAGTTATTTCTATAAAGACATACCGAGATAAATGTAATTACATACTATTTTGAAATTTCGTAAAGGATCTAGAATTGGAGTATACTAATTGTATTATATGCAAGAGAAATAAACCTAGCTATATATACATATATATACTGCTTATCCTTAAAATATAAGAATTACACTTTAAAATAATATTTAGTACATATAATACTCGAATAGGTGAATTCAAGACTAAGCCATGATGGCGGGGCCGGATTTTAAGCACCGTGCCATTCAAGTCACACAAAAATCCTTTACAATGGGATTTGTGGCGGGAAACTAGGTAAAGTGGTTATTTAAGGCTTATTCTCCAAAATTGCATCATCATTTAGGAAATTGGTTGTGTATTGTGGTAGTGATATAGGATTTGTGATGATTGATTTATAAATACTATAGAAGTATTAGATTAGGAGTTATTCAAGTCAAGTATATATATTATGTTTATTCTCTTATTTTCTTTAACCATTGTTCTTTATTCTAATATCATATCTTTCATTTGTTTACCGTTCTTGGCCGAGGACTTGCTCGTCGTTCTGACGACCTAGTATTGTTCACTAGGGGTTGAAGACGGAAATGAGGAAATGCTACCCCTCTACAATATAGACGAGAGCGATGAGTAATCAACAAGTGACTTCAGAAAGTATAGTACCTAGTAGCTGCCACTATAAATATGTAATTTAATAAGGAGCTGTTGTAAAGACTTAATTGGTTGTAAGTATATAAATTAGAGTGTTTTGGTTTAGATATATTGCCTAATTATTTCAGCATGACTTGCATTTTATTCTAAAAGACTTACAGGCGACAATCGCTGGTACGAATGTAACAGTATTCGTATGGGGACCGAACTTAGCTCTGTCCAGAGCAAGGATTTAGAGACATAATGTAGTTTGAGAGAGAGAGGTTTCACGTAGGAGAATTTTTGTTCTGAAATGAAGGGGGAGGAGACTATTTTAAATAGGCACAGCCACATACATGATACTTAATGGCTCATAAACAGGCCATTAATGAGCAATAAAAACGTGGAGGAATGACTGTCAAAAGAGCTGTTGCAAGGTTCAAATAACCTGGACATGAGCCTCAACGTTCAAATTTGAATGAATCAAAACAGTTCAAAAAATAAAGGGGAGCAAAAAGATTTTTGGATCCCAGCCCGAACCCGAAGAGTAAATTGGATCGACATTCGGCGCCCACAAGTGTGAGCACGTACCCGCATCCGTTACGCGGATCGAACCGAGCCGAACCGGGCGGCGACAGCGCGCGCGTGGCCCAAGGGGTCCCCCCCACAACATCTTTAAGAATGCAAATGAGAAGAACTAATATATACGAGCAATGAGGGGATGGTCCAACCGATGTGGGACTAAAGAAAGAGAGAAGTTGAGCTTTTGCTCAAGTATAGCTAACATTTACTTACAGCTTATATGTTTCACTTTTGAACTGTCTAAAAGTCGCTTTATATTATGTATGTATGTATGTATGTATGATGAAAGATATAAGAAATATTAGTTGAGATATAATGTTAAGTTAATATCTAATAAAGTTCAACATATTAAGTTGAACTATTCAAATAGTTGAGAGTTCAAGCTGTAATTTAGCAAAATTCAATAATAAATCTAGAGGCAAAGATCAGCCGTTGGATCTTCCGATCTATTCTGATATAGGGTTAGGGTTTACAAAAACCCCTATAAAAGGAGGACCTTTCCTTCTAGTCCACCTATCCCTTCTCCGCCCACTCTCATTTTTAGGGTTTTATCAAATATGCAACTTTTATTCCTTTTCTTCTCCAGACAAGACCCTATATTTCTTCTGTCAAAACCCTAACTTTTCCTTAGATCAATTTGCACGTAGCACCCCGGGCTTCTCCGATTTTACAAAAAGCCTGACGATGAAAGCCCCAATGCTCGTGCCAGATCCACCAAGCCGTCCAGTGTTGCAGTTCTGGGATCGTGTACTTCGAATTGACAGAATTGTGTCAACGCGACGTCTAAATTTTCAATTTTTTTTTGAGCATGAGCCCTTATTTTTAAAATTTTTATTGCATATTTCGCCTCCTCTCACCTCTAACTTTTGGAAATTTCCACTATTTTTTTTCCAAAGAGCTCAGTCCTTGAGGCATAGATCGAAACTGGCGGGGGTTCAACGTGGAGGCTTCTCCTCTTCCGTGGGTTTGCCTCTAAAATCTCTCTCCAAATTTTTTTGCGAAGAAGTCCTGATGGTTCTATATTTTGCAATGATAGAAAGTAATAATTTTTGTTACTATTCGTTTTTGCTGTGATTATAACGTTACCTGCGCTTGTTAGACTCGTCGCTGAAGACCAAGGAAAAAATAATGGTCGAATTTCTTTCTTGATATCAGTCTGCTGGAACATTTTATTTTTGTTGGGATTTAGTGTAAAATTTGTTGGCTATGATGATAGCACAGCTTTATGAGAACTGCTGTCCCAACTAGTGTTAGTGTTATAACTTTCTATTTTTAACTTAAAATAGGGATACCTTTGTAATAACATATGTAACACAGGGGTGGTTAGTGTAATAAGTTTAAAAGTAGAGGTATTCTGTGTTATAAATCTACAATTTAGGGATAGTTAGTGTAAATAATTCTATATTTTAAGTGTAATTGTAGTAAAATATGAAGTTTTTTAAAAAAGCCAATGATGAAATGTCCGATTATTTTGAGATGTAGTTTGGTCCAAGACCCTGTTTTACAGGGAGAACCTACTTGGTCCTCCTACATTCAAATGACATCAAAGGACTTGTTGAGGCAATATGTGCAAATTTACCAAATAGAAATTTACATGTTAATGTTATAGTTTTTTTAATACTAGGATTATATAAAATAAATTAAATAGTAAGATATAAATGTTTATATTTTACTTTGTTTGATTCTAGCAAATGGTGTTTTAAGTCTTAAAAAATTGACGTTCTGTGGAACATTACATTAATAGATACTTGTAAATTCACATGAAAAATATTTTTTGCGAAGAAGTCTTGATGGTTTTATATTTTGTGATGATAGAAAGAAAGTAATGATTTTTGTTAGTATTTATGTTGGCTGTGATTATAACATTACCCGCGCTTCTGAGACTCGTCACTGAAGCACAAGGGAAAAATAATGGTTGAATTTCTTAATATGAGCCTGCTGGAACATTTTAATTTTACTAGTAAATTCAACTGCAAGCATGAATTTTTTTAAAAAAAATAGTATTGTTAAAAAATAATTTCTATATTTGAATGTTTGAATTCAGATCTGTTAAACAGTTCAAATATTTCTGATTGTTTTTCCTTTAAATTAATTTTTAAATTCAGTTTTTTAAAAATAATCTTGATAGTTGAATATGTTTGAATTCAGATCTGTTTAACAGTTTAAATATTTTTGATTGTTTTTCTTTAAATTAATTTTTTAAATTCAGTTTTTAAACAATTGTAAGTCTAGTTTGTAAATTTATAATTGTATTAATTAAAAGAGTTTTTTTTGCTATAAATTTTCTTTTTTATAAACAGAAAATTTATTGTAGCTAAATAAATTTATATTAAATTTATGTAAATGAAACAAAATTTTAAAATTTTGAAATAGAGACAAGAGTCCGTCAACAGTGTTGGCTGAAAACACAAGACGTATACATAGGCCTTAAAAAAATTAAAAAAATTAAAGTGGATTTTACAAGCTAATTTTTGCTATTGTAACTCAACTGTGTTGGCAAAAATTGGGTGTGGGGGCCAATTTCACTCTTAAAAAATATAAACTTCGAAAGGATGTTTTGATATTTTTTTCTTATTTTTTTAAACTTTGATGCTTTAGATAAAATTTATATTAAATTTACTAGTATATATGCACTTGCTTTGCATGTATATTGGAGTGAATGATGTTGATGAGTTAGTTTATTTCTACTGCTTTTAATTATATAGGTTAATGGTTCAACTCTTCGAATTCTTTGTTAACAATTTAAAAGACTTAGCAAGTATAATGAATTTTTTGATTTCCGTAAATGGTTGTCATTATTGCATCTCTTAAATGGTTGTCAGTGAAATTTATTGTAGGTATTTTTTTTAATTACTAAATATGTTGAAGGGTATTTCTGGAACGAAAATTTTTCACGGTGAAGTCTAGTTTTGGCATTATATAGTAGAGATATAAATTTTGATACTTTGATGCAAATTTCGAAAAAAATATTTCTAATTTTTTTAACAATTAATTAATTTTAATTTTGTTTTGTTATTTTTTTTAAACATATAATTACAAAATTAAATAAATAAAACTAAAATATAACTAATTAAAACAAATCAATAAAACAAATTAATCAAATCAAACAAAATCAATCAAACCAACCCAACTGAATCCGTGGGTCCTCTCCTTCATCCAATTTTTGTCAACACAGTATTGTCGGAATTTGACTTGTGGGGTTCATTTTTAATTTTTTTCTGCTTGCGTGTATGTTTGTTGTGTTTTTCGCTAACATTGTTGACAAATTTGTTTCGTTTTAATGAATTTAATATAAATTTATTTCGTTACAGTAATTTTTTTTGTTTTATAAATGAAGGACTTTATGATTACTGTTTTTCCCAAACAATTTGTTTTTCAAATCTTTCTCCCCCTCCTATACATATATGTGTACCATGCGATTTAAAAAAAATTATTAGTTATTAATTTTTTTGAACTAATGTAATTTATAACCGTTGGAGTACATCAATTTTATCTTTTGACTTTTTCAAAGGGTTCAAATGCAAAAAATACTAAAGATTAAATTGAAAAAAAAATGTTCGTTTGTCATATTCCTTAAGTTCAACTTATGAGTTTTTATTTGATTTTCTGTCGTTGAACTCTAAAATATTACAACAATGGAGCAAATCAACTTTTCCCATTGTTCTGTACCTTTCCATGTTTTCTAATTTTATTGTTTCGTGGCATGTGGTGGTCTGCAGAGTGGGTTAGAGGAAAGTAGGATCCCTCCCTAATTTTTTTTTCCCGGTGGGACCCCTTAAGCAATAGGGTGGCGGACATGGGGAAGGACACATAAAATTGGGATTGTTTTCCCTAATCGGAAAGCAGTCACTATTACATGTGACATGGAAAATGACACATAATAATGTGATTGTTTTTTCTAACCGGAGAGCAGATTTGTTGTTCTATTTATGTTCCTTCTCTATTATATGTGGATTATAATTTTTATATTTATTTTATGGCTCACATGTAATAGGAAGGGGACAGAAATAGGACAAGCAAGAATCTGTTTGGGACATCAGATCTCCTCCCTAATGTGGTCCTAAAAAATAACACCTACAATTAGTGGACTCATTTTTTTATAGTAGAGCGGACTACACCCACATGAGATCTGATGTCCTCAAATTTTCTGTCTATTTTGTTCTCATACAATTTTGGGCCCATCTCAATTTTGTCTCCTCTCGCATACAATGATTTTGTTGTAAAATCAGTTGGATCCACGTTTGTGAGAGTAGACAAGATCGGGACTGTGAATTTGGGCCACATGGAAGAGATTGGACCGGATTTGGGCTCTATTGTATGTTAGTGTCTTATATGAAAGTGGTCATGATTGAGATATTGAATTTGGAAACACCAGATTAGGGGATAGTTTTTTTTTGACGACAGATCTGTTTCTTAGTTTTATATGCCGAGTTTGTATCTTCTAATATGTTTCCCAGCTTTATATGCTGGTTCATTTTCCACCTAAAATTTCTCCTTGCTTTGCTTTTGTTTCCCAGCTATTGACTTGTGTGAGTGCCACCAATCTTAAAAAATTTCTCCTAGCTTTATATGCTGGTTCATTTTTCACCTTTTTTTTTATAAGATTGGTGGCACTCACAAGTTAATAGGAGGGCAGTCCGGCACTACGGACTTATAGAGGGTGGGGACAGGGAGGGTGGGACGGTATTCCCGACAGCAGATTCAGACTTATAGGAGGGACAGGTTTGGGGATGGGAGGACGATTCTGTTTCAGAGAATTCTTGATTGAGTAAGCCGATAAAAACTGAGCCATGTCAATGATGAAATGTCCTAATTTTTTGAGGTGTAGGTTGGTCCAAGACCCTGTTCTACAGGGAGAACCTACTTGGGCTGCCTACATTCAAATGACATCAAAGGACTTGCTGAGGCAATATGTGCAAATTAGCCAAATAAAATTTTACTTGTTAAGATTATTATATCTATTTTTTGAATACTAGGATTATAGTATATAAACTAAATGTGCATAGATTTTTTTAAGATTTGTTTACGTTAAGGGATATACATATATATCATTGGTAGTTAGAAGGATTAATTTTTTATTAATTAAAATGGCTTAGACTATACCAAGCTGCATTATTATAGTAGAGATAAGAGTGTTCATGCCTAACTGAGAATATGGTTAAGTTACCAAATCGGATATTGTGTTGGTTGATTCCTTTTTTAAGTATTGGTCAGTTTTGTTATGGGTTTTAAAATTATTTATTTGTCTTACAATTTCCTACTCGGATTAGCAGACAATTACCAACCTGAATGCATAATAGAATTTATTTTATATTTGTTAGTTATACAAATGCATCTACTTATAAAGGAAATGATTAGTTTGTGTAGCTTCAATTGTTATGTAAATTGGTGGTATTTAGCCCAAAAAAATTCATAATTGAAAATTTTATTTGTGTGAATAATGATATGCTCACCGAATTGATGTTGAATGTAGCTATTTTATTGGATATTAGTCCATTTTTGTTAAGCTAATTAGCTGATTGATCCATAAGTTCACTTGATCAACTGAACTGATCGGTTAGTGGTATTTTGAGGTTTGTTTTGGTTGTATAAATGATATAATTGACTAAGTTGGTTTTGTTGCCAAAATTGCACATTTGGTAGGTCAATTGACTTCATTATAAATTAATGTTTTATTATTTTAATTCATTTGACAACTTTGCAATGATAATGACAACTTTGCAATGATAATATAACTGAATATTATTGTATTATTGTTATTTTTTGTGATATTGGTTGTAGTTTATTGTTGCATTTGAGAGTTTACCTTTGGATCATATATTATTGCATAATATTATTTAACTATAGCCAAACGTCTCTAACTCATGTGGGTTAAGTTGGAAGGCATGTTCTTTGTTGGATGATTTTGGTTTCATGGAGCAGCGCGTTATCTTAACAAATTCTAATTTAATCTTTTTGTAAACAAATTTGACGATGCCCATGTTACCTGTATTATTTAATGTTTCTATTGATGCCTGTGATGACTATTCTGCAATAAGGATGCGTATGTGGAACCAAGACCCTGCTTGCAGAGAGAACCTACTTGGCGAAGCTTCACCTTAAATGACATCAACTGATGATTCTGAGGCATGCAAGAAAATTTCATATTACTTGCATTCAAGTCATTTGTTGTTTATTTCAGTAACGTTTGCTTACTTTCACAGCTTAACGCCGACTATGGTTATATTCTTGAGTTTGAACTATGCTCTTGGGTAATATATGATGTGCTTGAGGTTGAAAAAACCTTGCATCATCAGCTTCTTCTGCTGCTGCTTACGAGATTGTAGTTAAATAACAGCACAACATTTGTTCTCTCTTTAATTAATTAGTAATGTATTGTTGAATATACAAAAATCTTTCATTTGTCACTAAAAGACCAAAATGGTTCTTTTTATTGATTTATACTGAAATCAGTGCAATCGATTTTTTTTTTTTTTACTCAACTGTGTACGCATTTGATTTTTGCCTCAAAATCATTCGAGGAATTTGTTGTTAATTGGAAGATTAATTATTCGGTATATCCCCAAATTCTTTCAATTTGTTGTTAATTGAAAGATTAATTATTGTTTCAGATGTTACTTACAAATGTAAATGGTAGTTGTTACTACTGTTATTTTCAGATTTTGTATTTCTTATTTTCATGATTTATACTCGGTAATGATTAAATGGTAGTTGTTACTACTGTTATTTTCAGATGTTAATGGTCATGACTAAGTTTTCGATTGGTTTTGGTTGGACTGAACAAGTTGAATGCTCTTCATGAGGTCATGGTAAGACTTGCAAATGATGGTCACAATTCAATTTTGTTTGCATGTACCAATCACTCTTTAATAAGTTTGTGGTTTGGGAGAAGGAATCCTGTGTTGCTCGGTATTTTTGGACATTTACATTTCCATCTCTTGCACATATGACGAGTACCACGGTTTGTGTTTTGTTATGTTAGACATGGAATCCATGTTCCCTAGCAAATTATTACTTGGTCACTTATACTGTGTCCATCTTTCACTGTGTCAATCTTTCACTGTGTCAATCTTTCACTGTTTTGTCATGTTAGACATTTTACATTTCCATCTCATTTTTTTAATTTATTTTTCTTGGGTTTGGTCACTTTTGGTGGGTCCATCAATTAATATTGTAGTGTTCTAAATCTGGAGTGCCTTGTAACTTTTTAGAAAATTTTAAGTATAAACTCTAATTAGCCATATTATTTACTTCGGTAATTTTATGAAGGTTGCACTGAACCCAACAAATAATATAGAGGTTTAAATCTTCAGTGTCTTTTGGGTTTTTAACAATTTTTAAATATAGACAAGTGTTAAAGTGTTATAAAATTTGACTAAATTTAAAATTTAGCCAATTGAAATCTTTTTTACTGTGGGTGCAGATTGGTGTGTTTCATACCAAGATTGCTTTTCTTTGGAGACCGAAGTGATTGTTTTTCTCAATGTTTGTTGGTTTCATTTCTTGGTCATATTTGTAAAGTTCATTTATAGGTTGATTTTCATGTTTCTGGTTGTCTATTGGTCTTCGATTAATTTTATAATTGCTGTTTAAATATTATGGTCTTTATTTAACAAAACGACCAATAAATTATATAAACAGTGAGTTATTTTAAAAAAAAAATTTATGATACAAGACAGTGATATATATATCCGATAGTAAATTATATATACCATGAAATGTTATATTATGTACAAAACATGATATTAAAGAATATTTGAAAAAAGTGTAACTGACTAGACCTGAAACTTAAAAAAAAAATTATGTTTATCAACTCTTAATCTTAGCAGTTAGTGCTAATTATCAAATAATAAATAAATATTACTAATAGGATACCAAAGTTAATAGGCTTTTTTTTCTTTTCCTTTTTACGCACCAGGACTTAAGAGTTGCACAAATATAGGTCCACCGTTGTGACTAAACCTACAGGTGAAGTATAATAATCTAAACCAAAAATTGCAATCAGAGCATTCAAATTTAAATTTATTAATGTAAAAATTATAATGTTTGTAGAAAAAATATATGCTCTCACAAGATCGTCAAAATTTAGGATGTAAGTTTTATTTACGCCATAAAGAACGGTGTAACTCTCTTTCTTCCTTTAACAAATGTTAATCTCCCTTAAATATCTGCGTAAATAAATGCTTAGTAAACTTACGTCCTAAATTTTCAAAACGACTAAATATGGACGAACTTAAGTAAGTTGGTTGGCTGTGTAATTTTTTTTTTCTTTTACCACGGGATTTTTATGACTAGACTCTCTTCTAACACAGTAGCAATAATTAATATATTTTTTAATTATATTTTTAATAACTTACGTCCTAAAATTGACGTAATATGTTTATATAATTTTTTAATATATATTATTGTTTTTATATTTTAGGATGATCTGTAAATACAAATATCACTTTATGTTTTTTATGAAATAAATTTGAACTCAGAATGTCTTTTATGAAATTTTCTGTAATCTAAATAAAATGAGCAGGAAGATTCTTTGATAAGTTAGCATGAGTGTATAAGACATGTATGGGTATTTCCTTACTATAGTTGGAAGCCTAGTAAGTAGTAACCAACCGTTAGACTAAGAGCATCTCTGACCCTATTATCTATTCTGTGTTGTGATTTATTTGTGATATAAGACATAAGACAAATATTTTTTCTATGTGGCAAGATTATATTCACATAAGACAATGAGAGCATCTGCAATTCTGTTGTGAGTTTGGAAAAAAATGGTTGACACATATGAGACACAAATTTATATTTCAAAAAAATTTCTCCAATACAAATGCGAAGTTGGTTGTGAAATTGGCATGTCAATGACATGACAAGAAAAATGTGAAATTGGTTGTACGATGAATTTTTCGATGTTTTACTTCCACATCATTAATTATGAATAAAAATAAAAATGGTTTAGTAAGACCCAATTTTTTTTTAGTTTATTTACAAATTTGTTATCTAATTTCTTTCCTTGAGAACAATATAAATACTCATAAAAATTAATTACTTCTATTTTTTAGCCGATTTTTTTTTCCAGGACTGTTACAATGTTGACAGTTTTTCTAATTGTCAACATTGTGACAATCAAAAATAATTACGACTGTAAAAAAGCTTGACAGTCATTCAAATTGGAATGATTCTCAACATTGTGACGGTTCTAATTTTTTTTGACTGTCACAATGTTGACAGTCCTTCCAATTTAAAAAAAATGTCAATTTTGTCACAATCTTAAATAATCATGACTGTAATTTTTTTTTTTCAGTCCTTCATATTGGAGGGACTGTTAATTTTGTTTACAGTCATAACAAGAAAGAAAAGAAGAAAAAGCAGCAGCAACATCAAGGACAGGGTGCGGGCGGAGGTGTGGGGTGCTGGGCGGATGCTTGCGGGGTACAGGGGCTGCACGGGGCGCGTGCGGGGTGCGGGGGGATGCACGCGGCGGAGGCACGAGTATGCATGTGGGGGCGGGTCGACGACGACGGCGGCAGCAGCAACAGTGGCAACAACAACTGACCCAGCGCGCGCGTCTCTGCCTCTGTCTCCTCCTCCGTCTCCTGCCGTTGCCGTCTCCTTCTCCGGCGGTTGGGTTTGGGGTTATGGTTATGGTTTGGGGGTTTGAAAATTTAAAAAGAGAAAGAGTAAAAATTTATAATAAAGAATTTGGAAAGATTTGAGAATTGGATTGTCCTGAATAAATTTTAAAATATTTTAAATAAAAGTAATAAAATTTTGGACTATCGTCAAATAATGAACTGAACTTGAAGTGCGTTTAGAATTTGCTGATGAACTCGCCATTTAGTAAAGAAAAAGAAATGTAGTCCTATGTGCACTTGAATAGTTAGTAAGTGAGCATAATCAAACTTGATAAGTAAGGATGCATGTAATCTTAATAACGACTTTTATGGCCGTTCCCTTAAAATAAAGACCTCACGAGTTCCCACTAGGACTTTGGTACGATCAGCAACTCACCATTTAATAAAGAAAAAGGAATGTAGTCCTATGTGCAGCAATGAGCTTAATCAAACTTGATAAGTAAGGATGCATGTAATCTTAATAACGACTATTATGGCCGTTCCCTTAAAATAAAAACCCCACCAGTTCCACTAGGTCTTTGATAAGCTAGCTAGGGCTAGTTACTGGTTGTTCCCAACAAGGGACAACAGAAATAGGCTCTTGAAAAAAGATTCATGAGAATCTAAATTTTTATCATTGATAATTACAAATTTGTTATTTTCAAAAATTATTCATCGGACTGTTCATTTTTAGTTGATTTTTTTTTTATAATTAGGGTTGTAAAAATTTTGACAGTCCTACCAATTGAAAGGAATATCAAAATTTTGGCAGTCCTAAATTTTTTTAGGACAGTCAAAATTTTGACAGTCCTTCCAATTGGTAGGACTGTCAAAATTTTGACAGTCCGGAGGGAAGGGCTACGCGAGGTGACACGAGGGCGGGGCTGTGTGGAGGCCGGAAGGGGGGAGACGAGGCAGAGGAGGAGGTGGTGGCGGGGGAGGAGGTGGAGCCGCGCGCGGGGGCGGCGGCGAGGTGTAGGCTCACGCTCTCGCCTTCGTTGCTGCCGCCCCTTCTGCTGCTGTTGTCGTCGCGCGAGGCGTAGCCGCAGTCCCCCGGGAGCGCATGTCTCCGTCGCACGCAGTCTCTTGCACGTTGTTTCTTCTTCTTCATCGCCTTCGCGACGGAGCCGACGGGAATGCGCTTGAGGTGCGACTCGGCGGCGGTGACGCGGTTGATGACGAGGTCAACGATGCGAGGAGGCAAAAAATTGCGAGAAGAGGAAAGAGGAGAGGCCGGAGGGGGGTGGGGGTGGGGGAGGAGGAGGAGGAGGGAGGTGAAGAGGGTGGACAGTCCTAGTAAAATTTGTGCTAAATTTTTTTTCTAACTTGACTAATATCAATATTGGACTAGTCCCGAGTCATTTTTGTAGTGTCTTTATCAAAAGACTTGAAATAATAATAAATGACTAACTTCCTACGAATTATGTACGAGTATTCTTCGAATATAATCATTATAATAATGGACATTAGAAAGAAGAAGAAGACGACGACTTGAACCAAGGACCCATAGTTTATGCTAGTGCATGCAAAACAAAAGAGAGCAATTGAGCTCTCCTCTGAATCCAATGGCTCTTGGCCCCTTAGTAAATATTATAATAGGATGTAGTCTTAGAAAGTGATATCAAAACAAATTATTTTAGTACATGATCCATTCATGACATGACACGATACAACATTTTTTTACCAAACAAGGACATGAAGTGCCATATCACATCAAGATAGAATACGTTTCTTGATTATGGTTAAGCTAGAATAACTTTGCGTCGTAACTTTAGTCCACAGGCTATCGTAACACAATAGTGCGACCCAACAACCAAACAAGGACATAAGTTGAACTATCATGCCACGCCAGTCTATGTCCCTAATTCCACTTAACATGGGGCACAATACACAAGTAGGAATTACAATATTAAGTAAAATAACATAATGATAACAAGTAGCTTTGATCAGTGTCCCGTTGTAACACAACAGCACAACTCAACAACCAAACAAAGACATGAGTTGAACTTTCATGCTGCAACGGTCCACTTCTTTAACTAAAACAGATTTAACGGCCAAACATGTGTTACGGCTTGATATGTGATCTCTGGGTTATCCCAGTAATGCAATATATAAGTATTCTGAGATCGTGCCATAATCGAGCAGGGCCAGTTGAACCAATGATATACAAGTAAGAATATATGATGCACCAATTTCTTATAAGGGCCCTGAGCTAATTTACTGATCAGTAGCAGTTCTATGCTTTCTATAGGGAAGACACTGGCTCGACTTATAAATAAGTCAGATACTGCATTCCACTAGTGCGAATGATATAAAGTATCCGTGGTGGTCAGTCTTTACTCCCAGCTAACTTAGGGTGGTTCTACATGCACGATCTCGAGATACCGTTCCCTCCTAATGCACTACAAATTAAATTGCCTAGTTAACCCAAGGTGATTTAGAATCTCACGTCGTGGTCATATGATCATTCTTTCTTAAATATCGTACTTTAAGTACGGACACTTTTGATACTAATCCACATTGTCTATTAAATTTAAATCAGGATTCACCCAAGTGTGATGCAACAATCAATACTATCTAGCCACGACTAAGGTCACTGTCTAACTACCAGATCCGTGTAAGAAAATAATTACATGTATCATGTAGCAAGTGTATATGGCACGATGGCTCACCATATATATCTAGTAGCACTCTTGGTGTGATCAAGTGTATCAGCACATATACAATAGCCATGGCAAGAACAAGTTCTAGTATCAAGGTTATGGACAAGTTATCAAGTAGCAAGTTATTAAGGATAGGACATGATAATGATGGTCAAAATAATTTGTCACTTTATTATATTGATAGATAAAATAAGAGTAGTGCGAGAACTCATCGAGATCAGATCCACAATCCTTAAACCAAACAAGGACCGGGATTGCAGACCCTCCCTCGAGTTGAACTATGTCCCTTATTCTGTCCAACGTATAATAAGGTGATCCAGGAAAAGTAGCATAATCAGTTAGTAAGTACATGTAGGGCCATATCTACAGGCTCATGCCAGGTGCATAGTCATTTAGCACATGGTCACATCTGGGTCAAATAATTTTTTTCTAAGTTAACACATAGCATCACAATTATTTAATCAAACAGAAACATTAAACCAAACATGTGTCAAAGTGGATGCGTGAAAACATCTGACGCGTGAGTCAGTTGGCCGCATGACCAAACAGGCTGCATGAACCAACATACAGCATGAGTTCAAGGCCGCATGAGGTCAAGCCAAGTCTGTCATGCCCCGGTCCCGTAATGGCCGATCGTCCTCGCTTGGTCCCTACGGAATCGATCGTTCTCGCTTGGACGTGATGTCATGCAGACCTAAGTTGCGGTTGCACCAGGCATAGTACCTGTACAAGACACAAGTCAGACAAAAATATACATATATAAGCACGAAATGTAAATGTAGAGAACCAAAGTTGAACACATTTGATAGAAACACAAAATACTTTCTTTATTGAATACTTGAAGATTTGGATTACATAATACTTGCTTGGTTGAGTTACAAAATATGACATAGAAGGCTTACAACTCTTTTTACAATCCCAAAACTAGCCACAACGTCCATACTGTCACGCCCCAGTCCCAAAATACGTAGGACTAGGAATACGTAACACGCCCAACCGTATGTATATGAACTCCAATATATGAAAACTATATACACACATACGCTGTATATGAATATCCAATCCACTAGTGGTAATATACTGTCACAATAAGTCACCCATAATCTATATCTCACCCACAACATAATAATCAGTAGGAATAACGAGCTGAATAATAACTGAATATCGAAGATAAGTATCAAGTCTGATAGTCAGGTGGAAACAAATACACTACAAAACGACTATACGTAAGTAGCAAAAGATCTCTAAACAGCGGTAATAAAATCATAGATACTCCGAGGCCGAGGGTAAGATCTCCTCAGTCTGGTAAGTAGCGTCAGGTCCAGGACCGTACTCCTGAGGATACTCCTGCTCGTCCATATCTGGAAATGGACCAGGTCCTCAGAGGGACGTAACAAGATACATAATAACATGCCAATAAGTACTGAAATATAAACATCCAATGGGTCACCTAACCGTCTAAGTGAATGCAATTTGAGAACAATTTTCCAACACGTGGGCTGTCTGGCCAATAATGGGATTGACATGATTCTCTCGGAGAATCAGGGGCCTACCAACATGTCGTCTTTTGAACGGCAGATGCCGCCTGCAATATAAAATATAGTGGTCGTCATCACCCGTTTCTCAGATGGAGAATTCGGGCGTACAAGAGAAAAAGTGCAAATGAGCCCAAATGCCTTACTTATTGTTCTCCCCACCCCATGCTCTAAGCATGTCATATCTATGACACGATAAACCTCTAAATAACTGCCAGGTCTACTAGCATACAAAGTTTCTATCAGCAGTCATTCCTAACGCACGACTCATACGTACAGGCGGCCAACCCAATACGTAGTCCGGGCTCTATACGAGACTCACAACTCGTGTAACAACTGTGTCACGGCCAATTAACCTAATGATGCTCCATAATATTTAGGTGGTCTCATAAAGTAGGTCAAAAATCTACAAAAATAAACATCTATAGAAGCGGAATTAAACATGTATGTATCAGTTGGAATGTAAATAGTAGTACAATAGCAAGGTATACTTGCCGAGCAAAGTTCTGTATAGCACGTCCTAAGGGTGTTAAGTTTTAGTGAAGGAAGAATTATAGTTAGGGTTTGGAAGAGTTGTAATAATATATATAGAGATAAGAGGCGGTGGGAAAACTTAGTGTTTAAAAAATTATTGCTGCTGTTTCTTTCTTCTCATTGGTTTAGATTTCGGTTGAGGGATTTTTAGTAATATTAGTGATAAGAGCGGTGGAATGGGAAGCTTACACGCTCGGAAAAAAAAAGGAAGTCGGGTTGCTACTGCTGCTGATGTTTTACGCGCGGATAAGAAAAGGGGAAGAGTATACGCGGGGGTTTAATATACGCGCGGTGAAATAAGAAGCGGTGGGGTTTACTTTATGCGTGGAATTGCTTTACGCGCGGAGAAGAAAATAGCGTTGGTTTTTGCTACTGCGGCTGCTGATATTTTCTACGCGGGTTTGGGTGCAAGCGGGTAGTGGGTTTTACGGTTTGGGTTTAGATCCAATAGAAATTCTATATATATTTATATTAATACATAGAAAACTCTAAATAATTATATTGGTGTATACGGTCCAGCTAGCAACTGTCCAAAGGGTCTCCTACATGGAATAAATTAGAAAAAATTTATAATGGCTCCATAAATTCTCTAATTGTACAAATACCTCAAAATAAAATCTATTCCCTCTATTTAGCTCATAATTACTAAATAAATTAAATAATTAATTAAATAATAATAAATATGGTTTTCCGTATTAGGGGTTTTATATTCTACCCAACTTATAAAAATTTCGTCCTTGAAATTAAAACTAAGCCACGGTAGAAAGTCAAGAATTGGTAGGAGATATAATTTAACAAAGTAAATTTATACCTTGATCTTCGAATAGGTTCGAAAAATGTTGACGCATGTCGTCCTCGCGTTCCCAAGTAGATTCTCCTGGCGCGCCATGCTTCTATGCCACGCGGACCAAGGAAATAGACTGGTTTCTCAATATTTTTTCTCGATGATCGAGAATTCCCACGGGTTGCTCTTGATATGACAAGCTCGGCCCAATGGTGATCTCTGAATGGTCGAGAACATGACTGCTGTCTGCCACATATCGCCTGAGCTGCGACATATGGAATATGTCATGTACCCCCTCAAGAGAAGGTGGTAGTGCAAGTCGATAAGCCACTTCTCCCACTCTCTCTAGCACGTCAAATGGTCCAATATACCTTGGACCTAACTTGCCGCGTCCTCCGAATCGAATGGTGCCTCTGGTAGGTGATATCCTTAAGAAGACATGATCACCCTCTTTAAATTCCAAGGGACGACGATGAAGGTCTATCCATTGTTTCTGCCTGTCTTGCGCTGCTCGCAAGTGTCCTTGTATCTTCTTAACTGTCTCAACGGTGTTGACCACTAACTCTGGTCCCAGAATATGACGTTCTCCTACGTCACTCTAACACACATGAGACCTACACTTTCTTCCATATAATGCTTCAAACGGAGCCATCTGGATGCTTGTCTGATAGCTATTGTTGTAAGAAAATTCCACAAGATGTAGGTGGTCCTCCCATGATCCTCCAAAGTCTATTATACAAGCCCTTAACATATTTTTCAATGTCTGAATAGTACGTTCTGATTGTCCATCTGTCTGCGGGTGATAAGATGTACTGAACTTCAGACGAGTTCTAAGGCTTTCTTGCATGCTCCTCCAAAAGTATGATGTAAAGCGCGAATTTTGGTCCGATACAATGCTTACTGGTACGCCGTACAATCTCACGATCTGCTTTAGCCGGTGGGCCCCACGATACGCGATTTTGTCAACGTTCTCATAATCGAACCAAACTTGGGTCACAGGACTAGCGTATTGCTACGAGTCCTATGACACAAGTTTTGTTTCGATCCGACGTGTGTACACAAAGTTACGACGCATTCCAGAACTGACGGATACGGGATGGTGTCGGCGGATACACGTTGATTTCGGTGTGCACGCATATCCAAATCAACTTCTGCGAAATCCCGCACATCCGTATCAACGGCGCGCACGTATCGGTGAAGACCGCATGTGAGGCGGCGACGTGGCGGAGGTTGCGGGGGTGCGGGGTGAGCGGCGACGTGGCCGGGCGTGGCGGAGGGCGGCGGGAGACGCGGGAGACGCGGGTACAGGCAGAACGTGGGGGAGAGGGTCTCGCGGGTTGCGGGTTGGAGAGGGTTGCGGGTTGGGCGGACCCGGCCCGACTTGCTAGGCTTGAAAATGGGTTCGGGTCGCGGGTTCGTGTCGCGGGTTTGACCCGAATCCGACCCGCGACTGAGGGTTGGTTTGGTTTGGTTTGGTGAACCGGGTTCAGGGTAAAAATAGTTTTTATGGTTTTAAAAAATAGGTTCGGGGTCCAATAAATTCCAGAAAAATTACCCTAAGTCCAGTTTTGTATTTTATACCATAAAATCTTATTTTCATAATATTTACATATTAATTAATATTAATTAAAAATCATTTAATCACAAAAATCCTTAGTTTTATTTCCCAAAAATTACAGAAAATCCCGGAAAATATTTTTAATTTTTTTTTAGAAAAACAGGGTGATTACACTGATACTCCTGCTCCTGAGATGATGTGCCCTAAGAATGACACATGACCTAACCAGAATTTATACTTACTGAGCTTGATATACAATCGATGCTCCCTTAAAACTTGCAACACTCTCCAAAGATGTTCTTTATACTCTTCTTCACAGTTGGAGTCGACAAGAATGTCGTCTATGAATACCACTACAAATTGATCTAGGTATGGCATGAAAATATGATTCATCAAATCTATGAATATTGCTGGCGCATTAGTCAATCCGAATGGCATAACTAAAAATTCGTAATGCCCATATCGAGATCGAAATATTGTCTTCGGTATATCTTGCTCCCGAACCCTTACTTGATGATATCCTGATCGAAGGTCTATCTTGGAAAATACTTTTTCTTCGCTCAATTGGTCAAAAAGTCATCAATTCTAGGCAATGGATACTTGTTCTTTACTGTTACTGCATTCAGTTGCCTGTAGTCGATACACAACCGTGTCGCCCCGTGTTTCTTCTTTACTATGAGCGCTGGTTCTCCCTATGGTGATCCACTAGCCCGAATAAACTTCTTCTTCTTCTTCTTCATTTTTTTTACATATTGATATAGCTGGTTGAGTTCCATCGGTGACATCTGATAGACTTTGTTGGAAATTGGTTATGCTCCTGGTCTCAATTCTATGCAGAAATCCACTATTTTACAGGGGGTAATCCTGGAAGATCTTCCGAAAATAAATCAAGAAATTCTTCAATTATTCTGGGAAGCTGATCCCCAATTCCCGCTACTACTGCTATGCCATCTTCATGCTGGTCCCTCATCGTTCTGTTGAAGATAAACTCTTTCTTGCCCAGGATGTTAAACAACACTCTACCCATACGGTAATCTATCGTCGCATGACTGTCTCTCAACCAGTCCATGCCTAAAATAACGTCAAAATTACCCATAGGGAACTCGATCAACCTTGTAGGTAATAAATGCCCGTAAACTATAATTGGACACGCTAGACATACTCTATCAACTCCTACGAGACCATTACCAGTGAGTATATTCAGCCTCTCTAGCAATGCCTTAAACTCCAATCCAATACGTGTCGTAAATCGTGCACATAAAAATGAATGTGATGCTCCAGAATCAAATAATGCTATGGCAGAAAAAGAAGTAACGAGAATGTTACCTGCCACCACGTCTCCTGATGCCAAAAACCCCTCCACAAATAGGGTAAAAGATTGGCCTTGGCCTTGTTGTGCTCCTGGTTGCTGCCTCTCTTGGATACGCAGTTGTGGCCTCTGCTGCCCATACGTCTGATTATTTTTTTGGTCGTACATCTGGGTTTGCGTCAGCAATTGATGCTGAGTCAAAGGCCTGACTGCCAGTGCTGGTCCCCTGTACTGAGATGCCCCAGGTGCTGATAAAGCTAATCGTTGTAGTGGCCCTTCAATCCTCTGTATCATCGAACAATTAGCGATCCGATGGTCTGGACTACCACATCGTAGGCATAACCCTTGTGCTGCCCTACACACATCTTTGATATGGCCTCCCTTGACACAATACGTACATCTGATTGGGGCTCCCAATCGTTATTGTTATTGCCTTGGCTGATATGGCCGAGCTGGTGCTATTGCTGTCAATGCCACTGGCCTCCTCGGCGCTGTGTCATGAATGTGAATGCCAAGAGATGGTGCTGACGTCCGCTGTACTGGTCCTCCTCTTTCGCTCTATGCACGAGACCTTTTTTGGCCTTCTGTCCTTGAAGCTAACCTCTCCATTTTCAGTTTATGTCGCCTGGATGCGATCAATACTTCGTCGAAGGTCTGGTAGTTATGGCCCTCTACCAGTTGCTAAATTTTTAGATGAAGTCCATATTGAAACCTCATCGCCCGCTCTGGTTCTGTTGCCAGCATTGTTATGGCAAACCTGCTACGCCTGCAGAACTCTGTTGCGTAGCCATCCACCGTCCTCCCAGACTGCTTGAAATTGATAAACCTCTATTGTAGATCATACTTCGCTACCACTCCAAAATGCTTGAACCTGAATCGGGTTTTGAAGTTGTCCCATGAGACAGGTAATCTTAAACCAACCTCTTCTGCTGCCCACCAATCTCCGGCAAGGTCATGGAGTTACAATCGAACCTAATCAACTTGTTCCTCAGCTGGAACCCTTGATGCTGTCAGTATTGTCTCAATGTTCTACAACTAAGCATCTACGGTAATGGCGTCCTCCGTGCCATCAAAGTACCTAGGGTTGAGTCGGCAAAAGCTCACCGATTCCCTGAGTTTCTTCTAACACTTCTCTCCAAGGCCGTCTGTAATCCTTGATGCAATAAGACATTTTGCTCATGCTGCTGAAGCTAGTGATGTTGTTGAGCTGCCATCATTCCTTGAATAATCTCTAGCAGTGTCGGTGTATCAAGTGCTACTGGCACTGCTGGTGTCACGCCCCGGACCCGCCGGGCCCCGCTCCGCCTTAGTCTTGCCCCGTTTGGCCGAAATTATCGAACCGGACACGAATCACCGTGGACGCGAATCACCGCACCCGTCCCGCGGGTGCGAGGAAGGGGAATGGAGTGGCCTAGCCCGATCGAGCCCTTCGGGGGACATGATGCCGCACGGGCCTGGGGTTGCGCCCGTGCAAGGCCATATCGTTTAAGTTCAGAGTTGGCTATCATCGCATCAATCGAGTAGCAGCGGAAAGGGACTTGTTGCAATGCAATGCATTTAGCCAACTGAGTGTTCGGGACAATCGAGGCAACTTGGGTTTCCTTTAGCAAAGGCACACGTTCGTTCCATACATTATGCCCCTGTATACGATAGCATTCTCGGGGCAACAATCGAAATCAGGATTCCGGGTCTTAGGGACTGTGGCACGCCTATCGCTTCCTCGGACGATCCAGTACCTGCAAGCAAGTAAACTGTTGGTGGGTCAGCACTTTATACAAGTACTGGTGAGATAAATCAACTGAACAGAAACAAGCATTCACTCAAACGAGCACTAAGTAATCATGTTGTAAAACATTGCATTACTAGTGATCTTTCTAGTTTTACCTAGGTTCGTTTCATGCAGTTCTAGCAGAGTCAGATTTACTTGTTTGGAAACATGTTTGGAAACAGAGTTTCATATTGAATAAGCAAGCAAGCAAACCGTTCATGTTCCAGGGTGTGCGCAGCGTGTCTCGTGCGACTCGAGGGTCAGATGCAAAGCGAGACGCACAATGCACATTCTTAGGGGCAGTCACTATCCAAGCCAACACAATGTGCGGGAGAACCTCGTTCGGTGCGGATGGTATGCAGCGAAAGAACGGTGGGTGCTGCATACTATCTCGTCCAGTACAGTTGGCTGAAACAGTGGAGTTCCATCCGGATCGGAGCGGCCCCAGTGCCCCGGAGACCGTCCGTGGAACTATGCCTCATTTCCGAGTTGTCCGCGACATGCAGGTCAGGGTCTTTTCCAATTTCACGTGATACTCGAGTACTGTAGAACAGGAGTACAGTGGTACAGTAGAACAGTAGTACAGTAGTGCACGATTACAGGAGATGCTTGAATCGTGATTCTGTACAGTGATCAACTTGTCTTGATGCATTCTCCTGGTTCGGGGATTTGCCTTGGGTGACCTAATGGTCCCGGATACTTGCAGGAACATTCAGGCACGGAACGACTACGTAGTAGTCTTCCGGGGTTTGGATAAAAATACGGTAACATTCAAGCAGACAAGCATGCGTTTCTAAAGAGCATAAGTAACACGTTTGCTCGGACCCGAAGGTAAGCCGAGAGATAAAACCGTTAAGGGACTTAGCATGCGAGGGTCTGAATATAAGCAGTATTTCATTTTCCATGTTCTAGCAAGCAATACAAGTTGGGATTATTCCCTTAGCTAGGTGCGTTGGATTTATTAGCATGCAGGGGGTTATTTACCTAGCGACTAGCATGAACGTTCCAGATTTTATGTGTGTTGGCTAAGCAAAGACAAGTTCACCGTAGCCACCCACCTTAGGGATGATTCGCCTCGGTAGAGCGATACGCTGAGCGAGCCTCTGAAAGCCAAAGCTGAATTCCTGTAGGGACAAGTCTGGATATCCTTTGCTTCTTTGTTGAGGCAAAGCCGGTCGCGACAGCTGCACGATGGCCGTTTGAAACGGCAGTCCGCTTGAGCGGAATGGGGTGTTACAGCTGGTACGACCGGGGGTACTGGAATTTCTGGTACATGTTGTTCCTCGTGCTCCTCTACAGGTTCTACCCTGATCCCTCTGGAACAGGTGATGTCTCTCGTTGTGGGCCAACAGATCCTTGTCCTGCTGAAACTACCGGTGCCCTGTAGTGCCCTGCTCCACGTCGGCACTATATACAAGAGATATGCTGCAGCAGCGGCAGCGCAGCGACAGCGATGCGGCACAGCGCGCTGTGTGTAGCGTGCACACAGCAGCAGCTGCAGCTTCTCGGCGAGGGCAGCGCTGCGCAGCGAGGCCTAGCAGTGTGTAGCAGGGTGATGGATAGATATTAGATAGATAAATAGATAATAGATAGATAGATAGATAGTTAGATAGATAGATAGATAGATAGTTAGATAGATTGATGGATATGTAGATATAGATAGATAGATAGATAGATAGATAGATAGATAGATAGATAGATAGATAGATAGATAGATAGACAGACAGATAGATAGATAGATAGATAGATAGATAGATAGATAGATAACTAGATAGATAGATAGATAAATAGTTAGATATATATATCTATGTGTATAGATATATATACATAGAGTTAGATAGATGCATAGTTATGCATAAATATATATATATGAGTAAGGTATATGGGTATATGTGTGTTTGTGGTTATATATATATATATATATATATATATATATATATATATATATATATATATATATATATATATATATATATATATATATATATGTAGGTCTATATATAGATTTATGTTAGATATATATATTCTAGCCTAGATTATTAACTAGGTGCATATGTATACCCGTAGATAGTTAGCTAGAGGGGTATTGGAGGATATCTCAATACCTTGAGATATCAAGGTATCTCAATACCTTGAGATATCTAAGGTATTGAGTTTCGAGCGGGGTTTTTGAGCAATTGCCTAGGGATAAGTTTAGGGATGGGTTTTTATGTATATGTGTATATATTTACGCGTGCTAGCATATGTTTTAGCGGGTTTAGGCGGGGTGCGTGACCTAGGTCGAGGTATCGGATACCGAGGGTATCTCGGTATCTCGAGGAGGCGAGTTTGAGAGTTTACTAGCTTAATGAGCTAGTTTTGACCTAGAATTTTAGGGGCACCCTAGTTTGACCTAGCTTTGACCATAATTGTCCTCGTTGACCGTAAAAGTCAACGTTTGACCTAGTTTTGACCTAGGGTTGACTTTTTGGACCCCGGGTTGACTTTTGACCCGAATTTTACCAGTTCGACCCGTTCGACCTAGAATATCCCTAGAAGCCTGTTTTTAATTATTTTATATCAGTTTAACTCTTTAGAATCCTGTTTAATTCTGTTTTTCGCAATAGGTTCTTGCGACGCCGGTTCGGATCTCGATCCTCATCAGTTGTTCAGGACGTCAGGCGAGTACCTACCTCTGATAGTTTCTATTTCATGATAGCGTTTATATCACTTGTTCTAGAACTGTAATACTTGATTCTGACACATTGTTACACGAGCTGGTACTACTGGATCCCGTCATGAGATGCTATCCCCTTACCGTGTTCAGCGGATACTCTATCACGTGTATTTCATCATGTACTTCGGGTATTGATTTTCATGTGCTATCATGTGCTTCTTGTGCTCTCGCCTTCATATGTGCTAGCTATTTATCATGTACGTAGCATGTTGTGGTTGGATCCAAGAGTATTAGTGGGGGAGGGGAGTAGGAGTTGGTTATATGATCAAAGCCAAACAGTATTCATGTGTATGTCGGTTATGCAACTCACGCATAACGGAGTTATCGTAGTGTATTTCATGTGCAACCTTAGCCGATCACATAACGAACTTGTGCTCAAGGCACTTAGCTAGTATTCATGTTTTCTCACATGCAGTTACTTCTCCACTACTTGTATTGTTCTCCAGTTTACATTGCAGCTACTTTATCTGCTCCATCATGTATTTATTTACCTGTGCATCTTGTATACTTTTCTATTGCTAGTCATATACACCTTACCATGTATTTGGAGTTGCTTTTAGAGCTATGTACTTTGCTCCAGTCCTGACTGGGCATATTTTTCCAGAGGATCCTGAGGATTATTGCCCGATATTCTATGGGCCGGGCGTCGAGGAGTGTTGCGACCCCGAGACTGAGGAGGAGTCCGTCGAGGAGACGCCGTTAGCGCCCTAGTTAGCTAGGTGGGTTTCCTGGGTTGTTCCTAGTAGCTTTTCTGGATGACTGTATTATTATTTTGTTGTGAGATATTGTATTATAGACTTGGACTATATATTTAGAAATTGTATTGCTCCTTGTTTCTTATTTCTTTGTGATATCTTATCGTGCTTTACTCTTTCCCTAGTTATTGTGATTGAGTATTCATATATATACTGCGTGGTTGCCCTCCTTTTGGAGAGGTTATTGACAGGTTTTGTGAGATAGATTTTGTGACCTAGAACGAACCTTTACAGCGTTCTACCGCCGATTCTGCGACGTAGGCTGGACGTACCCATGACTCATGCCCGATTTTTCGGGTGCGGGTCATCACACATTTTTGGTGGTGGTCCATGCAGGTCTAGTTTTTAGGTTTACCTGCAATAGGATATAGGATATAGGCTGAGAGAGAGTGTGCTCAATCACAACTAGGATCCTTCCTGATTTTTTTTGCTATCTTTAATTTTCCTGAAATTGTTTTCTTTTGCAATATTACTGTCCTTCTTTGATAATATCATATCTTGCACCGTATTGACTTATTTTGATCTGTGTTCAGGATGCCTCTGAAGACACGGTCTCACCGTACCATTCCAGCAGCTGTCACCGAGAGGTCTGCCACCTCTCGTCCTGCTCGAATCCAGGAGCTGCCACCGCTCCACTCGCCACTCCTGCGGTCGAGGGAGCATCTGTTTCTCCCGGAGATCCTCTTACTCCTATCGATCCGAGAGTTACCCAAGTTGTTCCGGTGGTACCTCCTCCACCACCGCCTGTACCAGTTGATGCCACACAGTTGTTCGTGTTCTTCAGAAAGATGATGGACGCACAGCACCGCCAGGTGGACGTTATGAGGATGGACATTGAGAATGCTCATCATGTGGCTATGACAGCGGTGGACAGAGTGGCTCAGATCCAGCCACAGGCAGAGCAGACTCAACATCCTAGGCCGGGCACCATTATCGATTTTCAGAGGATGCGGCCCAAGGAGTTCCGCGGTACGGAGGGGATCCTGTACGCGGACGACTGGATCGAGCACATAGAGGGTATCTTCAGGCTGGCACTGATCCCAGCCAGTATGCAGATTGAGGCAGCGGGCAGCCATATGTTCTATCTTGCCCTTACTTGATACCGCACAGATACGCGAATAGCAGTACCAGGACTGACTTGGGAGGCTTTCAAGAAGCTTTTCAAGGAAAAGTTCTTCCCGGATATGGCTCTCAGTACTTTGGAGAGCCAGTTCGAGGCACTCATCCAGGGGAGCATTCTGGTGGACGAGTATGCAGCAGAGTTCTACCGTCTGGACAGATTTGTTGATGGTTTGACCGAGGCAGCGAAGGCGCAGAAGTTTCGCAAGGGTTTGGTCATGGCGGTCAAGTCCTTGACTAGGAGTGACCGCGAGGCAACATTCGAGCAGATTGTGAGCGACGCTCAAAGGGCTGAGGACGACTTGGAGCTGAAGACCAAGAGGAGCAGAGATGCTTCTGGAGCAGGTAGCAGTGCAGGCCCAGCCAAGAGGCCATTTCAGCAGACTCGGCAGCACCAGGGTCAGGTGTCACGCCCCGATCCCGAAAGGGTCGGTCGTCCTCGCTTGATCCTTTACGGAACCGATTCGTCCTCGCTTGGGGCGTGATGCCGTACGAGCCTGGAGTTGCGCTCGTACAAGGCAAGAACTTGCAGTTATAGGAACCCATTTTGAAACACAATTTATAAAACACATTCACAGAGATTTGAACACAGTGCAGGAAGAAACATGCTTTTTCATTGATAATTCAGAGTAATTTACATAGAGTTTACATTGATGCGCCTCTCGGCTACTTGATTTGCATTACAAAAGATAAACTCAAAAGGCAGGGCGCGCTCCATCAGATAGTCCACGTCGTTCATACATTACGCCCTTGTATAGGTTGAAAGTCCAAGCCTCCAAAATGATCTGACTCCAACTATACTTCAAAATAGAGGTGCTCCTAACGCCTCTCGTCTATCCACTAGCGTTGCACCGTCTGAGTGCCTGAAATAGTTGCCCACAACGTGGGTCAGTACTCAACTTGTACTGGTGAGCGGGATGAACCCACTCGACTAAATCGACACTAGCTTATTAGGGGCGAGCATGCATTAAGATGACTTCTATAAAGAGGCAAGTGAATTCAATTCATATCAGTTGCATGTTTTGATAGGAATGAAAATAATAGCGAATCCAACCAGTGCATCGATTGCTTACTCAACCGATGCACGCCTTCCCTGCAACGAAACACAAGTATACTTACCATCTGCACAAGACAATAGATTAGCATGTGTTCTAGTCTATGCGGTCATTGGTGTGATCGACACCTTAGGGACATATTCAAGCATTAGCGGCGCGCCCTATCAGCCCGGGTAGCAAGCCCTGCTGGAGGTCCCGCAATGCATCGTGACGAGCACGAATCAAATATTTCCCTCCGGATCGATACGGTTCCAGTGCCCCGGAAAGCCGTTTCGAGGAAATGATAAACCTTGTGCACAAGTTGTCCCAGACCATGCAAATGCATGAACAATTCATATATCATACAATGCATCGATTGAAACTAAAGAAGTTAAGCAGCAATATATATCTCATGCAACAGTTCATATTTTCTCAACGCGGTGTTCCGATTTTGATATCCCATAGGTCCAAACTCCGTCCGAGGCACTAGGCCACCACCAACAACCAATCCCCATTATAAACAAACTCAGTTATAAGGTGTGCAAGCATATAGAAATATTAGTCTACAAAAATCCCCTGTTCCTTTCTTAGTGGCTGGCATGCATTGTGGCAAGGATTTCCTAGGCGTCCAACCGGGCATCATCGAGTGAACGTTTGAAACATTAAAGATGTTGGCGTGAAGAAGTAGGAAAGAAGGGTCCAAACCACTCACTGGTTAAGGAAAAGGTAGCTGAAACAAAGATTCCCGCCTAGCGACGATCAAACGTCAGTTACGCGGACCTGCACAGCACGAGCACCAATTAGAATCTTGCCTATCCTTCCTTGCCGAACTCCCCAAGAATCAAAGCTCCAAACGATAAAACCAGCAGCGAAAACCAAGCAAATCGAAAGCAACACCAAATTAAATCCCAAAGCGGCAATCAAGAAAACCAAGCAACCAAACACGAAAACTATTGGACTCGTTTCAATAGAGGCCTTTCCATGAGTTGGAAAGGATCATCGCATTTCGTCCGTGGCAAGAAGATGCCAAAGTTCTAAGTTATGACTCAAACGAACTAGCCACAAGCCCAATTACGTAGTGCACATCCCGGTCGGATCGGGATTTGAGGCACTACATAATATACCACTAAGAAAAAGTTTTGACCCGAAACTTAAGAACAAGGCCGACCCGAAACGTAAGAACAAGGCCCTACCTCCGACTGAATGAACAATGAAGGGTACTTCTCCTTCATCTCCGATTCCATTTCCCAGGTTGATTCCCCAGCTGAATGGTTCCGCCACAGCACGCGAACCAAGGACATCGTACGGTTGCGAAGTACTTTTTCCTTACGATCCAGGATCTGCACCGGTTCTTCTGAGTATGACAAGTCCGCGCGCAGTTCCAACTGTACAAAACTAACCACATGACTTGGGTCATGCACATACTTCCGTAGTTGGGAAACATGGAATACGTCATGCACTTCTGCCAAGGCGGGAGGTAGTGCTATTCTGTATGCCACAGCTGCAACTCGTTCTAGTATCTCAAAGGGGCCGACAAACCGGGGACTCAGTTTGCCCTTCACGCCGAAACGCATCACACCTCGCATCGGCGTCACTTTCAAGAAGACATGATCCCCGACCAAGAATTCCAAGGGTCTTCTATGTGCATCAGCATAACTTTTCTGTCGGCTCTGCGCTGTGCGGAGTCTTTCCCGAATCAAGCGAACTTTTTCAACTGCCCGCTCTACCAGCTCTGGCCCGAGTACCTGCCGCTCGCCGACTTCGTCCCAACAGATTGGAGATCGACACCTTCGCCCATATAGTGCTTCGTACGGTGCCATCTGGATGCTTGATTGGTAGCTGTTGTTATACGCAAATTCTGCCAAAGGAAGATGCGTGTCCCAACTAGTCTTTAAATCAATAGCACACAGCCGTAACATATCTTCGAGTATCTGATTTGTCCTCTCTGTCTGTCCATCAGTCTGCGGGTGGTATGCGGTACTGAACTGTAGCTTGGTTCCCAAAGCAGCTTGTAGACTAGTCCAGAAACGAGATAAGAAGCGTCCGTCACGGTCAGAGACGATTGAGGCAGGTACTCCGTGTAATCGGACGATCTCATCTATGTAAATTTGTGCTAACCGATCGACGCTCCAAGTAACTTTTATGGGAAGAAAGTGGGCTGATTTGGTCAAACGATCAACTATGACCCAAATCGCATCGTGCCCCCGGGGCGTCTTCGGAAATCCCACAATAAAATCCATAGTGATGTTGTCCCATTTCCACTCGGGAATAGCGAGGTTCTGCAGTTCCCCGCCGGGCCTCTGATGCTCAGCTTTCACCTGTTGACAGGCCATGCACTGTGACACAAAGGTCGCCACATCCCGCTTCATACCGTGCCACCAGAAGGTCCCGCGCAAGTCCTTGTACATCTTAGTGCTCCCCGGATGTAAAGAATACTTCGCGTAGTGTGCTTCTGCCATAATTTCCCTTCGGAGTTCTGGGTCGTTAGGGACACATAGCCTCCCTTTCATCTGTAAGGCCCCATCTTCGCCTGCCACAAAGTCAGACGTCTTCCCCGCCGAGATCAATCCGCGCACCTTCGCTAAGAACTGATCGCCCTCCTGAGCTGATTTGATTCTACCACGTAAACCCAGTTCAAGATGGAGTGGTGCCAGCTGCACTCCTGGATGCCGAACTCGAAACTCGATGCCCATCGCCTCAAGATCTCGAAGTAAACGGTTGTCAATAGATAACGAGCCCACGTGCTTCCGACTCAGAGCATCAGCAACGACGTTTCCCTTGCCCGGAGTATACGCGATCGTTAGGTCGTAGTCCTTAATAAGTTCTAGCCAACGCCGCTGCCGGAGGTTCAATTCCCGCTGGGTAAAAAGATACTTGAGGCTCTTGTGATCTGTGAAGATTTTGCAAGCAACACCATAAAGATAATGCCTCCACAACTTCAAAGCAAATACAATCGCCGCCAATTCCAAGTCATGCGTCGGGTAGTTCTTCTCGTGCGGCTTCAGTTGCCTGGAGGCGTACGATATTACCTTGTCCCTCTGCATGAGCACACACCCTAAGCCGAGTCCTGAAGCGTCGCTGTATATCTGAAACTCTTCTACCCCATCTGGAAGTGCAAGGATCGGAGCTGAAACAAGACGCCGCTTAAGTTCCCGAAAGCTGGCTTCGCAGTCATCACCCCATTCGTATGCAATCCCTTTCTGAGTAAGGCGAGTCATAGGCGAGGCCAGTTTAGAGAAGTCCTTCACGAACCTACGGTAGTATCCCGCAAGGCCCAGAAAGCTTCGAACTTCGCTGGCTGACGTAGGTTGCTTCCAGTCCACCACCGCTTCTATTTTCTTCGGGTCTACGGCGACGCCTTCGGCCGAGATGACATGACCAAGGAACGCCACGCTGTTCAACCAGAACTCACACTTGCTGAGCTTAGCGAACAACTGATGGTCTCGTAATGTCTGCAGCACGATCTTCAGGTGTTCTTTGTGCTCCGCCTCGTTCTTGGAATAGATTAGTATGTCGTCTATGAACACGACTACAAACTTATCCACAAACGGCCGAAATACGCGGTTCATCAGATCCATGAAAGCTGCAGGGGCGTTCGTCAAACCGAACGACATCACGAGGAACTCATAGTGTCCGTAACGGGTTCTGAAAGCAGATTTTTGAATATCCTCTGATTTGATTTTCAACTGGTGATACCCTGACCTGAGATCAACGTTAGAGAAAACTCTTGCACCTTGCAACTGATCAAATAAGTCATCTATTCTTGGCAAAGGGTACTGATTTCGCACGGTCGCTTTATTCAGTTCTCGGTAGTCAATGCACAGCCGCATGGATCCATCTTTCTTTTTCACGAACAGCACCGGAGCGCCCCACGGAGAAACGCTTGGACGAATGTATCCTCGGTCCAACAGGTCTTGCAACTGAACTTTAAGTTCCTTAAGCTCTGCTGGGGCCATGCGATAAGGTGCCTTTGATATCGGTCGCGAATCCGGAAAAGTGTCAATGCTGAATTCGATCTCACGATCAGGAGGCATTCCAGGCAGCTCGTCTGGGAACACGTCGAGAAAATCTGCAATGACTTCAGCCTGAGCTGCATCTGCACATTCCCGCCGGGTGTCTCGAACAGAAGCTAAGTACCCTTCACAGCCCGAATGCAACATACGCCTAGCCGAAATTGCTGATATCACCATTGCCGTCTTCGGTGCAGCGCTGCACGAATAGTAGAAGTCTGCCTCGCCGGGTAGACGAAATACGACTCGCTTCTCCGCGCACTCGATTGTTGCATGGCAAGCACCCAACCAGTCCATACCGAGAATAATATCATAATCCTTGATGTCTAGTATAATGACATCTAAGGAAAGCTTCCTACCTCCGATGCAAATGTAACCATCCCTACAGATCGCATGGGCGGGCATATCGACTCCCGAAGGGGTACTTACGCAAAGGTTCATATTTAAAGCAGTAGAAGCTAATTTATGCTCAACAGTAAAATCAGCAGATATGAAACTATGCGTAGCACCTGAATCGAATAAGACTCTAGCGGGTAATTCTCGGTATAGTAGAGTACCTGTTACAACAGTGTCGGATACAGATGCCTCATCCCGAGTCAATGCATAGACTCGGCCCTGAGCACCCTGGCGTTGTGGATTTACTGGCACAGCATTGGCATCACTTGCTGGAGGCCCTTTGTTTTGATTTCCATTATTCTGATTCGGCTTGCCCTCTCTGCAGTTAAACTGTTTGTGACCCAGGCGACCACATTTAAAACATCCTTGAACCCGACAATCATTCACTTTATGCCCTGATTTGCCGCACCGGCTGCAGTTCAGTGATTGGGATTGGCCCCTATTATCAGACGTGTGCGAGCGCTTGTGTGCTCCAGACCCTCCCGTTTCATGAGGACACTTATTGTTATTGGCACGGGGGGTTTGCACCTCGGTCTTTGGGAGAGGGCGCCCGAAGATCCGTTCGCTGTTCAGAGCCGCTTCATAACATTCCCTATATGTTTGGCATCTTTGGTTGATGACGTCCCTACGTAAATCGTCATTCAAACCTTTCTGAAATCTATAGCACCACGCCTGCTGATTAGGCAAGAATTGCCCAGCAAACTTTGCTAGCTTAGCGAATACTGAATCATAATCATCCACAGACAGACTTCCTTGGACCAGGTTGCTGAAGTCGTCTTCCTTTTGCTGCCGGACTGCTCGGGGAATATACTGTTCAATGAATGCAGATTTGAACATTTCCCAAGTAATCTTGCAGTTGGGATTGGCATCGTAAATTCCTTGCTTCGTTGCCTCCCACCAATCATGCGCACGCAGTTCCAGCTGAACCGATGCACAGGCAACTCGCTTGGATCCCCGGATGCCAACCAGGTTGAAAAGTCCTTCCAGCTTAGCAATCCACCCCAAAACCACGTCCGGCTCCGCTCGTCCGTTGAACGTAGGGGGATGCATTTTTGTAAACTCAGCTGCTCGGCAGGAGTTCCTTGCTGTAGGCTGAGTCTCTTCTGACTCATCTTCTACCGCCACGGCTGGAGGCGTGACAGGCGTTGCTGCGGATGTCCCATTGCTCGGTGCCAGGGATGCAATCAGTTGCATCATTGTATCCATTTGCTTCTGTTGAGAAGCAAACTGCGCTTGTATGTTAGCTTGTTGGGTAACAGCTTGTTGCTGCTGCGCCTCCATGAGGTGCATAAGCCGTTCCGCCATTCCGGTTGAACCCGCTCCTCCGGATTCTCCAGAGCTTGCTGGATCGCTCTGAATGGGTTGAGCACTGCTGGCAGTTGCAGTGTTCTTCTTAGCCATGGCTACAAAAGAGAGTAGCTTGTTAACACTCCAAAAACGATAGATTTTATATCTATGGGCTCATTGTATAAGCGACTCTTCCCATGCAGCGGACGCCGAACGCAACTCAATTGAGAGGCGCATCAAACTCCTTTATAATCTTTTGAAATCCCGAGGAAGTAAAGCCTAGGCTCTGATACCAATATGTCACGCCCCGATCCCGAAAGGGTCGGTCGTCCTCGCTTGATCCTTTACGGAACCGATTCGTCCTCGCTTGGGGCGTGATGCCGTACGAGCCTGCAGTTGCGCTCGTACAAGGCAAGAACTTGCAGTTATAGGAACCCATTTTGAAACACAATTTATAAAACACATTCACAGAGATTTGAACACAGTGCAGGAAGAAACATGCTTTTTCATTGATAATTCAGAGTAATTTACATAGAGTTTACATTGATGCGCCTCTCGGCTACTTGATTTGCATTACAAAAGATAAACTCAAAAGGCAGGGCGCGCTCCATCAGATAGTCCACGTCGTTCATACATTACGCCCTTGTATAGGTTGAAAGTCCAAGCCTCCAAAATGATCTGACTCCAACTATACTTCAAAATAGAGGTGCTCCTAACGCCTCTCGTCTATCCACTAGCGTTGCACCGTCTGAGTGCCTGAAATAGTTGCCCACAACGTGGGTCAGTACTCAACTTGTACTGGTGAGCGGGATGAACCCACTCGACTAAATCGACACTAGCTTATTAGGGGCGAGCATGCATTAAGATGACTTCTATAAAGAGGCAAGTGAATTCAATTCATATCAGTTGCATGTTTTGATAGGAATGAAAATAATAGCGAATCCAACCAGTGCATCGATTGCTTACTCAACCGATGCACGCCTTCCCTGCAACGAAACACAAGTATACTTACCATCTGCACAAGACAATAGATTAGCATGTGTTCTAGTCTATGCGGTCATTGGTGTGATCGACACCTTAGGGACATATTCAAGCATTAGCGGCGCGCCCTATCAGCCCGGGTAGCAAGCCCTGCTGGAGGTCCCGCAATGCATCGTGACGAGCACGAATCAAATATTTCCCTCCGGATCGATACGGTTCCAGTGCCCCGGAAAGCCGTTTCGAGGAAATGATAAACCTTGTGCACAAGTTGTCCCAGACCATGCAAATGCATGAACAATTCATATATCATACAATGCATCGATTGAAACTAAAGAAGTTAAGCAGCAATATATATCTCATGCAACAGTTCATATTTTCTCAACGCGGTGTTCCGATTTTGATATCCCATAGGTCCAAACTCCGTCCGAGGCACTAGGCCACCACCAACAACCAATCCCCATTATAAACAAACTCAGTTATAAGGTGTGCAAGCATATAGAAATATTAGTCTACAAAAATCCCCTGTTCCTTTCTTAGTGGCTGGCATGCATTGTGGCAAGGATTTCCTAGGCGTCCAACCGGGCATCATCGAGTGAACGTTTGAAACATTAAAGATGTTGGCGTGAAGAAGTAGGAAAGAAGGGTCCAAACCACTCACTGGTTAAGGAAAAGGTAGCTGAAACAAAGATTCCCGCCTAGCGACGATCAAACGTCAGTTACGCGGACCTGCACAGCACGAGCACCAATTAGAATCTTGCCTATCCTTCCTTGCCGAACTCCCCAAGAATCAAAGCTCCAAACGATAAAACCAGCAGCGAAAACCAAGCAAATCGAAAGCAACACCAAATTAAATCCCAAAGCGGCAATCAAGAAAACCAAGCAACCAAACACGAAAACTATTGGACTCGTTTCAATAGAGGCCTTTCCATGAGTTGGAAAGGATCATCGCATTTCGTCCGTGGCAAGAAGATGCCGAAGTTCTAAGTTATGACTCAAACGAACTAGCCACAAGCCCAATTACGTAGTGCACATCCCGGTCGGATCGGGATTTGAGCCACTACATCAGGGTCGTGCGTCCTTCCAGCAGGCGCCCCAACAGCAGAGGCAGGGACAGCAGCAGGGCCAGAGGCAGCCCATCATTTGCCCTTTCTGTAGGAAGCCAGTGCACGGATGGGACATTTGCAGAAAGAGGCTGGGCAGATGTTTGTTGTGTGGCACAACAGATCACCAACTGAAGGATTTCCCTTCAGCACTTGCTCGTACAGCTCAGGGCGGAGGAGCCGCTCAGAGGGGACCAGCCAGAGCACCTGCAGCACAGCAGAGAGGACAACCTTTGCAGACTCAGCAGCATAGGTTTGCCCAGCAGCAAGAGCAGCACCGAGGAGGACAGCAAGGGCGAGCTTTTGCCCTGACCGTAGACGAGCCCGAGCCCGTTGGTGATGTGATCTCAGGTTCTGTTTTTCTTGATTCCATTCTAGCACTTGCTTTATTTGATTTTGGTGCTTCCCATAGCTTTGTGTCTGTATCTTTTGTTGTTAGACACCATCTTGTTGCTGTACCTTTAACTAGACTCTGCAAGATCACGACCGGGGGTGGTATCATCTTAGTCAGTGATGTCTGCAGAGACCGGAGAGTTACCTTGGGAGGCCGGGAGTTGAGTGCGTGCCTACTCGTAATGCCACTTCCGAGCTACGACATTATACTCGGAATGGATTGGTTGAGTACGCATTGTGCTAGTATAGATTATCGCAGAGGTAGAGTGTTGTTTAGTCTGCCAGGTGAGCCAGAGTTTCAGTTTGCCAGAGGAGCAGCGGAGCAGAGCGATGGAGTCTTCTACGGAGCCCTGGTGGTAGAGCCGAGGTTGCTACATCCACTGATAGAGGAGTACATGGATGTCTTTCCGGAGGAGTTTTCAGGGTTACCTCCGGACAGAGATGTGGAGTTCTCTATAGACTTGGTGCCAGGCGCGGAGCCGATATCCCAGCACGTCTATAGAGTCAGCAACAATGAGCTGATAGAGTTGAAGAAGCAGGTGGATGAGCTTCAGGATAAGGGATTTATTAGATATAGTTCTTCCCCGTGGGGTGCTCTGGTACTTTTTGTGCCGAAGAAGGATGGGTCGATACAGATGTGTATTGACTACAGGGCTCTGAACAACCTCATAATCAAGAACAAGTATCCGTTGTCGCGTATTGATGATCTCTTTGATCAGTTGAGCGGAGCGAGGGTGTTTTCCAGGATTGATCTGAGGACAGGCTACCACCAGGTGAAGGTCAGGAGGGAGCATATTCCGAAGACAGCTTTTCGGACCAGATATGGACAGTATGAGTTCATGGTGATGCCGTTTGGGTTGACTAATGCCCCGGCAGTGTTCATGAATCTGATGAACAAGGTGTTCCATCAACATCTGGACAGGTTTGTGGTGGTATTTATAAATGATATCTTGGTGTATTCGAAGACCCCAGAGGAGCACGATGAGCATCTGAGGATAGTATTGGAGACTCTCAGGAAGGAGAAGCTTTATGGAAAGCTCTCGAAGTGCGAGTTCTTCCTTGATAAGGTGGAATTCCTTGGTCATGTGGTGACTGGAGAGGGGATCTCGGTGGATCCGAGAAAGATTATGGCAGTTGAGGCATGGAGTGCTTCGAGTTCAGTAGCCGAGGTTAGGAGTTTCCTGGGACTGGCAGGTTACTACAGGAGATTTGTTCTGGATTTTTCCCAGATTGTAGAGCCATTGTCCAGGCTAACCAGGAAGAACGTGGAGTTTGTTTGGTCAGAGGAGTGCCAGATCGCCTTTGATGAGCTGAAGAGGAGGTTGACGACAGCTCCAGTATTGACGTTGCCATCAGGATCTGGAGGATTCACTATCTATAGTGATGCATCGGGGAAGGGACTGGGTTGTGTGTTGCAGCAGAATGTGAGGGTGATTGCCTATGCTTCCAGGCAGTTACGTCCTCATGAGAAGAACTACCCTACCCACTATTTGGAGTTGGCAGTGGTCATCTTTGCTCTGAAGTTGTGGAAACACTTTTTATACGGAGAGCGTGTAGAGAACTTCACAGACCACAAGAGCTTGAAGTATGTGTTTACCCAAAAAGAGCTGAACATGAGGCAGAGCAGATGGTTGGAGTTAATGAAAGACATCGACATATTGTTGCAGTACCATCCAGGGAAGGCGAACGTAGTTGCGGATGTGATGAGCAGGTATCCGGTAGCTATGTGCCTGACTATAGATCGTTATCTTCTGGTAGATCTAGAGAGCTTGGGCATTGAGGTAATAGTGCCTGGAGTTGAGATGCAGATGTGGGGACTGCAAATTCAGTCAGAGTTGGTAAACCGGATCAGGGCTACACAGTTTAAGGACGAGTCCCTAAGGAGCATCAGGGCGCAGGTTCAGATGGGATTATCAGATGACTTCACCATTGCTGATGATGGTTCATTGCGGCACGGTACCAGGTTGTGTGTGCCGAGTGGATCGTTGCGCGAGGAGGTTCTTCAGGAGGCGCATCGATCCCAGTACTCTATGCATCCAGGTGCCAACAAGATGTATAGAGACCTGAGAGAGCATGTATGGTGGTACGGGATGAAGCGGGAGGTAGCGCGCTTCATATCCCGATGCTTAGTGTGCCAGCAGGTGAAGGCGGAGAGGCAGAGGCTAGGAGGACTGATCTAGCTGTTACCCATTCCAGAGTAGAAATGGGAGCATGTGACCATGAATTTTGTTTCTGGACTTCCCCGTTCTCCAGGCGAGAAGGATGCGATTTGGGTCATCGTAGACAGGTTGACCAAATCGGCCCACTTTCTACCATTCAAAGTGAGAACGTCTACAGAGAGACTAGCAGAGATGTATGTGCGCCAGATAGTCAGACTGCATGGAGTCCCTGTGAGCATAGTATCACACCGGGACAGTCGCTTTACTTCGTATTTCTGGAGGAGTTTGCAGGCTAGCTTGGGCACCCAGCTCAAGTTTAGTACTACATATCACCCACAGACAGATGGTCAGTCAGAGAGGACCATCCAGACACTAGAGGACATGCTTCGCACTTGTGTTCTGAATTTCAGAGGCTCTTGGGAGGATTACTTGCACTTGGTAGAGTTTGCTTACAACAACAGCTACCAAGCCAGTATCGAGATGTCACCATTCGAGGCGTTGTATGGACGGAGGTATCGCACTCCGTTATCATGGGATGATGTAGGCGAGAGAGCCTTACTTGGCCCGGAGATGGTGGTTGATGCAGCGGAGAAGGTCAAGCTCGTTAGAGATAGACTTCGGGTGGCGTAGGACACACAGCATTGGGCCGATAGCCACCGGAGACCTTTAGAGTTCGAGGTATAGCTTAGAATCTAGATTTTGTTCTTGTGTTTGCTTGTGATTGCTTGTTTTAGATTAAGTGTTGAGACCTTGTTTGTGCTAGGTTGAAGATCTGGTGTTCCTGAGGATTTCTCCGACGCGGGGCACTATTCGCTTCGGTGGAGGCGGGAAGCTTAGCCCACGTTTCGTCGGACCCTTCCGTATCCTTGAGAGGGTTGGCGCTGTGGCGTATAGGCTAGAGTTGCCGCCTATGCTAGAGGGAGTTCATGATGTGTTCCACGTGTCACAGTTGAGACGGTACGTGGCGGATCCCAGTCACGTATTGGATCACTCAGAGATCGTGGTGGGCCCTACTCTTAGCTATCAAGAGCAGCCGGTGGAGATTCTGGATCGACGGGAGAAGGTGTTGAGGAACCAGACTATTCCCTTGGTTCGCGTCGCGTGGAGGCATCACTCTCCATATGAGTCAACTTGGGAGAGGGAGGATGAAATGCGCAAGCGATACCCCTATCTTTTCGAGCCCTGAGGTATGGTTCTTTTCTTTCTTGCATTCCTGTCCTAGTTTCGTCTTTTTAATTTCGAGGACGAAATTATTTTAAGGAGGGTAGGCTTGTCACTACCCAATTCTAGAAAATAAGATTTTTTTTTGGTAAATTGTGTATTGTATATAATTAATTATATTTATATTTAATTAGTGATTGTATTATTTTTTATTAATTGTTTTAGGGTTTTGGCTAGTGGACCTGTGTCAGACCCTAGTGGACCCATGTCCGACCCAACCCACACCCTTGTGAGACCTATTTTTGGGTTTAGAAATATTTATTATATTTTTAATAGGTTAGTTGGAGAGATTGTGAGTTAATTTGAGTGCTTTTGGAACCCCAAACCCAAAAATCCAAGTTTGCATCTAAGGGGAGGGCATTTTGGTCATTTGGACTTTATGTAACCTATTTTTTAGTGTGTGTGGCCGGCCTCCCCATACTCCCAGACCCGAACCACACAGCAGCCCCCCATTCTTCT